>SSNS01000028.1:996293-1006293 GCA_006937985.1 Aphyosemion australe | reverse complement strand
GTTACAATAATACTGACATCACTAATTCATAATGATAATAATTTACATTATATAATAATCCTCATTGCCCCAAATGAATGGAAAAATAAAAAAACTAAACTTTTAATGCTTCATTTCTCAGAAGTTAAAGAAGAAAACTTTGCATGACTATAATGTTGATATTGAGATTTGCTGGCAGGTTTGACTTGTGCAAAAGTGTTTTATATTAGTGATTTAGAGTGATTCCAAATAAAAAAATGTTATATTTTCCTGGAATGTTGTGTCTTTGAGCCTCAGCACAGTGAGATGTGATCATGCATACGTACAGAGTAAATAAAAAAGATTTAAATTAATAATTATAAGTTCAGTGGTGAGGATGGCATGACAGACACAGGGAGCTGTGTGCATAGTGACCAGTTTAAAGCAATTAGGTTGGATTGCATAAAAGGTTTTAAATGATTTTTGGCAAGTGTTTAGCGAACATGTCAGTAACTTTTCTCACTGCAGATTTCTGTGAATGTTACGGCTCTCCTCCTAGTCACCTACCTTTCTTCTCTTTCCCCTCCTCCTCCATCTCTCCTGCACCGAGCAGAGTGAAGATGATGCCCGTCTGAGAGTTGACGCCTACGGCGGTCACCAGCATCCTGCCCGAGCCCTCCATCACATGAGTGCCTAAACATCCAGACACACCAGTTAACAAACCAGTGCAGCTCTGAAACAAACCAGCAGCAACAACCTCACCAGCATCAGTCCCGCTCTAATTTTAGCTCTGATAGATTTGTGTTTTAACACAGAACTGTGAAGCTCCATAGCTTTTTGTTTGTGAGGAATTTTAGGACTTGTGAGAGTTGGGAGCTAAAAACCCGAGAAGATCTGACTTAGTCACCCAGGAGTGTTAAAAAATGCAAAGTGACGTGTCTTCTTTTCTTCTGGAAACATGCAACACTGCAATGAATAATAAACTGAGATGCCTGACGATGGAGAAGAAACTTAAGCCTCAGTGCCAGGCTGTAGCGTCGACCATGACAGCTCTAGCTGGCTTCACCTGTGAGAGCAGATAAGAGGCCTGCAGGTGAGGCAGGAGAAGATCACTTGCTTGTGTTGTTGCTGAGGCGTTTGAACTCCAAACATTGTGTTTGGTCTCATGCTGTGGCCAAGCGGGTCGAGCCGGGTCGTAACACTGAACATAAAGACACATTTCTACCATTCCTGACTGCAGTTGGGGGCCAAACAAAATCACTCTGAGGGGCCACTACTGGCCCCTGGGCCACACCTTGGACAGCCCTGCACAAGGCCTTTTTATGAACATAAGAAGGTTTAAACTCAGACATGAAAGGCAGCAGGAGACAAACGTCTAAATCTGGAACCAACCTGAGAGCAGCATGGGGTCCTTGTCCACAGATTTGCGTACGTGGTCAGATTCTCCCGTCAGCGAGCTCTCGTCGATCTTCAGGTCGTTGCCTTGGACCAGGATCCCATCAGCGGGCAGCAGGTCTCCTGAACATCCACAGATCAGTGTTGGATCAAACATGCATGTGTTCACCACATCTCCAGTAGCTCTGGGAGGTAGAGCCTACTGTACGCTGTGATGACCTGAAGCAAACACGGTAAGTTTTTATTTTACCGTATTTGACTTGCGCCATGTCCCCCACCACCATGTCGGCCACCGGGATCTGGATGACGTTTCCTTTCCGCACCACGGTGAATTTCTGCTCCTGTTCAATCCGACTCTGCAGACCCCGGAACTGCTTTTCTTTGGACCAGTCATTGAACGCCGTCACCAGGACGACACACACAACGGACAACAAGATGGCGGCACCCTCAATCCAACCAGCATCGGCTTCCCCTTCGTCCTCCGCTCCTCCGCTCACATCCCCACACACTGGAGGGACAGGACAGGCGTTAGGGGACATGTTTGAATTAAACCTTAGTGAGGAACATCAGGGAGCAGGTAACCCTAGCACGCTGAGCTTTCCTCTATCTGACTGCCACTGGGTGGAGATCCAAACTGAAAATACAGAAATGTTTGGTTTTCTCTGAGTGACAGTAAGAAAGAGAAAATGTTTGCCCTCAGTGATCTGCAGGTGTTTCAGGATGAAGAACAAACAACATGTCTGAAGCCTCAGGAGGACACTGCTCCAGCCAGACGCTGCTTGGTTGTCAGAACAGAATACCCATTTGAGAAACAGACGCTAAAATCTAAACCGCACTAGATATCCGTTAGCTAATGTAGGCTTCAGTAGGTTCGTGTGACACTCTGAAAGAAGATGCCCGTCTGTGTGGGTCACCTGGGTCATGCTGCAAACTAGCTGCAGTTTAGTCACAAACTCTGAACTGTTCCATCGCCAGAACGAGGCCCGGCCGGCGGCCGCATCGCCAGTGCGAGGCCCAGTGCTAACGTTTCATCTCAGATCACCATCAGGTGTAAAAACTCAAAAACAGACATGCAGAAACGCTTTCAGGTTGAACTGACAGCATGTTTGTTTTAACTCCAGGTCTCCAGATCAGCCGTGTGAGACTCAGAATGACACCTTTGCACGTTTTCACGCGACACGTCACCATGCTGACGGCACGCTGCTGCAACACAAGCTGATGAGCTTCATTAACAACTTTTCCTTTTGTTGTTGTCTTTATTTTTAAATGTGACTCCTCTGGTTTTCTCACCCTCTTCATTTAGCTGCTAATCTCCACCCACAACGGTTTGGGCTCCTTCTTTTTCACCTGGATTTCTGTTTGCTTCTGTTTCCATCTGACTTCCTCTTTAACACTTCCTGTTTTTAACAAGAAGCTGAATACAGACAGGAGAAACCTGAACAACGGACGGGTAGATTAAGACTTTTGTTTTTTTTGCTAATTTACCAACTTGACTCAGCCCGCAGCATCGCAGCCCAATAAAATATTAGATCAGGATGGACAAATAGCAAAAATATACTATAATTGTTGTTTTTTATAATTTTCCTCAGTACATTTTTGATCAGAATCAAAGGAACGTCAAAATAACCCCAACCCCCGAACCTGCAGCTTTGAGTCAACATCCCTTCAGAACATTAACTTGACGCGTTCGGATGATTGTTTTGTTTAGTTGCATCAATAATTTACCCTGCTGCTGCACCAATTCTATACTCCCTTTCAAAATAAAAGCACCCATGAAGTCACAAGGAGATGTTTCCATTAACGGTTGATTAATATTTCATGATCCTAATTAAAATGACTGAACCTGAACTTCTTGGTTGTTGGTCTCTACTCAGGTGTTTAACCTTTGACCTTTTAGGTTAGATAACAGGAACTGACTGAATTAAACAAAAAGAAAAATCTAAAAATTGTTAGCAATAATAAGTCATTTTTTAAACTTTGTTATTTTTGTAAATTTGAGCCAATAAAGAGAAAACGTATTATTGTTCTTTCTGTGTGGATTTTAAAGTCTATCAGTCCCAAACCAAGCCACAGCTTTTCCAGTTTGGTTTCAAAGCCACTGGTTTTAGTTTATTTTTTTAATAAAAGCTCCGATCAGATGTGTGAGAGGCGTAGAAAGTGGACAAAATTCATTCCTCCCGTTAATAAAACTCATTCAGCGGCCGAGGCGTCCCACATGGAGGCTCTCCAGCCACCACTGTGACTAAATAGGGACTCGATAGATCTGTTTCAGCAGCTCGCTGGGCGGCTGGCTGCTCACACGCTCTGCCCAGCTGTGTGTCTGACTCCCATCAATAACTATTAACCATTTTCTCACAAATCCAAGAGCCACTCATGCTCGTTCTCTGCTGCTCCAGGGGTTGGGTGGCATGTTGCCACATATAAAAAGACTCCTCCATCTCCCAACAGCCCGTGTCCTTACGTTCACTTTCCTTCCCAGGAGGTTGATAGAAGGAGAGGCCAAGTGAGATGATGGCAGCGGCCTCCAGGATGATGAGGGTGACGTCCTGCAGGGCCTCCCAGACCAGTTCCAGGAAAGTCTTGGGCTTCTTCGGGGGGATAAAGTTGCAGCCAAAAGTCTGGCGTCGACGCTCCAGGTCTGCCGGGTCGCCGCTGAGACCTGCAGGATCAAACAGGGAACGTTTTCACTCTCCAGAAAAACAAAACTCATCCCCCGTGCATGCATGGGTTTCCTCCCATCATGGAGACTCTAAAGTGTCCCTAGGTGTGTGAGACTGTCCCTGTGATGGACAGGAGACCTGTCCAGGGTGCTGGAGACAGCTACCAGCTCCCTGAGACCCTCTGAGGACGAGGTGGTCAACAAAAACCAAGGCTCTGTCCCGTATAGCGACTCGCACCTGCAGGGCCAGAACACACACAACCCCTTCACTCCCATGAAAACACGATTATTCTCCTTATTTATGAAACATTTAAACCCTCTCAACACTGTGTGAAAGCATTTCAGGGGTTTCAAAGCTCCAAGAAACCATAAGAACTCATAAAGTGGGTTGAAATTTATTCAAAAGGATGGAAGACACTAACAAAGCTTAAAAGCTCCAACACGTCTCCTTAGGCTCAAACGTCTGTGAAGAGATGCATCCGGTCCTACAGCAACGTTCAGGGATTATTGTGGTCCAAAGTCTCACATTCAGAAGTTAAAATTCATTCCTAAATGGTTATAAAACCACCTTAAGTCCTTCTGTGTTGGCTAGAGGACATCGAGGACAGGCAGGACATTGTCCACAAGCTGCTTTTCAACCATCTAAAGAAATAACTAAAGTCTATAAAGTTTCCATCTCAACACCCTCTCCCCTTCAGCCTCACCAGTTTCTATGGTGACCAGGATCTAAGGTCCAGGGCTTCCTGTGTCTAACAGGTTTCTGCCTAGCAACAGTTGATGTCATTCCCCCAGTATGGTGGAGCTTTTCTTTCATTTTTAATTTTTACTCTGATTGGCTGCCAGCGACGGGGGTTGGCTGGAATCGGCGCTTGTCCAAACGTTCCTGCTGCAGGGACTCGGTGAGGCTCACGGCGATGCGGAGGCTCAACAGGCCATGGCGAGCAGACACTAAACAGGTGACCTTCTGCTGAGTAATCACAGGGAGCTGTTTCCTCCTTTCATTAGCCTGCACCCCTCCTTCTTCTCCCGTCCTCCTCATCCTCTCCCACAGCTCTCCTCCTCTCGTTTCCTCCCTCTCTCAATCTCCCCTTGATGTGTCCTTGACAATGCGGCAAGCTGTTGGAGCTCTCCCTCCTCACCCCTCAGCTTCCTCCCCTCCGATCACATAAAGCCTCTCACTCCTTCCTCCACCAAGCTCCTGCTCTTGCTTTTCAGCGTGGATGTAACGCTTGGTGTGGACCCCCCTGCTCACGTTCAGCACCAACACCGTTTACCGTCTGAGCAGCCCGGTTATCGGGTTCATCGTGTTCCTGCAGAAGTCAAGCAACTTCTGTCTAATCGGCATTTCTCTGGTTTGTCACGTCATGTGACTCCATATGAGAATGAGCCCAGAGCAAGTGGGTGTGTGTGTTTGTGCATGTGTGTGTGTGAGTGTGTATGTGTGTATTTGTGCATGTGTGTGTGAGTGTGTGGGTGTTTGTGCATGTGTGTGTGTGAGTGTGTATTTGTGCATGTGTGTGTGAGTGTGTGGGTGTTTGTGCATGTGTGTGTGTGAGTGTGTATGTGTATTTGTGCATGTGTGTGTGTAAATGTGTGTGTGTTATATGTGCGTGTGTGTGCATGTGTGTATTTGTGCATGTGTGTGTGTGTGTGCATGTGTGTGTATGTATTTGTGCATGTGTGTGTGTGTGTGCATGTGTGTGTATGTATTTGTGCATGTGTGTGAGTGTATATGTGTGTGTATGTGTATGTGTGTGTGAGTGTATATGTGTGTGTGCATGTGTGTATTTGTGCATGTGTGTGTGAGTGTGTATGTGTGTGTATGTGTGTACGTGTGTTTGTGCATGTGTATGTGTGTTTGTGTATGCGTGCATGTGTGTTTGTGCGTGTGTGTGTATGCGTGCATGTGTGTTTGTGCGTGTGTGTGTGTTTGTGTGTGCGTGCATGTGTGTGTGTTTGTGTGTTTGTGCATGTATGTGTGTTTGTTTGTGCGTGCATGTGTGTTTGTTTGTGCGTGCATGTGTGTGTGTTTGTGCATGTGTGTGTGTTTGTGTGTGTGTGTGTTGGGTTTGTTGGGACCTGCAGCACTGATTCCTGACTAGCTCACAGTATCAAATTAGCTACACTAAACACACACTTACTGTAACTCAAACCCCCCACCCCACACACACCTCATCTACTTACCAACACTTTAACACATTCTCTCCTTTCATTCACTCTCTCTCTCTCTCTCTCTCTTCTCCATCTCTCGATTCTCAGGCAGCCTCCCCGTTTCTGACTTTCCAGCCAACTCCTCGCTGCTGTTGTGTTGCTAGGTGACAAACTAGATGAAGGAGTGGGTGTAGCGTGGTACCACACCCCTGCTAGAACATCTCAGTGTGCACATGTACATCAGATTAACCCAAACTCGACATCAGTGAGTCACCACTGATCTTCCGTTTGTGTCATGTTGCTGAAATGAGTCCATCAGCTGACTAACGTAAGGTAGAAGTTAAAATACTGAGCGGTAATTCTCCACCTTTTCCCTCATCAACATCGTTTTTGACTAAAGGGGGGTACGGTATTGTGTAAAAGACCTTGTTGGAATGTTTAACCGTGGTTCTGATCAGCTGTTCTCCAGACCTTCTGGCCCTGTTTTAGTCCTAATACCTGACCAAGACAGCTTTGTGATGGAAATGAGAACAAACCTAAAAGGCTGTTTCTAGGATCTGAAACAGTATCTGAGAGAAGCTTCAGTTTCAGCTGAACAACTAGTTTTCATCAAACCGCCTGCTGAGAGCCACCTTGTTGGAGCTAAATTCCTATTTTCTGTTTGTTGTTTTTCATTAAATTAAAATCAAAAATATAAACAGATTGTGTTTTTGAGACGTTTTATGCCTAAATGATTATGAGGAGCGAGTAGGCAAAAAGAGGCCATTAGAAAAGGAAAAACTAAATCAAAGTTAAAATTATTATTAAAATAATCAGTCACTGAGTTTCACATGCAGGCTGAACATGAAAATAGTCTCCTACTCATATTTTAGTACATCTGCAGTGGTCTCTAGTAGGAATGAATGCCTTGTTGTATTCAGGGAGAAAAAAACTCCAGTTCGCTTTTTTCAGCAGAGAATTCAGCTGGAGGAGGAAGTAGCTTCAGACGGCAGGATCTGGAGTCTTACTTCCTGATATGTGGACATCTCTCCTCTGATTGGCTAACAGCAGCACGACTCTACCACTGACTCTGTTTGCTCTGCAACGTTGATGTTTTATCTCCACCAATAACACAAGCCTGGAGGAGTTCTGCTGTGTGGTGGAGTTGCTAATGCTAACGGTTAGCTTCTACTAGCCCAGACGTTCTCTGCTGTTTCCTGGACGCTAAACCAACAACAGCCTTCCCCGTCGTGAGTCAAGATGGGTGAGTCCATGAATGTTCAGTGACAGTGTGACGTAGATCTGTCAGGATGTTCTAATCCTAGAGTTTCACCTAGAGTCTGTTTTCTATCAGAAGCTGATGCAGGAGATAGGTGGAGGAGACTATTTTCATGTTCAGCCTGCAGGTAATTGATCTGATTTCTAAAATAACAAGTAAAAACTGGTTTCTCAGTGAACCTGCTCTTTAATATTTTAGATGAAAGAAAAGTGCAATAAGAACATTTTTCTTTGCTTTTTCTTGGTACGGAAATGGCTAAATACAGAAGTGACAATAATGAATAATTCATTTTGAATAATCCCATAAAATCCATTTTTCAGTTATTTTTTACCACCTAATAACAACCATTGATGAGATTAAAAACTAAAACCTAAAGAAAATTCATGTTTTAGTTTCTTTTTGTTTGTTATCAGGCCTCAAAGGGGTGACACTGAATCTGAAGCACAACATAAATAACAATTAAAAAGTACAAAGCAGATAATACAGCTAATAACATATTGTAAGACACTCTGAGGTCCTTTTACAGCTAAATCTATGAGGCAACGGTCAATAGAAGCTTTGGGCCAACAGGAGACATAAAACAACAAGATAAACAGCCGCTGTGAGTAAATCTGTGTTTCGGCTCTAGGAGCTGTTCTTTAGCAGCCGCCAGCGCGTCGCTTCAGTCAAACTGGGAGACATAGAAGCAGCCAGGGGTGGAGCTAACAAATGTTTATGGTGGCCAGGGTGAGGGTTCCACCAGGGGGGCAGAGCTTAAATTACATTATTTGTCTTTACATAAATGACACACAACACATAAAACAACACCTAAATGAGTGTTTCATATTTTAGATTTGCACTCATTAGTGAGTGCTGGTGCTGCTGTGACAAGTGAATGTCCCCACTGTGGGATCAATAAAGTCTATTCTATTCTATTAACATTTCAGTTCCAACCGAACTCGTTTTTATTTCTAGTTACAGCAAAGTTTTAATGATCAAAGAAGATTATCTATTATTCTAAATAAATACGACACAACATAGTCAATAAAACCCAGATCTGATCTTAATGAAATGACGTTTTTGCTGTTTTATTCATGAGCACAACTCTAAAAACAAAACTACTGCGCTTCCAAGTCACGAAAGGCCTCCAAGTGTTTACAGTTTTCATGTAAAAGTGGAAGTCTTCTCTGATTGGTCAGCTCTGGTGGCCTGACGAGGCGCCACCAATCACACAGCAGCTCTGATGACATTTTTTAAAAAGAAGAAGAAACGATCTTTTATATAGCGCCTCTCGAGATAAAAATCACAATAAAAAGCTTTCTTGGATGAAAAAGGTTTGTCCTGTTGTTGCCTGTGTGTCTTCACTTTTAGCAACATTTCTCATCAGTTACTGGACAGAAAGTAACTATCGTGTGTTCGTCTACAGCTGACCAACGTCTGGAGTCAGTCCAATTAAAGATGGCTGCCACAGCTAACTAGCATTAGCAAGCACAAGAATGGCTCTAACGCTGTCAGTTTTGGAGAGAATGAGCTGAGAGTCGTTTATGTCCCACTGACAGCTAACTGATCACATCTAGCAACATAAGAAACAATTACGTACGCAAGGATGCACATCAGAGCACAAGGTGTAGATGTTTGGTAGTCACCCTGTGTGTAGTACTCCCCCCAGCCCCAACCCCACCATTGAACAAAAGGAAATATGGAAAGGTTTGGGTTGGTTGGCGGCAGCGAGGCGAGATTACGATGTTCGAGCTGCCGTGATGTCCGTAGTTCCCCTGAGGCACGAGCCTGTGATGAGCACGCATGTTTCAGGTTAGGGAGGGGTTGGGGAAACACATCGACAGCACAGCTCATACAGATGTAGCAGGCCCCTGAGCTGGTGGCCTAGTGGTATGGCAGGATATTTATTGTCTGACTCCGATCANTGTGTGTGCATGTGTGTGTTTTTGTGTATGTGTGTGTATGTGTGTGTGTTTGTGCATGTGTGAGTGTGTGTGTAGTTGTGCATGTGAGTGTGTATGTATGTGTGTGTGTGTGTGAGTGTATATGTGTGTGCATGTGTGTGTTTTTGTGTATGTGTGTGTGTGCATGTGTGTGTGGATGTGTGCATGTGTGTGTGTATGTATGTGTGTGTGTGCATGTGTGTGTGTGTGTGTATGTGTGTGTGTGCATGTGTGTGTGAGTGTATATGTGTGCATGTGTGTGTGTGTGCAAGTGTGTGTATGTATTTGTGCATGTGTGTGTGTGTATGTGTGTGTGTGTGTGCATGTGTGTGTGAGTGTGTGTGCATGTGTGTGTTTTTGTGTATGTGTGTGTGTGCATGTGTGTGTGGATGTGTGCATGTGAGTGTGTATGTATGTGTGTGTGTGCATGTGTGTGTGTGTGTGTATGTGTGTGTGTGCATGTGTGTGTGAGTGTATATGTGTGCATGTGTGTGTGTGTGCAAGTGTGTGTATGTATTTGTGCATGTGTGTGTGTGTATGTGTGTGTGTGTGCAAGTGTGTGTGTGTATGTGTGCATGTGTGTGTGTGTATGTGTGTGCATGTGTGTGTGGATGTGTGCATGTGAGTGTGTATGTATGTGTGTGTGTGTGAGTGTGT
>SSNS01000028.1:968832-993407 GCA_006937985.1 Aphyosemion australe | reverse complement strand
GTGTATAAGAGACAGGAGCAGGACCACTTCAGAAGCGTGACGTCTGAATGAATCCAGCTTTCTTTTCCTTCGTCTCCTCTGTGACTCCACTCTTTCCTTGTGTCTGTCCCCCTCCCTCCAGGGTCACGGCCGGTCCATGGGCGGGAGCGGGCGGACGGACCTGCAGATGAAGAGATGATGGACGGATGGAGAGAGGGGCGAAGGCGGCTGATAAGTCAGACAGGAGGCAGGTCCAATTCAGAGGCTGCTACTGCAGCTGCAGCACCGGGACCTGAGAGGAGAGAGAGAGACGACACGGCTCAGTTCTGTTCAGCTCAGCTTCATCAAGTCTGACCAACAACAAAAACACTAAAAAGATCAGAGACCAAAAACAAAATGATTCTCTGGGTTTAATCAAGTTTAGATCTGAATAAAAACAGAAATCAGAGAATGGATTCTTGGCTCCAAAGCAAACTTCTGCTGATATTTAAACCTGCAGCCATTGATTTCTTCTTCCCCTACAAACAGCTTTAGACACAATACTGATATTTAATCTGCAAAATAAAATTAGAACTGCATCCCAAACAGCAGCTCACGTATACACACAGCCGCCAGCAGCTAGAGCTAAAAACGCCAATAATCAGAGGAAAGGTCCGGCTGCAGGTTTAGTCAGAGCAGAGCGAGCGGAAAACCATTAAACTGCCGTGTGGCTAAAGCAACGTGTCTGAAACTCTGTTAGAACAGCTGATCACTTTGTAAATGACAACACATGGGAGGGGGGGTAAGAATGATGCATGGATACAGCGCCAAACCACAACCAGAGTCGTCTCAAGGCTCGTCACAAAGTAAACGTTCCCACAAGTTTCCTAAAGGAACCTGGCAGACTGCATCGAGTCACTGACTTGCTGTGTCAGAGGCTTTACAGCAATCCTCATACTGAGCAAGCATGTAGCGACAGTGGAGAGGAAAACTCCCCTTTAACAGGAAGAAACCTTCAACAGAACCTGGATCAGTATGAGCAGCCATCCACCACGACTCACTGGGGTTTGAGAAGACAGAGCACGCACACACACACACACACACACACACACATACACACACACACACACACACCTCAACCCTTTCAAATCTGTCTGATAACAAAACGTCTCAGAAACCCTGGTCAGATTTTTAAATTCGGGGAAAACCCAGCAGACGTTCATCAGTAGCGCACCTGCTTCAGACGGCCAGGTTAGATCATGTGACGACAGTCTTTATGTTTGTTTTGGGGCAGCAGTAGCTCAGGAGGTAGAGCGGGTTGCCCAGTAATCAGAAGGTTGCAGGTTCGATCCCGGCTCCCCCCATAGAATGCTGCTGTTGTGTCCTTGGGCAAGACACTTAACCCGCCTTGCGTGCTGGTGGTGGTCGGAGGGACTGGTGGCGCCAGTGTACGGCAGCCTCGCCTCTGTCAGTGCGCCCCAGGGCAGCTGTAGCTACATCGTAGCTCATCCCCACCAGCGTGTGAATGGGTGGATGACTGATTGTGTTGTGAAGCGCCTTGGGGGGTTGTAGAACCCTAAGAAGGCGCTATACAAATACAGACCATGTACCATTTGTTTTGAGTGCTTCTATCCTGTTGGAACGCGTGATGTTCAAGATGAAGTCTGAGTTTAAAAAATCATTTCCTCTCCTAGAGCGAGAATTCCAGCAGGAAGTGGTTTTAGGATTCCTTATCTGTTGGTTCAGAGCCGTGGTTCTAAATCCTGGTCCTGGAGGGCCAGTATCCAGCATGTTTTAGTTGGTTCCCTGCTTCAACACACCTGAATGTAATCAGCAGGTGATTAACAGGCTTCTGCAGAGCTGCTGAACACGTGAATCAAGTGTGTTTATTATTATTGTTGTTGTTGTTGTTACTATAATAATAATGATGACGATAAGCTAGTAAAACGTGTGCCTGTTCCTGCGTGTTGAAGACGTCTCGTGCATCATTGATGAATTATTCTGGAACAGAACTGATATTTAACGCTAAAAGACTCTGGAGCTAATTGGATGAAGTGAAACCCGGCGCTGATGGTGATCTCCCACGTGAGTAATTAGCCGCGGCTGTAAATACTCTCAGCATCACACATGACACAACATATTCTGATTTTCCCTATCAGGGTGTTTTACATAAGGAAGAGCAGGGAGGAGAGGATCTCATCATGAATTCCTTTTCTTCTCCCTCCTCTCCCTCAGCTCCCTCTGCCTCTTGCATCTCCTCCCTCCCGTCTCCTCTCTGCCCTCCCATCCTTCTATCCTGACTGAGAGTGTTAGTTTATGACTGAGTCACCCTGCTCCAGCTTCCTTTGAAGCTCCACTTTGCTCTCCATCTCCTCTTCTATCTGTTTATCTGTTTCCACCAGGATTTAAATGTTTTTCCTTTCATTGCTTGTTATGCTTTGACCTTCCTCCTTTTCCCCCTCGTTTGACACCTTTTCCACTCTTCCCTCTCTATCTGCTTCCTGCTACTGCAATCATTTATTTACTCAGCCAGTGGCGCGTTTTCTTCCCAGCCTGATCTCTTACTCACTGATTCTGTCTGATATTATAAGACTCAGACAAGAAAAGGCTGCTCCGTTCATCCTCCCAACCAAACTAACTCTGAGCCTGACTGTCTTTCTGCTCATCTCCAGGCTTTGATGTGCACATGTGTGCTTGCATGTGAGCTCGTGCTGCAGATAATTCAGACAAACAACAACGTATTGCTCGATTTTTTACGCATCCCTAACTTTCACAAACGAGCATAAAACACACAAAGACGCCATCGCTTATGGCCAGAGACATCAGCGCTATGATCTTGTCCATGACGCACGCACACACACACACACACACACCGGTGCACTTTTAAAGTAAGATGGGGAGCGAGGAGGAGGCTGCTGTCCTGGCTGGGAGTGTGTTTGGACATGAAAAGAGTCAGACAAAAGGGGGATGCTGGCCCATTCAGCCTGCTGCTGCCTCAGAGGGCTGGAGCAATTTGGTTATTTTTATTTCCTTTCTAATAGAACGTGGCCACTCTCTGCCCCTCGGGGGGGATTCTCTTTATCACAGCAGCAAGAAACATGGAGAAAGGCTCAAAGAGGGGCAGACGCAGAGGAGATGCTCCTCACGGGACCTGATTCTAGGCCAGCTGGGTTGTGACGGAGCCATAAGGCCAGGCACGCCGGCTGCACGGATCCACATCTGAGCACATGTGACTGAACACGTCTGTGTGCAGCGATGTGTTCCTGTCTGTTCCTGCACACACAACTGTCACCCCCACGTCCCGCCCGGGCAGGTCTGTGGTCCACCTGCAGTCCTGCTGTCACGGCAGGGTCACCTCTGGAGGGCCTTGGTGTGTGGGCTGCTGGCTCTGCGCCAGTGGCTGGAGCCATGAAAGGTGGGCAGCAGGACAGATACCTGCATCACCGTGGAGTCCTCCTAAAGCTCCACCTGCACCTCCACACCACAGATGGACTCATAAAACGACCTTAACTGGTCACCTTCAGACGTGCCTGAGCTTCATCCTCATCCTCAGCAGCAACAAGAGGAAGTCACGATGAAGCAGAAACACTAAAGAGCTCCCGGTGCGCCACAATGTCCCTCCGCAAGGTTACCGGCCCGGACACCGCCGGCCGGCCTTCCTCCCGCCGTTAAACTCACACCCATCCTGCACCGGGAGACTCGTCAAGGTGCCTCCGGCCGCGGAGCCAACCGACACCCCCGCAGCTCCGCTTGGCTCGCGCACCTGCGGCGCCGTAACCTAGACCAACGCAGCTGATGCCCGGTAGAACCGGGAGGAAAACGGGGAGAACAGCGCGTGCTTCACTGAGGGATGGATGGATGCACGCACACACACACGCACGCTTCCTCATACTGTCATAACGCTGTTCGCATGCAGGTTTTTATGGCACGCGCTACTGTATGGGTAGTTCTGGTCGCGGTACCGGGCCTGTGGCGGGAACATCAGGCCGTGCAGGTCCGGGAAGTCCGGTAAAAGCCTCCCTACACGCCACTAAAGAGCAACACATCTCCCTCCATTAAAACACGGAGCAGGGGTAAATAACAGTCACGCACGAAGGCACGCACGGACTCACCGACTCACCGTGCAGGCCGAGCTCAAGGACATCAGCATCAGTGCGCGGGCGGGGAGGCAGAATCCCCGTTAATCTGCGTGTGCGTGGAGCGGAGAACGTCCCGAACCGGATGAGAGGATACAGCAGGGGGTGGGGGAGCGGGTGCGGGGTGAGGGAGGATAGGAGGATGCGGGGATGCGGCAGCTCCTGTCGCCTGGAGTCCGGAGGAGCGGAGGGATGAAAGACGACGACGGCGGCGGTGCTGATGAATATTCCGCTCCGGCGCCGTCACCAGGTGGAGGGTCGGTGGAGTTCTGCGGTGGTTTGAGGAGAGAGAGGGACTCTGGGAATGACGGGGGGGGGGGGGGGGGGGGGGGGGGGGGGGGGGGGGGGGGAGAGAGAGAGAGAGAGAGAGAGAGAGAGAGAGAGAGAGAGAGAGAGTTGAGGGTTTAAACACCTCCGCTGTGGGGTCTGGGGAGGGGAGTGGGGCTAGTCCGTGTGTCCGGACAGGGCGCGCTGCTCCCGGCTGCTGCGGCCAGACTCTACGGTCTCTGGGAGATAAACAAACGGAGGAAAGAAAAGAACCGCCGCGGAGAGCGGAGCAGCTCCTGCGACATCTTTGGAGGAGGAGGATGAGGAGGAGCAGCTCGGCCGCAGCATCCGAGAGGAGGGGGGGGGGGGGACCACTCCGTACGTCACCCCCTCCTATCGAGCTGCGTGATGACGATAGCACTGTGCGTTTTTGACGTGAGTCAGCCTCTCTTTACTAATCAATATTCCCGCCAAAAAGAGCTAATTCATGACTGTGACGTATTAAAGGCAAACTAAGCAACCTTTTCAAGTTTAAATCATTTTCTTGAGCCAGAATGTGCTAAAATACATGACCCTTCAGTGGGTTAGTGAAAAATCTCCCAGCCCCCTCTCCCCTGAGCAGGATAACCCGTTCAACTTCAGCCTCTCCACACCGCTGAGCTGTTAGCTTACCTTAGCTAGCTACAGCCTCGTTGAAAGAGAGAAAAACAAGCGCTCACCACCCAGGTTCCAGGAGAAATAATCCAGACTAGAAATGATGCTACATAGATCTGGTCTGGTCTCTTCCTTGTTGGTCTGTAATTCTACAAGCAGCCTGTCTTTGCCACACACGCATTCTTGAGTCACCGAGAGGATTTTTAAAAATCTTTTCTGAACTTTATTGAACAAACACAGTATACAAAATCACAAAATGTATACAAAATTTAACACAGAACATGCGCCAGGGTGCAAAAATATCAAATGAATTGCAATAATGTATATGTACTGCAAACATTAATTGTTTTTAAAGCCTTTTGTTAAGAGATCCATATAAGCAGAGCCGGCCCAAGGCATACACACATTAACCGACTGCTTGGGGCCCCCACACACTACCATGGGGCCCACCAAAGTGCACCAAGATGACTTGAGAAAAAATGTTTTATTAACTTTAAACAATACAAACTAAATTATATAACACAATGAAAAAGTATTTAAGTATTATATTATATTTGGTTTTATGGTGTAGTAGTGATTGCACATTTATACACATCTAGCCTCAATTTTAAGAGCAAAAGACAGTAAACTTTACTTGTTTACTATATATATGTATATATAGGTCTAAACTGTAATCAGCTTTGAATTAAATTTAGATTAAATGATACACATTTAAACAGATGATGAGGGAAAACTACCGTTCGGCCGGCCCGGTGAAGTGGAGACATGCATGAATTCCCGTAGTGGAAACGCACCTTTTGTCCCTTGTTTGTCCAAACTGTCCGCACCCCTCCACCTCCCACGCAGACATTCACTCCCTTTTTGACTAAACATCTAATTTATTGGTTTCCATTGAGCATTTCACACAACATGACAGAATGCTCAGTGGGGACTAATAAACGAACATCTCCTACCCCTCCTTTAGTCTTTAGAAGAAAAAAAAAAAACTCTTTATGACATCACCTACTAAATAGCAAACTTTAAATACCAAATGTGAATTAAATAACTTTAGCTTAGCTTGTTTCTTGAGCTCACAAACACATTTGTGATCCAAAGGTTTCAGGTAGTGAATGCACTTCCGTTGGTGTTCTAACCATTTACACGTCTAGGAAAGGTCCTCTGGGGCGCCGGAGGAGAGGCTTTCTGGAAGCAGCAGTCTGTCTGACACGGAGAAGTGGATGCTGCCGTACAAGCCGTGATATCGAGAGAAGCCAAACAGCTGATTCACAAGTGAACTCTATGAAGAGAGGAGCAAAACGTCTGCATTCCCCAGCCAAGAGGACCGGTTCTCATCCTGCCACGGAGACGCAGAGCTACGGATCACACGTTTATTTCATGCAACTTCCTGTCAAAGCTTGTTGTACCACAAGTCAGAGTAAGAACAGAAGAAAAGTATTTATAGATGAATCAGACAAACTTATTAATAGATATCTTTCTGCACTGCAGCCGGGAGACAGGCTGCAGACATGCCCATTCAGTCAGTCACACACACACACACACACACATCTGGATGAAGTTTTCTTTTTTAATCCTTAACTCTTCTCCCAGAGGCAAACACACATAACTGCTGTACATATATATTTTTTAATTGATTACGTGATCATAAAGAACTAAAAACAGACCCTCACCCCCTGTAGATCCTCCACCAGGGGGCAGTAAACATGTATAGGGCTGGATTCTGATGAAGGCACTAACCCTGATGCTCCATCTGGGTTTCTGTAAGTTTCAGATATTCAGCTAAACTCTGGAGTCTCGGTAGCTGATGGACATTTACGACCCTCTGAGCTCCAGCTGATTGTGTGATTTTATAAAATCAAGTGAGATCAAGTGAGATTTGACTCCATCATTTCTCTAGAGGTGGATTTAGTTGGTTGGTTTTGGGTGGGACATTTTCATTTTCCCTGTTCATGTCCTGTTTGTAGAAGTTGAAACTATTTTTATATGGTGCCTCTCAAGATAAAACTCAGGAGGCGCTTCACAAGAACAACTAAAATTATTTTAAAGAAGGACCTCAGAGACACAAAAAGTATTAAATACTTCAAAAATTAACCATTTTCTTAAAATATATTTTATTTAAATTCTGCTACAGCAGGCTGCTGCAGGGTTGTTTATGACAGTTGTAATTCCACTTTCAGCCAGTAGGGTGGAGGAGGAGCAGCAAACTGCTCTGTGTCACTGAACATTCATGGACTCACCCATCTGGACTCACGACGGGGAAGGCTGTTGTTGGTTTAGCGTCCAGGAAACAGCAGAGAACGTCTGGGCTAGTAGAAGCTAACCGTTAGCATTAGCAACTCCACCACACAGCAGAACTCCTCCAGGCTTGTGTTATTGGTGGAGATAAAACATCAACGTTGCAGAGCAAACAGAGTCAGTGGTAGAGTCGTGTTGCTGTTAGCCAATCAGAGGAGAGATGTCCACATATCAGGAAGTAAGACTCCAGATCCTGTCGTCTTCTGCCACTCAGCAGCAGCAGCTCAGGAGGTAGAGCGGGTTATCAAAAGGTTGTAGGTTTGATCCTGGCTCCTGCCTGAGAATGCTGCTGTTGTGTCCTTGAGCAAGACACTTAACCTTCCCCACCTGCTGGTGGTGGTCAGAGGGACCGATGGAGCCAGTGCTCGGCAGCCCCAGGGCAGCTGTAGCTACATTGTAGCTCATCACCACCAGCATGTGAATGACTGATTGTGTTGTGAAGCGCCTTGGGGGGTTGTAGAACTTTAAGGAGGGCGCTATACAAATACAGACCATCTACCATTTACTCTCTCCTCCAGCTGACTTCTACGTCTTCAAACAGACGCACCAGAGCTTTTTCTCCCCAGAGTACGACGTTCATTCCTACTAGAGACCACTGCAGATGTAATAAAAACGAGTGAAGTCGACCTTTAACAGATTTTAACTCCTTTGGGAACGTTTTGTCTTATACGGATAAAAACATGAGGTTTGTTTTGGCTGCATTTAAGCCTCTTCATCATCTCCTTGTTTACATGCATGCTGCTCTTTCAGCTCATCCCATCAATGCTCACACACACACACACTAGTGTTTTGGAGAGCTTCGCTGATGTCCCATCAGTCTGAAGTGTGCTGAGCTTGTATCAGTTCAAGGACAGACTCCTGTATATTGCAGGCCTGATGTAACGTTAACATCCCAAACTGTCATCCTGATATAAACACACGTGCACGCTGCTGTGTGTGTGTGTGTGTGTGTGTGTGTGTGTGTGTGACCTTCTGACTTCCCCTAAAGCCCAGAGAAAGGCTGAAGTGATGTGTAAGCAGATCAGAAACACACAGAGGCGAGGCGATCGGTGCCGGGGTGAAGGATGTGATACAAAGATCAGCTCCTCATCCTCACCACGCTCCCTTCTCCTTACTCCTCTGACTCCTTCCCAGCTGATGGTTAATTCATGGAGTCTGGCTGAACATGCACCCTCTCCATTATTAATATAACATTAGTGAGATAGAGGGAGGAGGAGGCAGGAGAAGGGAAGGAGACACAGGAGAGGAGAGCAGGATGGGGAAAGGACAGATGGTGGAAGGAAGTCAAAGAGGAAGAGAGAGGAGTAAATAAAGAGGGAGGGAGCCAGATTTTTACCCAGTAGGGACAAATAAACTGGACGAACGACAGATGAGCAGGGAGCAAACGTGTCAGGATGAGGAATTCTGTGTGACATATGAGGCAGTCGGGATGCACGCGATGCTTCTTGTCCCGAGAAGAGGCGGAATGCACGGGAAACGTAGCGAGAAGGGAGGAGGGGGGAGGCACAGATGTGTCAGAAATGATCATGTGACTTTTTTCATCCTGGACAAACACTCAGGAGACTCTCAGACCTGATTTTACACAAAAAGGTAATTCAATGCTCATCTTCTAAAAATATCAAGTCTAAAAGGGATAAAGGGAACAGATTTAATAGGATCCACTCGGCAGGGAAATATAAAAATATGTCTCATATGAGGAGAAACCAACAACGCTGAAGGCTGCAGCTGATCTCTAAAAACACGGAGGCGTGTGAACGTCCACATTACTGAGGATTTCAGTTAGAAAACCTAAACGTTCCCATTAATTGTTTTATTTTCTACGTGTCAAACAGCTCAGAGAAAGGTCATGAGGTTCTAACGTTGTTCCAACGGCGTAAACGTCGGGACACACAGTAAAAACCATCAGGATGGTGAGTCCTAACCAGGCAGGGTTGGGTTTGTTCACAAAGAGCTTCAGTTCTTCAGGACGGATAGGCTAACGGCTAGGCTGAGACCAGTGTGCTGCCGCCACAATAATCTAGAAACCTTCAGGTTACATTATTTCAGCATAAATATGAATAAAGGCGTGCAGGACTCGACCCTGGGAGCACAGGAAGTGCTACATTTAGCTGCTTTGTGATGTTTTCTGATAAACAGACATTTGTCATTTTGTTATTTATTTTAAATCAATTAGAAATCACATAAAACCATTGGTTAAAGGCTCGTATTTATAGAATAATACAGTTTATGTGAGGGTGCCTTTCCAAGAGCCAAGGTGACCTCACAGAGACGAAACAGAAATAAAAAGTTAAGAACTCAACTCAGTTCTGTCTAAAGGGCTCGCGCCTGCTTGAACACGCGTGGGTTAGTGAGACGAGCTCCAGGAAGAAGATGAAGAGCTGATGATGATCTGAGAGAACAGGAAGCAGTGGTGGTGTTGAGCAGCTCACACAGGTAAGGGGGCGGGGCACTTAAACGTCAGAAGTAACACTTTAGATGTAATCCTGGTTTCTACTGGCAACCACTACAGCTGCTGAAGAACTGCAGTAATGTGTTCTCGTGGGGGGGGGGGGGAGTTATGACGCGAGCTGCAGTTAAAGAGTAAATGCCTGTATTTGATATAGCGCCTTCTAGGGTTCTACAACCCCCCAAGGCACTTTACAGCACAATCAGACATTCATCCATTCACACGCTGGTGCTACAGCTGCACTGGGATACACTGAGAGGTGAGGCTGCTGAGCACTGGTACCAGCTGTCCCTCCGACCACCACCACCAGGTACAGAGGGTGAAGTGTCTTGCCCAAGGACATGTCTGCGACAGCCAGGATGCAAACCTGCAACCCTACGGTTACAGGGTGGGCACTTAACTCCTCTGCCACCGTCCGTCGCCCCATTAAACTTTTTATTTGACTGTGTTTTAAGTCTGTTTTGATGGCTTGTACATATTATATAGCTGCTTTATCTTTATCTGCCTTTTTTGTATCTCATCTGTTTGTGTGAAGCTAACTGTGTGTGTGTTGCTGCTGCCTCTTGGCCAGATCGTCGTCGTAAATGAGAATGAGTTCTCAATCGACTCATCTGGTTAAATAAATAAAAAATAAAAGAAGTGTTTTTGTGTGCATGCAGCAAACAAATGGTGTGAATATTCTGACCACTAGTTTACATTAGAACCACTAAACAGACGGCCTGAGCTCACGGGACATGGGCGGGTTTGGATAAATGTGGCCTTTCAAACTCAGAACAAAGAAAGTCACGAACAAGAACAAAACACTCAAATATTCAGGCGAGTTCATCTGAATGTGTCGAGTCTTTTGGCAGCAGCAGCAGTTTTCTGAATGATCTTCATGTTTTATACAAGCTGGAGCTCCAACATAATAAGGATCAGGTTGTGACGTAAACTACAGACTTCTCTAAAAGTGTTCAGACGAGTGGAGACAGGACTTAAACCCTAAGGGTTGGGATCTAAACAACTCAGGTGTGGACCAGGACAACCACCACCACAGCAGAGAGAAGCAGGGCTTTGATTGGTGCGTTTGTTTGTATTAATGAAAAATAAAAACTCCTCAGATGACAGAAGCAAAACATCTTCATGGAAGAGAAGAACCGAGCCACAGCCGAGTGTCGTCTTACGTCATCAAATATCCTGTGAGGTGTGAAAAATAACCATTTAAACCAAATAAAACCATGAATATAACCGAGGGGTGTCGGGAGTAAGACACAAACACACTTTGGTATTTACAGGTTATCCCACAGAGCACGCTGGATTCACACACATGTAGTAAAGTCCTTCAATAACAAAGATCTACCTGCTCACCATAACCATGCACTTGTGCTGAAGTTTTTATATTTATAACAAGAGTTTTAGCTTCCAGGTAGCAGGTATCAGGAGAGAGAAGAGAGGAACCTGGAGCTCAGCACAACAAACACTGAGAAATGTCTCCCCCCAGTGGCAGGAGAAGGGACTGAAGAGCATTCAGCTCCACGGGCTAACGGGAGCAACACACACACACACACACACACCTGAACCCATAGACATCTCTGTGCAGAACAGCGTTTCTCATGTTCAGCCACACAAACACAAACTGTGCTTTCAGGTGTCGACGTGTCCTTCAGATACACTTGGCCTCCATGTCGTAGAGCTGGAGAAGGTCTGAGATCACAGCGTTGATGTCTGCTTTGGTCACGTCCTCACACAGCACCTACACACACACACACACACACACACACACACCTGGCCTGAATAAACAGGACACATCAAAGGTGCAGAAACCCTTTCAAACGACCCACATTTCACAGCCCTGAGGGATGAGGCAGAAACTCGGGTAAAAATAACAGATCTGTCTCTTATTTTACTCTGCGGGGTCATTTTTTAAGTCTAACGTGTAACAGAGGCTTCATTCATAAAACCGGATTAAGGTCCAGCAGCAGCGTGACTGAAGCTCTTCAGGCAGGCTGCAGCTGGAGAGGCAGCCAGGAAAGTTGCTGGTTGAAATCCACTAGTTGGTTCATTACCTGTATGTGTTAGCTGGACCAGGAATGGGTCGGCTCTGCTCAAAGAGGCGTTTCCACTGGAATAAACCTCGTTAGAGCTGCGCCTGTTGCAGGAGCTTTTGAAGAGACCGTTTCTAATTTTGAGGAGTCAGGGCCACTCAGACGTCCCAGGGTAAACTCACAAACCTTTCTGTAAGCACAGTAAGAGATTTGTGCTCATTGTTTAATTTGTATTAAGTTTTAACATGAAGAAAAATGACCCCGCCTGCATGCCCAAAGAGTGCTGGAGACAGGCTCCAGCCCCGCGCGACGCTGCGTGGATGAGCGGGTACAGACAGTGGATGGATGAAGAAAAACTTGAATTTTAAAAAGATTATGGATTTTTCTTCAATTGGATGTTTATTTGTGGGAAGAAAAACCTTTAGATTCAGCTACTGAAAAGCTGCATTTTTATTAAACCTATATTTAAAAACAAGAGTTTGGTTTTTTTGAGCCATTGTCGAAGATCCAAAGGGACACTTGTGGCTCCAGAGCCGCAGGTTGCAGACCCCTGGTCTTCAGCCCTAACCCTGACTTTCCACTGGATGCATAAGCGGCGCCTAACGTGATGGACTCGTTTTACCCGCGCGCTCTCTTCCAACCGGGAGCGTTCCACGCAGCTGGTCCTGCGAGGTCACAAAATCACGGGACAATTGCAACACCGCACGTGATTTCAGCAGTTTACTTGATAACAAGCGAGGAGAAAGATGTCCATGTGGTTTATTTTCTGTCCGTTTACCTCGGCTACGGAGGTTTCACAGGAAAATTTTGTTTTTGAAAGTTTCCAGATGTTTTACACTGCTTTCATGTCTGACTTCCTGTCTGGCCTGATCTGAACGGCTGAACTGTTGAAGAAATAGACTTGGAGCGTGAGCGACACACCCCTACCCCCGTCCGCTATAACAGCAGCTAACTGCTGCAAGTCGCAGACGTTACACAACGCTTATGCGTCCGGTGGAAAGGCCCCGTCAGCGGCTCCTCAGGAACCTTCTGAACAGGTATCTATGACTGTTTGTGTTGTAAAGCACCTTGGGGGGTTCCAGGATTCTAGAAGGTGTTATATCAAATGCAGGCTATTTACCATTTACCATGGTCTGAGGCTGCTCTGCTGTAACAGATGGAACCATGAATGACCTTTGACCCTAAACAGGCTGTTCCTGCTGGAAAACCCTCCCAAGTGTCTGAACTCAAACGATTCTGTAAAGAAGACTCCTCCACCGTGACGTCAGAGACTCATCAGGAGTTATCAGAGACGCTGAAGCCAAGGCGGTTACAAACCTGTTATTACGTTTTCACGAGACCAGGATGGATAAACTGTTGTTTGTTTGATAAACAAAATCACATGTTGTGTTTACTCAGGTTATCGCTGACCTGAAACATTTTACAAATAGAAACGTTTAAGTTTCACAGAGCTGAACATAAATAAAATCATCCTTAATTAGTTCATTCTTACATCTAGACGCACGCACACGCACACACGCACACGCACTAACACACACACACACACACACACACTCTCACCTGCCACCACTCCTTCTCTCCAACAGGAAGCTCCACTCCATAGCTGTTTAGGGCCAGGTACAGCGTTGCTATGGCGATGTGTTGTGGTGTGTGGCGGATGCACATGTCTCCATGGTAACAGTCCCTCAGCAGGGCCCAGGAAGTCTCAGCTACAGGGGTTCGAGACCAAGCGTGTCGGTTCACCAGCGACGTCACTGACAGCAGGTAGTGGAGCAAGAACTGCAGAAGAGCAGAACAGCTGTTAGGGGGGGGTAAATATTAGAACATGTGACTAATTATGATAATGTCATTAGTCTAATTAAGGCAGTAGGTGAAACACCTTCATGAGGAAAGATTTGGTCTAAACGGAGTGACAATGAGATCAACCAGCCTCCTCTGCTGCAAAGTACACCACCTACTCACCTCCACCTGCCCCTACATCTGCCCCATACACCTACATCTGCCCCATACACCTGCATCTGCCCCATAAAAGGGCTTTTGTTCACTCTGCTCCTTCTGCATGGAACAGGCTGCAGGAAAACTGGAAACTAACCGAGCTTATCTCCTTGAATACATTTAAAACCAGACTGAGAGCCCTTGAGAGAGATACCCTGTGTTGTAATTGCCTTCTGTAATTCTGTACATAACATGTCTGTGTAACTGGAAAATATATATATATATGTTGTAACTGTAACTCTTGCTGCCTCTTGGCCAGGACTCCCTTGAAAATGAGGTTTTTAATCTCAATGGGACCTTTCTGGTTAAATAAAGAATAAATAAAATAAAATAAATACACCTACATCTGCCCCATACACCTACATCTGCCCCATACACCTACATCTGCCCCATACACCTACATCTGCCCCATACACCTACATCTGCCCCATACACCTACATCTGCCCCAACACCTGCACCTACATCTGCACCTGCACCTACATCTGCACCTGCACCTGCATCTGCACCTGCATCTGCCCCTACACCTGCACCTACACCTGCACCTGCACCTGCACCTACATCTGCCCCTACACCTGCATCTGCACCTACATCTGCACCTGCACCTACATCTGCATCTGCACCTACATCGGCCCCTACACCTGCATCTGCCCCTACACCTGCATCTGCACCTACACCTGCACCTGCACCTACACCTGCACCTGCACCTACATCTGCACCTGCACCTGCACCTGCACCTGCACCTACACCTGCACCTACACCTACACCTACACCTGCACCTACACCTGCACCTGCACCTGCACCTACACCTACACCTGCACCTACATCTGCATCTGCACCTACATCTGCATCTGCACCTGCACCTACACCTGCACCTACATCTGCATCTGCACCTGCACCTGCATCTGCACCTACATCTGCCCCCTACACCTACATCTGCCCCATACACCTACATCTGCCCCATACACCTACATCTGCCCCATACACCTACATCTGCCCCATACACCTACATCTGCCCTTACACCTACATCTGCACCTACATCTGCATCTGCACCTGCACCTGCATCTGCACCTACATCGGCCCCTACACCTGCATCTGCCCCTACACCTGCACCTACATCTGCACCTGCACCTGCATCTGCACCTACACCTGCACCTACATCTGCACCTGCACCTGCACCTGCACCTACACCTGCACCTACATCTGCATCTGCACCTGCACCTGCATCTGCACCTACATCTGCCCCTACACCTACACCTGCACCTGCACCTGCACCTACACCTGCACCTACACCTGCACCTACACCTACACCTGCCCCTACACCTGCACCTACACCTGCACCTACACCTACATCTGCACCTGCACCTACATCTGCACCTGCACCTGCATCTACACCTGCACCTGCCCCTACACCTGCACCTACATCTGCACCTGCACCTGCATCTGCACCTCCACCTGCACCTGCATCTACACCTACATCGGCCCCTACACCTGCATCTGCCCCTACACCTGCACCTACACCTGCACCTGCACCTACACCTGCACCTGCACCTACATCTGCATCTGCACCTACATCTGCCCCTACACCTACATCTGCCCCATACACCTACATCTGCCCCATACACCTACATCTGCCCCATACACCTACATCTGCCCCATACACCTACATCTGCCCCATACACCTACATCTGCCCCATAAAAGGGCTTTTGTTCACTCTGCTCCTTCTGCATGGAACAGGCTGCAGGAAAACTGGAAACTAACCGAGCTTATCTCCTTGAATACATTTAAAACCAGACTGAGAGCCCTTGAGAGAGATACCCTGTGTTGTAATTGCCTTCTGTAATTCTGTACATAACATGTCTGTGTAACTGGAAAATATATATATATATGTTGTAACTGTAACTCTTGCTGCCTCTTGGCCAGGACTCCCTTGAAAATGAGGTTTTTAATCTCAATGGGACCTTTCTGGTTAAATAAAGAATAAATAAAATAAAATAAATACACCTACATCTGCCCCATACACCTACATCTGCCCCATACACCTACATCTGCCCCATACACCTACATCTGCCCCATACACCTACATCTGCCCCATACACCTACATCTGCCCTTACACCTACATCTGCACCTACATCTGCATCTGCACCTGCACCTGCACTTACATCTGCATCTGCACCTACATCGGCCATACACCTGCATCTGCCCCATACACCTACATCTGCCCCATACACCTACATCTGCCCCATACACCTACATCTGCCCCATACACCTACATCTGCCCCATACACCTACATCTGCCCCTACACCTGCACCTACACCTGCACCTGCACCTACATCTGCACCTGCACCTGCATCTGCACCTGCATCTGCCCCTACACCTGCACCTACATCTGCACCTGCACCTGCACCTACATCTGCACCTGCACCTGCACCTGCACCTGCACCTGCACCTGCACCTACACCTACATCTGCCCCTACACCTGCACCTGCCCCTACACCTGCACCTACATCTGCACCTGCACCTACATCTGCACCTGCACCTGCACCTACATCTGCACCTGCATCTGCCCCTACACCTGCACCTACATCTGCACCTACATCTGCATCTGCACCTGCACCTGCATCTGCACCTACATCTGCCCTTACACCTACATCTGCCCCTACACCTACATCTGCCCCATACACCTACATCTGCCCCATACACCTACATCTGCCCCATACACCTACATCTGCCCCATACACCTACATCGGCCCCTACACCTACATCGGCCACTACACCTGCATCTGCCCCTACACCTGCATCTGCCCCTACACCTGCACCTGCACCTACATCTGCATCTGCACCTACATCGGCCCCTACATCTGCATCTGCACCTACATCTGCATCTGCACCTGCACCTGCACTTACATCTGCATCTGCACCTACATCGGCCCCTACACCTGCATCTGCCCCTACACCTGCACCTACATCTGCACCTGCACCTACATCTGCACCTGCACCTGCATCTGCACCTGCATCTGCCCCTACACCTGCACCTACATCTGCACCTGCACCTGCACCTACATCTGCACCTGCATCTGCACCTACATCGGCCCCTACACCTGCATCTGCACCTACATCTGCATCTGCACCTGCATCTACATCGGCCCCTACACCTGCATCTGCCCCTACACCTGCACCTACATCGGCCCCTACATCTGCATCTGCACCTACATCTGCATCTGCATCTGCACCTACATCTGCATCTGCACCTGCACCTACATCTGCACCTACATCGGCCCCTACACCTGCATCTGCCCCTACACCTGCATCTGCCCCTACACCTGCACCTGCACCTGCATCTGCACCTGCACCTACATCTGCACCTGCATCTGCACCTACATCGGCCCCTACACCTGCATCTGCACCTACATCTGCACCTACATCGGCCCCTACACCTGCACCTGCACCTGCACCTACACCTGCACCTACATCTGCATCTGCACCTGCATCTGCCCCTACACCTGCACCTACATCTGCATCTGCACCTGCATCTGCCCCTACACCTGCACCTACATCTGCACCTACACCTGCACCTACATCTGCACCTGCATCTGCACCTACATCGGCCCCTACACCTGCATCTGCACCTACATCTGCACCTGCACCTACATCTGCATCTGCACCTACATCGGCCCCTACACCTGCATCTGCCCCTACACCTGCACCTACATCTGCACCTGCACCTGCACCTGCACCTGCACCTACACCTGCACCTACACCTGCACCTGCATCTGCACCTGCATCTGCCCCTACACCTGCATCTGCCCCTACACCTGCATCTGCACCTACACCTCCACCTGCACCTACATCTGCATCTGCACCTACATCTGCACCTGCATCTGCACCTACATCGGCCCCTACACCTGCACCTACATCTGCACCTGCACCTGCACCTGCATCTGCACCTGCATCTGCACCTACATCGGCCCCTACACCTGCACCTACACCTGCACCTGCACCTACATCTGCATCTGCACCTGCACCTACATCTGCACCTGCATCTGCACCTACATCGGCCCCTACACCTGCACCTGCACCTACACCTGCACCTGCACCTACATCTGCATCTGCACCTGCATCTGCCCCTACACCTGCACCTACATCTGCATCTGCACCTGCACCTACACCTACACCTGCACCTACATCTGCATCTGCACCTACATCTGCATCTGCACCTGCACCTACACCTGCACCTACATCTGCATCTGCACCTACATCTGCACCTGCATCTGCACCTACATCTGCCCCTACACCTACACCTGCCCCTACACCTGCATCTACACCTACAGTAAGTAATCTGACATCACTTCCTTTTCTTCAAATAAAAATGAAACACCTGCTTTTTGGTGGAAATAAAGAAAAACTGTGAGAGAGCAGCAGTAGGATGATCAGGATTTAACCCATGGAGGACCTGGATGGTGATGTTTGTCCACTTTAACAGCAGAAGACACAATAATTACCTTTACCTAAATAAACTTAGAGCAGGAATAACAAAATAAAAACATAAAAGTAGAACAAATAAACATTTATAAAACATGAGAACTTTGTTTTACTCCCAGACTTCCCACAAGAGAGACGTCTGTGAGGAAATCAGGCATGAGACAGATGAAGAGCTGAATCAAGAGGACAGGGACTCTCTCTCTCTCTCTCTCACACACACACACACACACACACACACACACACACACACACACACACACACACACACACACACACACACACACACCTCATGAGGGTGTTCAAAGGAGACGTGGAAGTTGAGCTGTCGGAGGATGAGGAGCTCACACTGGACCACGCTGTCCCTCAGGTCCCAGAACTCCTTGTCACATTCGAGAGGAGCGCTGCCTTTGTTGAAGTACCTTTGAGGGACGAACAGAAGGAGTGGGAGGACATGGACAAGATTCAACGTGACTGCGCCTATTTTATTTTTAATTAGCGTCTACAGACTCGAGTGATCTCATTCAGCTCAACAGAAATCAAAACGTGTCGTTCAGCAACGCGCTGATGCAGCAGCTTCAGGTTGTTTAAACAAACAGAATCGATGTTCGATAAACTCCAGAAGATTGTTGCAAACTCCACTGACAACACTGACCTTAGTTATTAATGACTTCTAACTTGTTTTTACTGTTAAATCCAAAATACAGCAGAGGTCCTTCTGTAGACGACCACAGGGAGAACTATTGATAAAACCTGTATTAGTCCAGCTCAGGTTTGCATGTTTGTCCTTACACACTCAAATTCCTCCACATTCCTGAACACTTTCATGTTTTTCTGCACCGTGGGGAGGAAATATAAAAATACCTTCCAGAGAACGATGAACTAGAGACTCTGTGCTTATCTCTATATTCCTTCTGGAACTAAAGTTCTACACTAAATAAGGATTTAGGACCTTTTAACCTTGTAGGACTACATTTCTACATTTAAACTGTGGTTTTCTGGGGCGACGACGTGCAGGATTACAAATACACGTCTGCAAATGACTAAAAGTTGTTTTAGGAATCAGTGAGTATATTTTTTTAACCTTGTGTTTGAGAGAGGTGAGATTTAAACTACAGCTTGTTTTCTGTTTAACATTCAGCCTCTGATCTAATCAGAAATAACCAGTTTTACCTTTACAACCAAGAAAAAACGTCAGTGTTTTTTCCCTCCCAACACCAACATGTAAATGAAGCAGGTTATTATTATTTATCATTGTTTATCCTTAGTACCTGTGGCTCACGTTGATGATGTCACGGGTCCTGATGTGCTGCTCCTCCACTTTGCCAGCCAGGTAGACACAGCTCATGGCCACCAGGTAAGGCTCATACACACGGATGCTGGCCCGCTGGAAGAAACGGTGGTACAGCACACAGGCGGTGGTCACGGGGACCGTGCGCATCCCGAGCTTCACTCCTGATCCAAAAACAAACAAATCAGCTTTTTCCTAGAGAAAAGGGTTCTGCGACGAGGAACTGCGTACTGCATCAGATCAAATACAAACTAGATGCGTTACAAACGGAAAAAAAGGTTGGTTTTCCATAAGACGGTAATAATTATATTCATCTGAAATTAAAATGGGTGTATTATGTACAAAAACGTATAAAGATTATTTAGTAGGCCTTTAACCAAATTAGCACGTCTGTCAAATATTGTTTTACTTAAAACTAGGGCTGGGTGATACGGTCTAAAATCAATATCACGGTATATTGAGGAGTTCACCTCGATAACGACAAATGGACGATGTGCGCAAAACCAAACGTCCACTAGATGGAGCTGTCACGTGTATTACGTTGAGTCACGTTGTCATGTGACTCGAGGTGGTACCAAAGACACTTATATATTCAGTCTTATATAATAAAAGGGTGGTACAACCTACACACATGAAGAGATGTGTTGTCAGACAACAAACCTACACACATCTCTTCATGTTTTATTGTCGTATGTACTGACACGGGGAAAATGATATCTAGAGGCAGGAAGTTTCGATTTATCGCCCAGCCCTATAAGGAAGTCATGTTTGATTCGAGGTCAGCTCAGTAACCTGACTTTGGGTTGAAATTCCAGCACTGAACGGTCCTCTGATATTTTATTCATAATAATAAAACATGCAGGCTGCATGATGCAGTTTTAGTCCTTTTTATGGAACTCTGGGGGAAACTGAAAGAGAACTTTAGATTTGATCAAACATTTTAGGGATTTATGTAGTTGGTAGTCACAAAGTAAAAACTATTTTTCACATGAATTTATAAAATAAGCCTCAGGAGTGGTGTATTTTAGATTAAAACATGATTTTTATTGGTAGTTTTCTCTGGAGGAAAAGCCTTTTTTCGACCACTGTCTCTACTACATCCCACTAAAACAACCGAACCTGTCTCCATAATGAAGCGACACACGCGGAAGTGAGTTCTGGTGTCCCGGGTGGGCTCGGGCCCAGAACCCCCGCCGGACTCTCTCCTGTCCACCCGCCGAGCTTCTCCATCCTGGGCGGCAGCCACCCGACAGGATGGACCCTCCATGTCCGAGGACCGCTCACGAATCCGGGAAGTTCAACAAAACAACAAGACAGCTGACTTACAACTTTAGGGTCGATGTGTGCTTCTAATGCAGCGGAAACCCCAGAAAACTGTTGCTAAAGGGTTCTTTTAGTCACGCGCTAACGCTGCTGCTAGCAAACACATTCAAAGATGCTACCGGAAGAACAACAACCGAGCTTCCGGTTAGTATTTTCAAAAGAAAACAACCGTGAAAGAAACACTGGCTTCAAAATTAATTACTTATGTGCTTTGTTCGAATTGAGTGTGCCTTTCAAAACGGCTTAGTTCAACATCTACAAATGCATTTATTTAAAAACGTGTTAAAGCTTTTTAAAACTTTATTTTTTTAAGTCCCGTGTTGTTGCCAAAATTGAACTTCCGGTAAAGAGGAAAAGTTTTACTGAGAAAATCAAAAAGCGGATAATCTTTTATCACTTATTTATACAGACTAGCTCTCACACCGCACCTCCAGAGTGAGTGAAACTGTAAAGTTCATCTTTCCTGGATGTTTTGTTTTTATTTGGAGCAGCGGAAGTCCCGTTTTGATTGCGTTGCTACGCAACGCGTCAACAACATTCAACAGACTGTTGGAGAAGCAGGGATGTCGTCTAATTTCTCAGCAAACCAGGTAACTTTTTATCATTTGCTGCTATAAAAATGCTTCATTCAGACGTTTTCTGTGCTGACGAACGTTTCCTGTTAGTATGAGAGCGCCTTCAGGTCACAGAGGATGCAGAACTGGTGTGAGACCAAGCACTCTAAACAGGTACTGAACATTTAATCAGCTGCTCACATTTTCTCTGTAAATCTGGAACTCACCTGTTTTCAGAGACCTACAGCTCGGGTGGGTCACACCTCCTTCATCACAGATAACAGAGGACACCTTCTCCCAGGAGTGAAGGTGAGAGCATCTAACATCTCGTCTCCTCATGTGAAGCAGCTTGTCTGGATTTGAACCTTCCTCTGTGCGTCTCTGTTTGGCTGCAGAAAGGCACGTTCTTGCCAGACTCTAAGGGCACCTGGGATTTACCTGCTCGTATCCCAGTCCATCCCATCAATCCCACAGCCCGCTCCATGGAGGGTCTTAGACGGCTCCAGGCGTGGGGGTTCTGCACCAAACTACACACAGGAAGCAGGAGCACTGATGTTGGCGAGCAGGTCAGGCTCACGTAAACACCAAAGATGCTTTTGATGTTTGTATTTTTAATATTTCGTACTTAAATGAGGTCCATTTCTAAATTCCTGAGCTGTTCTCACAGGATGGACGTCTGAGCAGCTGAAACTGATCCGTTTCCTAATCAAAGGCTGTGTTTTCACTGCTAAGTCTCTATGTGGAGGATCTACAGTATAAATCTGTTTTTTAATGTCCATTTTTTAAAATCTTTTTAAAACAACTAAGTTGACCAAATTCCTTCAGTCAAAACATTAAAACCAGTGGCAGAAGCAAACATGTCTGTGTGCTAATCTCTCTTTCCAATAGAAAAATGTTAGGATGTTGTTTTTGAAAATGTTCAAGAACATAAACTTTTCCTTTCAGATCAGTGTGGGCGTCCAGCAGGATGCTGCTGACTCCACCGTCAGAGCCGAAGCCCGACCAGCATCCCAGAGCCACGACTCGGACACACATCAGGCTGCATCATCTGAACACGATGTTCAGGCGACAGGGAAGGAAAGGCCGCTGAGCCAGAGCTCTGCAAAGGAGCAGAACCCCGCTCCTACGGAAACCCGGCACAGGCCGGAGAGCCGGGAGGGAAGGCCTCCGAGCAACAACTCAGAGAGAAGAGCCGAGCGGTTAGCATCCTCATCATCCATCAGAGTCATGCAGCCAGAGCTGAACCTTCCTGAGTTTTAAATGATTTCTTCATTGAATCAAAACAGGAATTCTGCAGGAGACTATAATTATTCTGGGAATGTTGGGAATGAGCGATAGCTGCCCCAGGTCAGTCAGCTGATCAGCTCGTGTTCATCACACGTTTGTTTGTTTGTGCTTCACGAGGTTTCAGGTTTAGATTTAAATAAAAACATTTGCATTCTGACACACGAAGCTCCAGGAAAAGGAGAATCGGGACGTCCGCTGTTGCTGTTACACATTTGCATTCCTGCAACGTGAGTGAAATTTATTTAGATTTTACTAAAGAAGAGACTGGACGAGCAGCAGGGAAAGACCCTACACCCAGACGACTGCTGGTCTGGGATCCTGTTTAAACGACCTCTGCTTCAACACCCGAGTCCACGCACACCCGAGTCCAGGCACACCCGAGTCCAGGCACACCCGAGTCCAGGCACACCCGAGTCCAGGCACACCCGAGTCCACGCACACCCGAGTCCAGGCACACCCGAGTCCAGGCACACCCGAGTCCACGCACACCCGAGTCCAGGCACACCCGAGTCCACGCACACCTGAGGTTAACGCACTCTGCTGCCTTCAGGAGCTCAGTGGACAAACCCAGAAATAATCAGTTGCTGTTAATTTTGTGAGTTCTGCAAATGCTAGAAAGCAAAGGGATTAGTTTTATGTAAATCATGCTGGAAAATAGCTCTCCAAAGCAGAGACAGCTGGGATTATGGGATTAACTGCTGCTGCTGAAGGACTTTGTCTCTCTGCAGCAAACAGAGCAAAACATGCAAATGTCTTCCTGTCTGCAGCGTGCGCTCACTCACGGGACTCGTTACAAAGACGGTAAAGTCACTTTGGTTTATTTCACAAACGTGAATCACAGCCGTTTACAAAATAAAAGCTCGTTTTACAGTTGAAGTTTAGTCCTTTTCAAGGTTTTCCAGCATTTCCTGATTCACACACGCCGGATCAGAACAAGAATCTTCTAAAGTCTGATTTCACTCCATGAAAGTAAACCTTGTTGTACATCAGGAATGTTCTCCAGCACCCACAGGAACCTTGTTATTCACTTCCAGCTGTTTTCATCTCACAGCAAATCCTTTGTTTTAGTTTTTAATAAGAAACTGGATTTCTTTTGATATTTGCCTCTGCTGAGGAAATTTTCCTGAATAAAGAAATCCAGCTGGCCCACTTCCTGTGGGTCCGCCCTTTAACCCTAACCCCTCCACACACTTGTACATATTTAACAGGAGTTACTTTTCCCTGACTGAGCAGATCAACGTTCACCACGAGGGCTGATCTTTGGCATTTGGTTAAACAATAAAAGCGTTAAAGCTCTTTAGAAAACAACTTCACACATAAAGTTTGACATCGGACGTCTCTAATGATGGAGCCACGAAGCAGCGCTGAAAATCCAGACCTGGTTAAACGACACCTGATGGCTCAGACCTCCGAGACGAGAGCAGAGACCAACCTGAATCGTTAAAATACTGAAAGAATGTCAGAAACACAAGAACACCTGAAAAATCCTTTCCTCGGATCGTTTTAATCCTGGTGTTCTGTCTAAGATTGTTCATTTAATCCAAACGGTGCCCCGGTCTTCCCTGGTCTGGAGCGTTGCGTTGGGATTAAAAGCTGCAGCGCTGGACTGGTTCTGGTCATTCCTGAGTGACGGAGGCTCCTCAGGGCTCAGCCCTCGGACCTCTTTGGTTCTCTAGACGTTTACCCACCGAGGAGCTGGTTCCACTGGTAATCCCTGGTTCATGTAATTCTGTGTTTCGTCTTTTACTCTCAGGTGCCGTTTAATCTGGTCTCCTTTTATGGTCTTTATAAGCTCTGTTTTTCGTTTTTATTTACTGAAAAAAATAAATAAAATTTGGTTTCGAGTTTATGGCCGACTGAACAAAGA
>SSNS01000028.1:893832-963832 GCA_006937985.1 Aphyosemion australe | reverse complement strand
GTGTGTTTACCATTAGGACAAAACCTGAATAATTTAGAAAGTACAGTCCCCCGATGATGAGCAGCACCACCAGAGCCACTTTCTTCTTTTTTGAATGTCGTCGCATTTCCTGCCGGACACAAGAAGAGCGCTCCGTTAAGCCAACTGTAACTCCATCAGTGCCCGGGTAAATAATTCAGCTGAGGAAAGTCTCAGATTCAGGTAAGCCCAGACTGGAGCCTCATTAAAATAAACTTTAACCACACATCTGAGCTGCGAGTGTGGGAATCTCAGAGCTCCACGTCTCTGCTGGATTTCAGCTGCAAAGCCTCAACATTTATTTAATCCAGCCTCTCGCTCAAATCCAAACATGAACAAGGCTTTGTTTAACCAAATGTTTGAAGTTGCAGGAAGTTGTTTTTATGATTACACTTCATATATTTACAAAGCACCAGCCGAGGAAGCCCAGGGTGCTCCAATTTCAAATTAAATCACAATTAAATCACAATAACAGACAGAAAACAGTTAAAACTACAAAAAAATACAACAAAAATGCTAAAACGAGAGCTTTGCAACAAGAACATCAGAGAAGCAGAAGTTCTTCTTCTCTAAACCTGAACTTGACTCATCAGAAAGCTGCAGGTGTGACACCTGCTGAGCTTCAGAGATCTGAAACACAACATAACTGGACGTCCTTTACTCGTTTCCTGATGTTCCACCTCTGCTTTATGAAACACAGGATTAATAAAGGTGAGTGGGCGGAGCTAAAGCCCAACTACACACGCCCACGGCCCTGACTGAGGAAGCGTTCCTACAACATCTTTGTTCTGTAGCTTCCAGGTGAACACAACACAACAGGTCAATATGTATATCATGTGGTTTCTGTCGACTCCCGTTGACTCGTGGTTCCTGTAGTTCTAAAAATACATTTCCAAGCAGCTGAACTGGTTCTGCTGCAACACTCACAGGTTTGTGTTTAATGTCAGGCTGCAGACATGAGGGGAAACGGTGTGCAAAACTTTTGATATAGAGCAAAACAGAGAAATCACCCCAGACTGATGTGCCTATTGTCCGTTTAGAGGAGCCGGAACGCTGTTCTTCCTGATCAGAGGATCTGGGGCCTGCAGCTCCAGTCCTCCTGGAACTCAAACATAAATGACGTGAACCTGAGTGACCTTTACATTTGAGTTGACAACAACAAAGTGTTTGGAGGTTTCCACAGCAGAACGACACCACCAACACAACAACACTTCCTGTGGGAAGTCAGCCTCGATCAGCTCAGTAATCGGCTAAAACGTCTGGATTTCACCAAAAAGAGCTAGCTTTTTATAGAGCTAACAGTTTGTTAGCTTCCTCCTTTCAACCATGCAGACATTTAATTCACATCAACAAAAAAACTTCTACATATTTGAGTCAAACTCTGATAAAAGCAGAAGGCAATTTTGTCTGGGTTAGTGTTAGTCCGTAACACTGCGAGGGTTAGTGTTACTCTGGAACGCTTGGAGGGTTAGGGTTAGTCCGTAACGCTGGGAGGGTTAGTGTTATTCTGGAACGCTTGGAGGGTTAGGGTCAGTCCGTAACGCTGGGAGGCTTAGCGTTAGTCCGTAACGCTGGGAGGGTTAGTTTTATTCTGGAACGCTTGGAGGGTTAGGGTTAGTCCGTAATGCTGGGAGGCTTAGCGTTAGTCCGTAACGCTGGGAGGGTTAGTGTTATTCTGGAACGCTTGGAGGGTTAGGGTTAGTCCGTAACGCTGGGAGGCTTAGCGTTAGTCCGTAACGCTGGGAGGGTTAGTGTTATTCTGGAACGCTTGGAGGGTTAGGGTTAGTCCGTAACGCTGGGAGGCTTAGTGTTACTCTGGAACGCTTGGGGGGTTAGGGTCAGAGTTAGTCCATAATGCTGGGAGGGTTAGTGTTAGTCCGTAACGCTGGGAGGGTTAGTGTTATTCTGGAACGCTTGGAGGGTTAGGGTCAGTCCGTAACGCTGGGAGGCTTAGCGTTAGTCCGTAACGCTGGGAGGGTTAGTTTTATTCTGGAACGCTTGGAGGGTTAGGGTTAGTCCGTAACACTGGGAGGCTTAGCGTTAGTCCGTAACGCTGGGAGGCTTAGTGTTACTCTGGAACGCTTGGGGGGTTAGGGTCAGAGTTAGTCCATAATGCTGGGAAGGTTAGTGTTAGTCCGTAACGCTGGGAGGGTTAGTGTTACTCTGGAACGCTTGGAGAGTTAGTGTTAGTCCGTAACGATGGGAGGGTTAGTGTTACTCTGGAACGCTGGGAGGGTTAGGGACTGGAACGCAAGAGGGTTAGGGTTAAGGCTACTGTGTTTACATTGTTTTAATGTATTTTAGAGACTTTTTAACACGGATGAACGTCCCTCATTCTCCTCCACCTCTTCATGCGAGCAGCGGTCGCCACCTCTAAACCCATGTTTCTCATCATTTCCGTCCACAAATAAAACGCTTGCTGCGTATCTTTGTGCTCCTTCAGTCACGGGTGAATAAACTTTCATATTTTTTAACTTTTTCTGCAAGGCGTTCTTTAATTTGCTCTGTGTCTGCCGCTAGATATCTTCAGCCTGGAATGCTGGAAGGGTTAGAGTCCCCATGACCAGGACCAGGAGTTTGGACCAGGACCAGGACCAGGTGTTTGGACCAGGACCAGTATTATTGTTGTAAACACACAGAGACCATAGCCCTACAGGACGACCAAATGAAAACCAGATGAGAACCATCATCCAGATGTTTTGTGTCCAGAACCAGTGGGATTACACAGATTATTCAGCAGCATCACAAATGTTTTAAAAGCTACATTAGAGCATTAAACAGAAACTTTTGCCCGGATGATCAGCTGTTCTGGTTTACTCCAACAGATGCGCTCCTGCTCTGGAGACGCAGCAGCAGGAGCTCGACGGACGTGTTTCATATTCAGCCTGCTTTGTTTTATTATTAACGTTCATTCATGAGGAGGGGAACCCGCTGGGTTCTGCCACAGACAGACAGACAGACAGACAGACAGACAGACAGACAGACAGACAGACAGACAGGTTCTCCTATTGGCTGCAGTTTAAATCAAAACACATCAACAAGTACGGAGCCGCTCCCGCTCTAAAGTCTGTTCATCCCAATAAAACAGGACTAAACACCGGAAATGAGTCCTCCAGGTATAAAACCAGCAGTGGAGACATCCACAGACGAGCCTGGAGGTTCTGGTTCTGCTCCACTGAGGCAGCGGCTCGGTTCTGACTCAGCAGGACCTCCGAGTCCGAGCTGGGATCAAACAGCGAGTAGCGGACAGAAACCTGACTTTAGAGCAGTGATTTAATAGAGTCAGAACCAGAACCAGAACCAGAACCTACCCCTGATGAAGACGAAACTTCCAGCCGCTCCTCCTCTCCTCTGAGCTCAGGTCGCGGCTCTGAGAAACAAAGCTGAAAACGACCAGAACCGCTTCAGGCTGATCTCTAAACCTTCAGAGGAAACATCTCCTTCCGTCCGACGGTGACAGGCTGACTAGACCGCCCCAGGTGGAGGCGTGTCGGGAGGAAGGTGTGTCAGAGCAACGGTCCGCAGCAGGGGCGGTCCTAGGAGCTCCGGGCCGCGGGCACCCCCCTCCCCTCACACACACACACACACTCTGTGTGTTCATATTAACATAATGAGAAAAGTCTGAAAATGACTCTTTAGCTCAGGGGTGTCTCATTCACAGCGGGTCAAAGTGAAAGACTGGGACCAAGTCACGGGCAAAACTCAATATTTATAGAATAATGATGACTGCAAATGTGCATTTTCCTTTATATATATTGTTGAACTGAACTTTTTTACATGGAAATAAACTCTAGTTTTGGATAAACAGTGAATCTGAAATAACTAAAGTTTAATATTAATGTTGAAATAAAACACACATCAGTGGTATGTATTTCTACTTTTTACTGTAAAGCCTTTTCCTCAGACCAACATCAAAACACAAAACGATAATTTCCTTCAGTGAAAATGGTCTTTCAGCTCAGTCCATGCCCTGGAGTAGCAAACAGCCACAAACACAACATTCAAGCTCAGTTTGCTCCACTCTGGTTCAGACCTGCACCTCCGGGGTTGGGCTTGAGCTGAGGAAATCCTCGAGACCGGGCGGAGACACCTGAAATGTTTAACGTTGGTCGTGTCCTTTATGGACCAATCGGGAGCGCTGTTCCATCACCAGAGCTTCAGAGCTCATCAAAAGTCACGTGAGTTTTTATTATTGAAGCGAGGTTCAGCTCAGTGCTTCAGAAAAACACCCAGTGGAGTTTGGAGCAATCTTCTGAGAACCAGAGGGTTCATCAGCAGGGATAATTGAGAAGGACTCGTCTTCATCATCCTACCTGCTGTAGACAGCTGACCTTTGCTTTGGAGGTTTAAGTCTGGCTGCAGGAACCAGTTGGATCATTGCTCCAGTTCTGTAAACATGCTGAGGAGAACTCCTTAAAATGGAATGCAGCCCTGATTTTTCCCTCAGTTTGTCCAAATCTAAACGTCTGCAGAGCGACAGACCCGAAAAGGTCCAATGTTTTACAACCTGATGTAGTCAGTACGTGGAATTCTGCTGCTAACCACAAGGAAGTGTTTCACTTTTAGAGACGTGGTAAATATTTTACTCTTATCTCAACTTCAGCCTCGCTTTATGAGCAGCAGGTCCCATCTGACCTTTGACCTTTCACCCAGAAAACGTCTCATTCTCTTCTGCTGTTCTGGAGATGGTTTGATAATAAACACACACACACACACGGTCAGCAGCTACAACATGAGGGTTAGGGTCAGCCTTACATACGTGTAAATAACCACAGAGCATGAAAACTGGCACCAATTCATCTTAAATCAAAACCAAAAACCTTTTAAATGACTGGACCTTTAATTTCATCCTGTGTGAGTTCAGAGCAGCAGAACCGTCTCATTAGCTCAGATAAAACCTGGTGATCGGGTTTAATTGGGAAATAGTTCAGGATTATTTCACAGGTGATTCGTCCAGACGGAGCCACTCATCAGCTGCAGCCGTCGGCTCTGACACCACCACCGAGGCTCCGAGCCTGCAGCTGTGAGGCTAAACAACAACGTTTTCCCGTTTCCAGATCCCACATCCTGGTGAGTGAGAGCAGGGCCGCAGTCCGGTCAGAAGTAACGTAAACACAACTGCTCTTTAATCCTGGGATGAAATGAGCCTGGCTCTGATTTGTTTGGTTTTCGGTCCCTCCCACACCGCCCTTCCTGGCTGGGATTTATTTAAGACAAAGGTTCTGACTGAGTCCAGAGATCCATCCTCAGACCCGCTGCTTCACACTTGTTTAGATAGCTGAGAACAAACAGTGAGGAAAAACATTCTGTGATGAATCTAAACGTTCTCCGAGGAGGACAGCGTGTGCAGAACGGAGGTGAGGACGGACACAAACACCCTCAGAGCTTTCACGTCGGTCGGCTGTTGCCTCAGAGTGACTCTGACTCCCACCTCCTCCGTTACCTCCTCCTGTTGCAGCTCCGCCAGCACGAGCGTGCTGCAGGGCGTGTCGGTGGCGTGTGTGTGTTGGGTGTGTGTGTACACAAAGACTCTCCATGGGAGTGTGTGTGGAGGCGTGAAGGCCAGAGTCTGAGTGTTGACCAGCTGCATGGCGGCCTGGAGGCTCTGAGGGGAGCAGCGACGTACGAGCGGACAGCGGATGGTTTCTTCTATCCAAACACAATCCTCCTCCTCCTCCTCCTCAGCTGGTGGAAACACAAAAATAAGTTTAGTTTAGACTCAAATCTGACTCAGTTACTAACTTCAGATTAAAAATCCATAAAACCGGAGGGTTTGTCCCAGCAGCCGTCAGATACGAACATTCACAAAACTGCGTCGTGTTCAAAAGGCTCTTCCACAGAAAATAATGGATACTTCTTGTATAAAAGTCTAAATCAGGATGAGGACCTGATGTCTGTGAGAACACGACCTCGCTGTGAGCTGGAGGCTTCTGGTCAGCTGATTACCCATCAGCTCTCATGTCAACAGGCCCATTGCTGTGATTGTATTGAGCTAGCTCCTGATGCTAAAAGGTGTCTTTAATGGTTTTTACTCCCATCTGAAACTCTTGGTGTTATGGTCCAGCTGCTCTGTAAATAGCTGTTCTACATGTGATCAGACCACGTTATAAATAGCTGCAGCTGCCTGCTCGGGTGTCCTGGGAGGCTCTTACTGGTCTGACCTCTGGAGCCGACGCTTTCCCCTCCACGTGTCCCGATAGTTTAACACAACATCTAAAGCTCAGCGGCACCAGTGGTGGTTCCAGGTCTGGCCTTAAGCACAGATCCAGCTGTTTGAATGTTGGCCTTCTTCTGTCTGAAATAATAATATAAGTCATCTCCATACTGGCTCAAGGTGGCAGCACGTCATGTAACCTGATTGGTGTGTGCCAGTAACCCTGAAAATACCACTTTCAATATTAAATACTATATACACATATCTACACTGCTCACAAAAATGAAAGGAACACTTTAAAGAAACACATTAGATACATCAGATCTCAATATGAAGTTGGATATCTATACAAATAACGACAGGGCAATGTCTTAGGAACAAAACCAGCTCCGGTGGCCTAGTGGTAGAGCGTCCGCCCCGGGGCTGGGAGATCGGGGTTCGAATCCCGGTCGGGTCATACCAAAGACTTTGATAAAAATGGGACCCAATGCCTCCTCGCTTGACACTCAGCACTAAGGGGTTGGATTGGGGGGTTAAACCACCAAATAGTTCCCAAGCGCGGCCACAGCTGCAGCTCACCGCTCCCCACCATGGGGATGGGTCAAATGCGGAGATGTAATTTCACCAGTGTGTGATGATGACTTGGGACTTTGACTTTAAAAGGATGCCAAGTCTTTTAATGGAAATAAAAGTTTTCAGCCTACAGAGGGCTCAATTGTGTAGACACCCTAAAATCAGAGTGAAATGAAGATGTGGCAGGCTAGTCCATTATTTCAAAAACTTCATTTCTGCAACTCAAAATGCTTTTCAGTATCTTGTGTGGCCCCCACGAGCTTGTGTGCATGCTTGACAACGTCGGGGCATGCTCCTAATGAGACAACGGATGGTGTCTTGTGGCATTTCCTCCCAGATCTGTGTGAGGGCATCTCTGAGCTCTTGTACAGTCTGAGGAGCAACCTGGCGCCGCCTAATGGACCCAAACATAATGTCCCACAGATGTTCTATTGGGTTTAAGTCAGGGGATCGTGAAGGCCATTCAATTGTTTCAATTCCTTCATCCTCCAGGTACTGCCTGCATACTCTTGCCACATGAGGCCGGGCATTGTCGTGCATTAGGAGAAAACCAGGACCTACTGCATCAGCGTAGGGTCTGACAAAGGGTTCAAGGATTTCATCTGGATACCTTATGGCAGTCAGAGCACCATTTCCTAGGCAGTAGAGGTCTGTGCGTCCCTCCATGGATATGCCTCCCCAGACCATCACTGACCCACCACCAAACCTGTCATGTTGAACGACGTTGCAGGCAGCATAACGTTCTCCTTGTCTTCTCCAGACTCTTTCACGTCTATCACAGGTGCTCAGGGTGAACCTGCTCTCGTCTGTAAAAAGTACAGGGCGCCAGTGGCGGACTTGCCAATTCTGGTGTTCTTGAGCAAATGCCAGTCGAGCTCTACGGTGCTGGGCAGTGAGCACAGGGCCCACTACAGGACGTCGGGCCCTCAGGCCATCTTCATGAAGTCTGTTCCTGATTGTTTGGGTAGAGACATTCACACCAGTGGCCCTCTGGAGGTCATTCTGTAGGGCACGAGCAGTGCTCAGCCTGTTCCGCCTTGCACAAAGGAGCAGGTATCGGTCCTGCTGATGGGTTGTGGACCTTCTACGGCCCTGTCCAGCTCTCCGAGAATAACCGCCAGTCTCCTGAAATCTCCTCCATGTTCTGGAGATTGTGCTGGGAGACACATTAAACCTTCTTGCTGCAGCACGTGTGGATGTGCCATCCTGGAGAAGTTGGACAACCTGTGCAACTTCTGTAGGGTTAAGGAATGGCCTCATGCTGCCAGTAGAGATAATTACTCAAGCCAAAACTAGCACGAGTGGAAAACCAGCCAAAAAAGATCAAGAGGGAGAAACTTGAAATGACCTCCACATGTTAAACCAGTCCTGTTTTGAGGGTTTTGTAATTGTTGCCACTTTAGTGCACCTGTCGTTAAGTCCATGAACACCAATACAGCTGAAAGTGATTAACAATGCCCTCAGCTGCTTCATCAACCAGAACATTATCAGACAGGTTTCATTGATTTCATGCCAGGCCCAATAAAAAAAGGGTTCCTTTAATTTTTGTGAGCAGTGTGTATATATGTGTGTATATATATATATATATATATATATATATATATATATATATATATACACACACATATACCTGAGACTGTACACCAGCCGTAAGGAAGGAGGCTGAGGACTAGTGAGTGTGAGAGCCACTGTCCAGGATGAAACATCCAAGATCCATAAGTACATCAAGGACAAGGCCCCAACAGATGACGTGCTCAGTGAATGTCTCAGACAATGGAGAACAGAAGAGGAGGTGCTGGAAATACCATCATGGGAGGACAAACCCCTACATGGATGTACCACCAACAGATAACTGTGGCTGATGTCAAGAAATCCTACCAATGGCTAGAAAGAGCTGGTCTGAAGGACAGCACAGAGGCATCATCATGGCTGCACAGGAACAGGCCCTGAACACCAGAGCAACAGAGGCCAGGATCTACCACACCAGACCAGACCCAAGGTGTAGGCCCCTGAGACAATCCACCACATGACTACTGCAGGGTGTAAGATGCTGCAGGGAAAGCAGACATGGAACGCCACAACCAAGTGGCTGGCATAGTGTACAGGAACATCTGTGCAGAGTATGGACTGGAAGCCCCAAGGTCAAAGTGGCAAACCCCCCCTAAGGTGGTAGAGAACGAGCGAGCCAGGATCCAGGAAGTGTTTAGAGGCTGTTATTTCTGCAAATGGGGATTTATTGATGTAATGTTTCTGTTGAGGTGGACACATTTATGCACCTGCCTCATGTTGTTTAAATACCGTAATGCACCTTTCTGTAAACCCTATAAACGTCGTTTCACGTCTCAAACATCACTGAGCGTGTCTGCTGCGTGACGTTTAACTGAAATATCTGATTTATAAAAAAACAAATCATGAAAATGATCAGGGATGCCCAAACCTCTTCATAACACCATGTTTGAGTCACTGTCCACGTCTGTTTCAGGCCCCGCCCACTGTCCACATTCGTCTCAGGCCACGCCCACTAAAGCAGAATGCTGAAGCGACGCGTGAGCGCGGCGTCGTTGATCCCACCGTTTCTTTACCGTGTTCCGGGTGTGAAGCGTGCCGCTGAAGCCAAAGGCGCTCAAACTCCTCCGGGCTGACGGCTGGGGTTAGGGACAACGTGACATCAGCCTCAGAAGCCACGCAGTCCGCGGGGGGGTCTGAACGCTCACCTGCACCGTCTGAGCCTGGATGGGAGAGAGAGGAAAACAGAGAGGATGCTGGGAATAACAGCCAGGTTAGCGTGTCGAGCTTATCCCGTTCTCCAGGAACAATCACAGTTTTATCCGTCAGATCAGCTCTGAGCCCAGACCCTCGCCACCATGGAGACAACAGGAAGTCCTGAGCTCATCACAACGCTGCAGCTTCAGTTCAGTCCACACTTTCATCAGAAGAAACACGAGACAGGAAGCTGAGTGATTCATGTATAATTGAACAGCCTTGATGGTCTCCTGCTCACGGCTCAGTCATGATGCGTTCTCTCTAAGACCGCCCGGTGCCACGGCACGCCCCCCGTCCTGAAACAACCAGACCCACACCATTCTCCTCTCTAGTTGTGTTCTAGTCTTCCTCTGAGAGTCCGGAGAGGTCAGCTGTGAGGAGATGGCTACGGGCTGGAAGCTGCAGATGGAGCTGAGAACATGACGTGTTCATCAGGTCAGTCCGTGTCGCACGGCTCAGAGAAAATAAACGCCTGTTTGTGTCAGATTACTGCCCTACCCCTAACCCTGAGGTCATCTCAGAGATCCAGATCACATCGTGTCTGAATCATAAAAGTATGAATTAAATCTCCCAGAAAGCCACCCTTGTGTTTATAACTGGAAGAATGTAAAAGAACCTTTGATGAGAGCCTAATCTGAGGCTAACCGTCATCACTCCTCTCATCTGCCTCTCCTTTGATGTTGTTGCTATGGTAACTCATCAAACCATATGGCAGCACAGCTCAGGTTGTAACATTTACCCATAATGCATTGCCTCAGGTTTGGAGCACGGCGGTGGAGGACTGATGGTTTGGACCAGAGTTTCTCCAGAGCCACATGAGGCACTGATCCGGTTCCTCTGACTAGATGGAATATTCCAGAGAAAGCTCACCTGACTGGACCGTGTCACCCGGAGTACAGTCCAGGGAGTGGGGGAGGTCCGGGTTTGGTCTGAGTTTAGCCACATGTTCAGGGCTCCCCCTGCTGGCCGGCTCCGCCTCTACAGCTCCCTTCTTCAGAGGCTCCATAGTGTTGAAGCTGCTCGCCCATTGGCCGATGGGCTCAGCCTGACGTCCAATCAGGACGCCCAGGGAAGGATCTGATCTCCGACCTTGGAGAACTTTTCGTGTTTCTTCTATCCCACAATGCAACAGGCGGTAATAGAGCAGGGCCTGGTCCCGCACGCACATGTCTCTCTCCTCCTCTGGAAAAACACACGGCGGTTAACGATCACGCCGTCATGGCCGACGCTCCCTTCTACTCACAGACGCACCGATGCAGAAGTGCAGCAGTCTTCCCAGCATGTCCTGCGTCTCAGCTGGACGGCTCAGGAATAACCTCACGGCGGCCGTCAGCAGCTCCATCTTCACCCCCAAAGACGCTTCGCTTCTGACTCCATCGATGAACACCTCCAGCGTGTAGGGGGCGCTGGAGACCCGCTCCCCGTACACGCCCAAGAGCCACAGCAAGGCCTGCCTGCCCTGAGGAGGAGGAGCAACATTAGTGCCTTCATGGAGCTCTGCTTCCCAGCAACCGGAAGTTTTTCCCTGGATCTGTGGCTGCTTCCTCACGCCATAGCCAAAGGCTGAAACGGAACAGAAACACACCAGAACACGGACTCGTGGTTGCCCCCAACGCGCCACCGCTAAATCACACAAACCACTTTATCAACCAACATCTCAAAGATGATCAGGTTTTTAAAATCTGTTCAGCAGGTCAGAGACGGGCTAGACTCGGTATCGGCCCTGAAGCCACAACCAGGTGTGTGTGTGGGGGGGGACTGTGTATGTGGAAAATCCTCCCTGTTCCACCTTAAAGGTTCTTAAGGAGGAATGACCTGATATATATCAGGAGATCGGTGGAGATCTGGCTCGTCTACAAACGTTTCTGAACCTAAAAAATAACGACAGCAAGACCAGAAAATCTGGTTGGACGATGAAACCGTTGCCAACAGCAAACCACATCTATGATCATCATCTCTAGCTCAGGAGTACACCTGGTTTCTAGGAGGGCGGGTTTGTAGGTGTATTCCCTGGTTGGCGTTTCCATGGAAATCAGCTTTAGTAGCAGGGTCACGTTTAGGGTTCCTGTCTCACTCTGAGGCGTATTCAGACCTTTGCCTCCTCATAAACATTAGAACTCATGACTGGGGCAGAGATAACTCACCTCTAAACCTGCAGCACCAAAGAAACATGAAGGAACGTCTGGAATGAGCTAAAACAGTCTCTGGGGGTTTTCCAATCGCAAGGAACCTCGCCTTGATGCCTTGGTCCCGCCCCGGTTGCCTAGGAGATCAGGAACCGCCTTGGTGTGTTCCAGTCGGTTCCAGTGTTCATGTGCTTCCAAGGCGTCTGTCCTCCGTTTGTTAGCCATTTAGCTAATTGAGCAAGGATACATGAGAGGTGCCTTGGTGCCTTCTCTTGGTCAAAGATTTCCCAGAATGCAGCGCAGTATTTTCAAACAGATGTGATCAGGAGTCGGCAGCAGCTACTTTGGGGGCAAATTTCCAGTTTAAATGTAAGTCAGCTAATTGTAGCTGTTGGGCTGATATGTAAAATGTTTATTTACATCCAAACCAGTTATCTATGGTTGGTTAGTTGCTTAGTAGCTGCAGCTTTGGTGGCTAGCAGGTACTAACTCACTTACACATGTGATTTAACCAAAATATACACAATTAAAAAAGTAAAAGGCTCGATATGCATCTATATTGTAACTTAAAATTACTATGATGGGTGGGACGTAAACAGAGCGCGTAAGCAGGGGGTGGGCTCTGGCCGGCCGTGGTCACGAGGGACAAGTTTGTTCCATTTAACCGTTTTCTTAGATCAAGGAAGGACAGCGTCCTCGGAAGCAAGGCGTCTGGCCTGGCAAGGCAAGGCAAGATTCCTTGCAATTGGAAAACACCCTCAGTGTTTATTAATGAAGCTGGCAGGGGGCGGAGCCTTCTGATTTCTGACAGCTGGAGCATGCACACACACGCACCTGAGATGTTTGATAACCAGGAGTGTAGGACCTGTGAGTGACTCTGTAGAATCTGAAAAACTGAGGAGAGATTTTTGTGTTTTCTACGGTTGACCCACCGTCGCTGCTGGTTTTCTACGGTTGACCCACCGTCGCTGCTGGTTTCTACGGTTGACCCACCGTCGCTGCTGGTTTCTACGGTTGACCCACCGTCGCTGCTGGTTTTCTACGGTTGACCCACCGTCGCTGCTGGTTTTCTACGGTTGACCCACCGTCGCTGCTGGTTTCTATGGTTGACCCACCGTTGCTGCTGGTTTCTACGGTTGACCCACCGTCGCTGCTGGTTTCTACGGTTGCCCCACCGTCGCTGCTGATTTCTACGGTTGACCCACCGTCGCTGCTGGTTTCTACGGTTGGGGCTAGGGCTGCTGTTTTCTACAGCTGAACGATTTAACTCGACCTGATTCTGGTTTGACTTTCTTACGGTACCCGTCAGGAACGGTCCTCACCTGGCTGTCCTGCAGCGTCTCCTCGCAGCCCTCCAGGGCCAAACACACCGTGTCGCTGCACTGAGGACACACCCACACCAGGTCACGCATCGTCTGCACCACCGCTGAGGATGAATGGGGGGAGGGGGGGGCTGATCAGACATGTTGCCTTAAGGGGAGCAAGCGTGTGTCCCTGTGCTCCGATGGACTTTTACCTGACGTGATGTGTTCCTGTTTGAGTCCGAGAAGCCCCGTGAGGATCTCCAGACTCCGGTCGCTGTAGCTTCGCCCGATGTGTCCTGAACAGGAAGCACACAGAAACCTTTAAATGCCAACGAGGAGCGCCTTTAAACTTCTACAACCAGGTGTCATGATGGATGAGTCTAGAATCTAACGCCTGGTTTATGTTAGTAGAAACGGCTAAATGACCGATAGCGGAGATGGCAGCCTGAGCAGTGTCCGTGTTGACATCAGTGCAGTATCCCTTCAGCTCGTCCAGTAACATCCCAACGTTGTCATCGTTCACCAGCTCAACCAGCACCTGCAGAGCAACACGAGACGGATGAAACCATCCTGATCCTCCAGACTCCAGCTGCTTTCATTTGGACTCGTTTTCAGTCCAAAACCAGAACACCGAGTTCATTTGGAATAAATAAAAGTAAAGACAACATTAAAACAGGCCTTAAGAGGTTTTAACAAGCTAAACTAAACTCCTCAGAAACTGAACGAAGAAGCAACAGATCCCAAAGAAAATGTGGAAGACTGACAGAAAACCAACCTGCATCTTCCTCTGCTTGATGAAGGCCGGCTCGGCATAGCCACAGAAGAAACGCTTGTAGTGCTCCCCCAGCAGGCCGGGGACAGAACGCAGCAGCAGCTGCACCAAACACACCTTTGTTTATTAGATGTAAACATTTAAATAAACAACAACAAGTAAACAGGTGCAGAAACGGGTTATTTTCATGATTCAGTAACATTTTATTTGTTACATGAATTCATGAAGGTTAAAGGCTAAAACACCAGGAGCAGTTAGGGTAAACCAGTCTGAACTGGTGAAGAACCAGTGCCCACCTGTATGTGGCAGAGGGCTGCGAACCTCATCTCCCTGGAGCTGCTCCCACAGGCGGACAGCAGGGGGCCTCGAACTCGCTCCAGAGCGGCCAGGCTGACGGCAGGAAGGTCGGAGCAGAGGCTCAGGAAGAGGCTGAGGGTGGCGGCCATGACGGGGGGGTGAGGGCTGACCAGGGAGGAGTCCAGCAGGGACAGGATGTCAAAGAGCTCGTCGTCTGACGGGGGCCGGTAGCGCTGGAGGACCCTCAGCACCTCACACTGACCCCAGACATCACACTCCTTCAGTCTGAACCCAAACAACACGACACAGAACACACATGATCCTGAGCCCAGCTACAGGTTAGAGTCCAGAACAGCAGGCGGCGCCGATGAGCTCACACGATGGGTCGTCAACGGTTTATTCACAGCAAAGAAACCTGAAAACACGTTACTGTTCAAAATGAATGCAGGTTTATATTAAATATAATCAGCAGCAGGGGGGGGGTCAGGCTCCGCCCACTAGTCTGTAAAACTTAAAGTAAATCAAACTAACACAATAATTCGAGCCACTGAGCTAACAAAGATCAACATTTTCAAAACATGATGGTTTTTTTCTGATGTTTCTTTTTAAAAAAACTATTTGTATTGTTTTCCACTTCCTTTTTACTTTAAACATCTTCATCTTCATCATCATCGATGATGATTAACATCTAAACTAAACTTATATTTTTCAGACACCATTTCTACTTTCCCTTTAATACATGTAGTTAGGAGTTTCCTGGCTCATCCCTTTAGTTAGGCTAACATTCTATTTTAAACTTTGACCAATTCCATCATTTTTCAGCACAAAATGACTTTAATGTAAAAGGTTTAGGGTTGTTTTTGTTTTATTTCTGCAGCTTTTGTCATTTTATCAAACATCCTGATGGTAAAAAAAAAACTGGTTTATTTGTATTTTTCTAAAAATTTCAACTCAAATGTTTGTTTATCTGCAGCAGAACACGGAACCGAACCAGAACCTTCAGTGTGATTCAAAACAAGAGTCAGACAGGGTTGATCCGGTAGCGGCGGGATACCGGCGCATCTTCATGTTTCCTGTCTGAGAGTGAGAAGCTGAGCTTGTTTTCCCGTCAGGCTCCGGCTCTCCGTAATGGATCAGAGAATCCTAACAGGATGCAACCGGTGGTTCTGATTCAATAAGCCCGCTAACGATGACTGATTACACAGACACACGTCCAGAACATTACGACTGCTGCTGTTCAACACAAGAGACAGAAAAACAGTGAAATGAGCTGAATCGATGCCAGATGAGCTTTAACTGGTTTGTTTTATAAAATAAAAATAATAATCCCTACGATGAACCAGAAAACGCAACCTCAGCCACATTTAATCCTGTTTTATCACAAAAGTGTCTGACGTCATCAGCAAATTCACCCCACACCCTAAAAGAAAATCTGTCTTTAAAGGTCATATTTGTAAGACTGACATCTTGTGGTCAAATCTGGTTACTGCAGTCCATTTTTATAAACAGACGTTATGAGCTCACTGCCGTCCCGTGAGTTTCGTGGCTGTTGCCCGTTACGGATCGGCACCAGAACATTCTACATGACAAGCAAATACATTGTTAAATCTGGTGTCAGCACTCTTGGGTGTTTTACGGCAGGCAGCACTTACTACAGCTGCTGTTCTAGTTCTGAACGACTCATTAAAGGAAGTAAAACACCACGACGGACTCATTATTCACTTCACACACATTTCACTATAATATCCAGTTGTTGGTGATTGAAAAAGTAGCTTGATGTATTTTTAGAGACGACTATTTGCTTCTAACTCACCATTAGCATTGTTAGCTTAACGTTAGCCTCTAGCCTGCTTCACCTGATATTAGCATAAACAAAAAGATGCTGTGGCTTCTTAAGGATAAAGAAATAACTTCTGGGTCGCTCCTGTTTACTGGCTTCAGTTCTTTAAACAACTCTGGAGCTTTTTGTGAACGTCCTCTGTAACTCTATTTTTATTCGTTTTCCAGGCGTTTGAACTTTAAACACCGACCTGTTGAGGAGGTGATGAGTGATGGGTTTGTTGATTACGACTCCTCCCTCCCCCATCAGGATCTCGTCCAGAGCTCGGAGGCAGTTCACCATCACGACGGGGTCCGGGTCCCTCAGCAGGCTGTACAGCTCGTTCACCACGGTGGCGTCTGGAGAAACCACAGACACCTCGTTAGCATCTCCCTGGATCAGCTGATGAAGCGACTTCTAGTCTCAGAGTCTAAACTCAGATATTTGTTGACTGTGTTTGATGCATCGATTAATAAGAGACATTATTGACAGGAATCTTGATCCCAGACCACAGAGGATAGATGATCCCTTCAGTGAGTCTTCACAGGATCTCTTCCTTCTGGGACAGGACTGGAAAACCTCCAGAAGGAACCTGGAGGCATCATCATCTGATATCTGATCTCAGTAGACATGTCATAATGAGGAGAAGCTTTTCTCCTCCTGAGGAAGATCCTTCAGCCACTTCTATCCCAGATTTGGTTCTTTCTGTCCTAATTCAAACCCCATGACCAAAGGTGGGTTAGGAATGTAGATTATCCAGTAATCTGTGAGCTTTTCCTTTTGGTTCAGCTCCTTCATCATCTAAACAGACCCGGGCATCAACTCCAAGATATCTGAACTCCTCTGCTTAAGGCAGGGACTCACTTCCCACCTGGAGAGAGCATTACACATTTTTGGGTCGGGAATCATGACCTCACATTTGTAGAAGTCGACCATCATCCCACCTGCTTCACATCTGGCAGCAAAACAAAGATGACGCGTTTCTGTTGGTGGTTTCAAGCATCAAGTATGGGCTAAACTAAAAGGATAAATGATTAAAAGTAGATTTATAATTTGGTATTTTTCTGTCATGAAACAAAAAGCAGCAGGAGACAGATGACAGATTCAGCTCCACCTATATCAGCAGCAGGTTGGAGATTGTAGAGTTTGGCCCAGCCGAGCACCGCCACCCGTCGGACACACGCAGCTCGGTCTCTCAGCCCAGCAGTCAGCGGCTGTTCCACGTACTCCACCAGGCTGGGCAGTCTGCCACACACACACCAATCACAAATCCATCACGAGCTGCTGCTGTTGTCATGGTTACACTCGGGTCCAAGGGCTCACCTGAGGTTGGTCATGCTCCTCAGAGCGAGGCTGCGGACCATGGGGTTCGGATCCTGGCAGTCTTTCCTCAGAGTGTTGACGACCAGCAGGGACAGCTCTGGGTTTAAGGTGGCGTAGGAACACAGGAAGATGTAAACCAGCTTCTTCTGGACGACGTCCACTGTAGCGCACGCTTTCACCATCTCACTGAACAGGCTGGACACGTCCACACCCTGGGACATCATCCTGAGGAGGAGGTTAGGGGAGTTAATGACAATCAAACTAAATATCTGAGTTCAGTTCAGCCTAAAACGTGAACCCTAACCCTCCAATCATACTAGAATCATAACAGTGTTTCCACAGCTTGGACACCTGGTCTACTGAGTTTTCTTAGCAAGACGGGTTGTGAGAAGAGAGGAGCTGGGTGTCCAAACAAGGAAGAAGACAAAGTGTTTGTTGTGTTATTCCTGTGGTGATCGATGCTGAGAAACATGGCTGAGTGAGAGGCACTAGGTAATGCAGGTTTGTCCTAACCTTCTCTAGACACAGAATCTGTTCATTCTAGTCCACAACACCACATGAAAACTCATTTCCTAATTGGATGTAATCAGAGGTCAGTCTGAGGCCTTGTTTCAGCTGGGTCTAATCCTAATCCAGAACCGGGGCGGGGGGTCTAATCTGAGAGGTTGGTGAAGATGTAGCTGCGGTCCTGCGGGCCCACAGGTGAGTTTGTGTCACCTGATGACTTTGAGGATGGTGTTCCTGTATCGCAGCGGGTCGGACTGGATGTTAGGGTTCGACAGAGCTCTCCTCAGCTCCTTCACCGCCTCCCTACCGCCCAGGTACGGCATGATGACGAAGGCAGGTCCAAAAGGTTTACATCTAAAGGTCACCTCTCTACACAAAACACGGGTAGGGTTTAAACTCTAACGAACAAAACCTCAAACGGATGATTTCATTCCGGCTAGCATTACCTGGATGACTCGTTTGTTTACACCGTCCTCACTTCCGCATTCTTCTTCTTCTGCTGTAACGTCTCTGCTCTCTGGCGCCCTCTGCTGGTCGCAGGCGTCATGACAGGAGGGTTTTGGCTGAACATTCACTCTTTCAAAAATAAGGTGCAAAAAGCTAGCCTAGTGAACTCTCGCTGCCTGTGGCTGTCCAATCACAGCTAGCTATAGTTTTGGTTGGGCCAATCACAGCGCTCTATATCGTGGGCCAATCACAGAGCGGGAGTAGCCGATGGCGTCAGCGCTGCGGCCGCGAACCCAAGCAACATGGCGGTGGGAGAGGAAAACACGTTGGTTTGAAACGGCTTTGTCATCAACATTGGATTATTTAGACTCCAACGTGCGTAAGTCTGTCTGATATACTTAGCGGCTTCTTATTTTTATCAAACAAAGTAGTGCAATGTCCCAGTACACCTGATATTCGCGTGTTTTTCATACAAAAACGACAGAAATCATTGATGTTAGACGCCATTGCTGCCTCTCGTTTTTCCGTCGCCGTGATTACGTCACGTTGTTCGTCACTCTGATTGGTCCTAGCGCTATCCAATTGCGTGCTGACATTTTGAAAGACAACCGTAGATCCCGCCTCACGACTGAGAGCCGTCAATGGTTCGTGGCCAGACTATATATACATATATATAGGATGGCTTGCCAGGCTAGCAAAAAGCATCATTTGGTTGTAATATGATAAAACCTTTTATTAATAACTTAAATAGTTCTCCCGGCTCTCTGGACGTTCTCTTCTCTAGTGGGTGAAACAGAAAGGGACATGGCTGTTTCCTTTTTCATTCATAGAAATCTTGTTTTAGTTCTGATTTTTTTTATTAGAAAACACAACAAGGAAAAAGTCTGGCAACACAAATGTTTCTCATTCTTATCCAGACCTGGTCAGAAACGCCGTATTTAGGTTTCTGTTCCTGGGTGAAAGTTTGTAAAAAATAATTTAGAATGACAGAAAAGCTGGACATTATCAAAACAACTAATCCTGGGCGTTAAACTCCAACCCTCCACAGCGACTCTGAAACGACCACTTGGACCCTACAGCATCCTGGTGCTACACAAAGGGCTGATTTAGGTGTGAACACAACTGAACGAAACACCCAGTTTTTAATCCGAGTCGATGATTTTATTGTTTGTGAAAAGCAAGAAAACCTACAAACACACAGCTGTGACCTCCAGCGCCGTCAGCTCCACCCCTAATCCGAAGGCAAACATCAGCTCCACCCAGCCCCAGGCGGGGTTTGAAAAGCAGAGCTTCATTAAAGAGGAAAAGTGGGAGGGGCTTTGCGCTAGATGGCCAATCAGCTGTCAGAGGCAGAACTCCTGGGCGCCGCCCTGCCGGCCGCACAGGAAGCTGCTCAAACCTTCCAGTGGGACGCGGGCGGGCTGAGCCAGGTGCCGTTTATTTTCCACATCACTCATTTATCAATGATTCATCAAAATATCCCAGAAAGTTTAAATAAAAGGAGTTAAAGAAAAGGTGGAAACGGGCGAAGGCACCCACGACTGATGACATCACAAAGGTGTTTCCCACAGGTGAGTGAGTTTGGTCTGAAACCGAGATAAACATCAGTCACAAGAGTTCCGGCTCTAGGACAAGGTGCTGCTGGGGTCCGGGCTGCTGGCGCTGATCTCCTGGTTAGCCGTCTGGCTCCCTCGGGGGGGCACCTCGATGATCCGAGGCTTTTCGATGATCCGAGCGCAGCGCTCGCCTTTCTCCACGATTCCAATGATCCACGCTCCGTTTGAAGCTCCTCCTGCTGCGGAGCTGAGGCTCTTCATCTCTGAGCAGAACTTTGCTGCCTGTTCTCTCGGTAGACACACCAGCAGCCCACCTGCAGAGGTCAGAGGTCAGTGCTTTTACTGGTTTTTAAGGTGGTCTGCTGGGATTGTGGTGCTTTTTCACTCATTTTCAGGTCACAACTCGATCATTTTAGAGGAAAGTTTCATTTTGGTAACACTTTACAACAAGGGTCCCTTTTTTAACGTCAGTGCATTATAGAGCCCCCCCCGGTCAGGACAGCGGAGGCGGGTTCTGGTTCTTACCGGAGGTCTCTGCCGACCGGCCCTGCAGCAGCTTGAACAGGTTCCCGCCCGCTTTACTGATGGCGCTCATCTTGGCGATGATTGGCAGGTTGTGGATGACGAAGGACACCTCGTTTTTCTGCTGCGATGCCAGATTGTTGGCGTGTCCCAACAAACCGAAGCCCGTCACGTCCGTGGCGGCGTGGGCCTGGTACTTGTGCATCAGGTGAGCCGCTGAAACAGAACCACAAACAGGTCGGATCGGACAAACTGGGGCAGAACCAGCCTTCAGAGGCAGGAGTCATACCTGTTCGGTTCAGCGTTGCCATGGAGAACATGGCTTCCTGGTACGCCTCTTTGACTTCTTCTTTGGTGACGACCAGCTTGATTCTGTTCCATTTTTCAGGCTGTTGAAGGAAACCAGAAACGTTTAATGAACATCAGAATTCTAACGAGCAGCAGGAAGTGGTTTCTGCTCCTGCCGGGCTTTAAAGGAGTCGTCACCTATAACACCGTGGATATCTACGTCCTATTATAGTCTTTTAGACCATTAAAATAAATTGAATTGGAAAAATAAATTAAAAATGTGCTTTTCTGATCCTTTATTGTGAAGGGCATATTTTCTCGCGAGATCACACGCGATATTTCGGCTGTCGGACGCGCGCGGGACTGAGGGGTGCGTTGATTGGTGGAAGGAAGCAGCTTCAGCGTCTCGCTCCACAACAACAAAAGTTATAACTGAACCCGACCTGGCAGTGACCTACGGGATCCAACCGTGTATGTACGAGCCCTCGCCTCGTGCGTAATGGCGCCCTCGCTTGTTGTTGAGTTGGGACAAAGCAAGCTAACAGCCAGGCATCGGCTCTTATGCTGTTGTGAAGATGGAATACACAAACCGATCAGAGTTTTGTTTCCCATAACACGGATTATAACACGAGTCGTCAACGGTAAGACATAATTTATGCGTTTCACGTTATGAAATGAGCTTTGTTGTGCCGGTTTGTTCGCTGCTGTTTCATATTTGTTTATATTCGACCTTTGTGTCGACATATAGGCCAGAGCTCAAGTTCTGGTTTTGGAGTGCGCGTGCTCGTGGGGTGCATGTGAGCTGGTTGAAGAAGGCAAGATTAAACAAACGCGTCAATAGCTACGTTTACATGCGCCAAATTTCCCCAATCCGATTAAAATCTTGGTTGATCAGAATTCCCAAACCTCTGTTTACATGGACACTAACTGGAATGATCCGATCACGCCGCGATGCCCGCACCATAGCTTGCGCATGCGCAGACTTGTCTTTCCCGGAAGAGAAATTGTAAACAAACGCCATCTTGTCCGCACGTCTTTCCCCTTGCATTTTATTTGCTTATTCTCTAGCTTCGGTGAATTCCCGCTTCCTGCATCTTTAGATGCACTTTAGTTGCACTTGAGTGTATAACTCGGCATTTTTAACCGTTCGGCCATCGAGATGTTCAGTAATATTGAGCTCCCGTAGTATTTCCAGTAAAAAATAGCGTCGGCAACAGACCACTTCTGTTTACAGCCCGCCATGTTTTCGATCTGTCCTGAGCATGCGCAGAGGCGAAAAGAGGGCACGCTGAAGTTGCACACATGCGCAGTGGGCATTATTTTACCCCAACGATCCGAATGGCTGTGTACATGGACGCCAATCGGATTGACGATCGGACAAAACCACCTCTCTCAATCGGAATGAAATTTCATTCGGATCAGGCCGAATCGGATCAGAATATTCCGATTGACATGTTTACATGACGCATTTTTGATCCGATAGGGCGTTCAATCCGATTACTTGTGTCCATGTAAACGTAGCTAATGTTAAATATCGGCTTCTCAGCCAGTGAAAAATCATTAGGAAGCCATTATAGACATTTTTTCAAGTGGAAAAGTGAAAATTTCAGGTGATGACTCCTTTAAAATCTAACCGGACCTCCAGAAGGAAGCAAAGAGCCGTTTGAGATGTGTTTGGTCTACTTCTGCTTTGGGACAGAAGTAATGAAACACTCGGGTCAGAAATGATGTTAAAGCCGAGTCTGGGACCTGGTCGAGCCACTGGTGAGCGTTCACAGCTACTTGAGTCCCCAGAGGTTTGGTCAGAACCAGAACATCTCCTGGTACCGCTCCGTCAGGCCTGGAAAACAAACAAGAGAACTGAGTTGGAAGCAGAACGTCTGACGGGATTCCAGCCTGAAAACTACAAACATGTCTGCAGAGAGCAGCCGGAGAAGGTTTCACTAGAATAAAATAAGATTCTATTAAAAGAAACCCTGGTTCTGGATGACTCGAGCTTAAATCTGGAAGTGAAGTTTCCTCTGGGACAGATCTCTGATAAATCCAGTACCGGTGTTCTGAGCTCACACGGACTCACTTTTTTTTATTTTATTAATATTTTAACAACAACATATCAGTTGACGATGGTCAGTTAACAGAAAATTTACAGGAAAACATTAAAGAGAACACACAGATTATAATAGCGTTAGCATTGTTAGAGCGTTTCATAGTCTTCAGATATTGTTTGACTTCATTGTTGAAAACAGAGAAAAGAGGTTTCGTGTTAGTATAACGACATTTGTGGATATGCCATTTGGCTACAACCAAGAGGAAATCAATAACATAAAAGTGGGATTTTTCATGCTGAGGGTAGTCTGTCAAGCCAAACTGTATGTGTTCAAAGCTGCACACGGACTCACATGATGAACTCGTTCGGCTGACAGACGACAGAAGCCACGCCTCCCACGATGATCCAGGGGTTGACCACCGTCTGACCTCCGGTCACCGACGTTCCTCCTTCCTCTGCTGCGTCCCGAAACCCCCTCATCATCAGCGGCATCACTCTCTCCCGATCCTGTTCCCACAGTCAGAACCACGTCAGGAGGAGCATCAGTGGACATGACACCGTTTTAAAGCCACTAAACAGGATAAAAACACTAAAACTTCACAGGAAAACTAACGTAACCGTACCTTCTCGTTCATCTTCTGACTGACGCTCAGCAGCATCAGCATGTTGTCACACTCGGTGATTCCCATGGCGTAGAGGTCACTGAGGACGTTGGCACAAGCGATCCTCCCCTGGGACCAAACGCACGTTACCCCGTCAGACCAGACAACAACTTTTAAAGTTTTAACGATTAAAGAAAAATCATCTCAAAAATGTTTTTATTTCTTCTGATTCAATCAGAAATAAAAGAAGGTGAATCCAAGATAGTTTTATAAAGTCTGGAACATTCATTCATTCCTGAGTAGGGAGGTGTGGAGACACCTGTCCAGGGTGTCCCCCGTCCCTCACTCTGGACAGCTCTCCTGTCCATCAGGGTCACAGATAAAACACAGCCTACAGGGACAGTTCACCTGACACGCATGTTTTTGGTCTGTGGGAGGAAACCCACACATGCATGAGGAGGAGAACATGCCAACTCCACATGTTAGAAATAAAACAATCAGAAATGAGCTGTAAAGGCTGCGTGTTTGATTCCTCTCATAAGCTGCAGACTTCGCTCACACTTTCCTAGGATTTGGGTCAGGAGAGTGACTTCACAGCTGGGGGGGGGGGTCATGAGACGCAGCCACCAGGAAAAGGCAGATTAACAGAGCTGGTGTGTTTCAAATCAACCCACATGACTTTACGTGCAGTAATGCTGTGAAACCTCCTCCTACTGACTTTAATACTCTAATTAGAGCTCATGAACTAGAATGAAGGCAGCTGCTGCTTCTCTAAGGTCACCGCTGAGGTCAGCCCTCTTCGTTACAATAGTAGATTACTGACTATGTGTTTATAGAGGTATCCTTGTTCTTTTTTCATCTTCTTTTAATTACCTTTTGAGTGATGGTGCTGCTGTGACAAGTGAATTTCCCCACTGAGGGATCAATAAAGTCTATTCTATTCTATTAACACACACCTGAATGCTCCGGAGCAGAAAACACCTTCTTATGAACACATCATATAGATAGATAGATAGATATGAGACAGCTGCTGTAAACTTATGTTGCTGTCTTTTGCCAGACTGGTGGAAGGAAACTCACCATCATGTATGGATCTTCTACCAGAGGGTAGAAGAAATCCGTGGTTTGGACCAGAGACAGCCCCCCATGTCTCAGAGGAATCACACAGCTGTCCATCCCAATCCCTAAAGGGAACACAAACATGACTTCAGGGCTGGTGTTTTCTTCTCGGTTAATGACCAAACCACCTGGCAAGTTTAATGGCAGCAGAACTGATGACCTTTGAACTCAGAGCATCAGAACCAATCCTGCTGAATCATACTTAGAATCTGAAGTTCCCTAAACATTAAACCACTCGTTTGTTTTTATTTGATATGTTTTATGACGTGGATAAAAATATTTAACATGGTAACTCAAGTCAAACCCGCCCCCCCACCCCAGGCTACCTGCAAGCTAACATTATTAGCAACAGTTCGGTAGCTAACTCAGGTTGTAGCTTCACGGAGGTTCAAGTCCGTCTCTTCCCATTAGTTCCTTACCAAGCCGCGGGCCGGACATCTGTTGGCCGAACTCCCCCGTTTGATCCTCGGTCTTCACCGAACCATCGGCTCGGTCCCGATCCAGTCCCGACAGGAGTCTGAGCAGAGCCTCCTGCGGGACCTTGCATCCTCATCCTTTCATTTCCGAGTAGGCTGTTAGACGAAAGCCGCGATCCAGGCCGTGTTCTTCGGGTTTAAAGGGCTTGTATCCGGGGGGGAAACACGCCGCGGAGCCCGCAGCCTCCACCGAGGGAGGTGGGGGGCTTGAACTTGACATTGATGCCAGGAGACGGGCTCTAAACACAATGCGGGTCACAGGTCTGAGTCTGGAGAGTAAAGACATAACGAGCAGCGTCCGTGCGTCGAGCGCTGTGGCGAAGGGGCCAGATTACCAAAATAAAACCAGCTCAACTTCCGGGTGGAACTTGATCTATAAAGACATTTTAAAGTTCGCTAGTTTTTATGTGAGACTCATTAATACAGAAGATTTTTAATGCAATTAAATTCTTACTATGAAATAGAACTACCTCAATAATAGACGAACTTAATAAGAAAGCTGTACGTGCTTTAATTTGAAATCACAGAAGGATTTCCGGTCATACTTCAAATTGAAATTGACGCAGCGCGAGGCGATCAGGACGGTTGGACGGTACCATCTACTGCCGGTGTAGGGGTCAGACTAGCTGAAAGCAAATCAAGCATTTCATGTCTCTAAATGGTAGAGACTCAACAGCAAAACGTTTCATTTAGGGTCAGCAGACACATGTCGTCAAAAGTAAAATCAAACAGATAAATGGGAAAAGTCCTTAACGGCTTTTTCCTAAACCAGCGCTGAACATCGGTGGTGGTTCGGTCCAATTTGTGAGACACAAATACAATTTAATAAGTGATTTATTTGTGAATTCCCAACAGTTTGATTATTTGCAACAAATAATCCTTAATTACAAACATCACAAACCGCAAAGGAAGCTCAATGCGTTTACATTCATATAGATAAATAGCAGGTAAGTTAAACACGGACCGCGGTGGGGAAGCTAAAGCAGCGGCACAGTCAACACAGGCACAGAATACAGAGAACGGCTACTGTTTTCAACAAGAGTAAACCCATCTCTAAAACACAAGTCATGTTTTGAGGTAATGCAAAAAGCTGCATTTGCAAACAAAACGTCTTAAAAATGTCCTTTACTAATAAAGCTAACTACTCGCATGCATTTCCACCTCCTTAAAATCATCTCTTCTGATTTGTCACATTTTTTTTAGGTCCAATAAATACTGATATGTTAGATGGAAGATGCAATCATCATTTACCCTGTGGCGTGGGGCTTATTTCCTGCATGGAGGCGTGGAGAAGGGAAAGGAGAAAACAGATGGAATCATTCATGGGATGGAGCACCAGGAAATAAAAGGTCAGATGTGGATGAGATGGGAAAGCTGCAGCAGAACTGGGGATATGATGGCTATCGTTAGGTGTTCCGATTGCCTTCTACTAATCTGAACACATTTCATTTTGAACATTAGGATCCACACTGGAGTCAGGTTTGTGAATCTGTCTTTGCATGGATGTGTAGGTAAGGTGCAAACAACCAAACATGTTTGTCCAGTCTGTGCTCAGAGCTGGAGGCAAATATACTACAAATCTGTGTCCCCGACCCCCCGCTCGTGCTACTGTATACAGTCCATGACATGTATCTGCAGAGTATCCATGTCTGGAGCCAAGTAATGGCACTTGGGACAACATAAATCAGGCAACTCCTCGTTTCCTGCTGCGCCCTGGTCACTGACCGGCACCAAAGCCTGGTTCCTGAAGGAGGGGGCGGCCGGCACCGTGTTGAAGGCTCCACCAGGAAACACTCCTGATGCAACAGAGAAAGAAAACATCTTAACATCTGCACCAAGAGATGGCTCGTGCTGGCTGGAGGACCAGCAATAGCACAGAGTACCTTGTGGAGGGGGAATGTGGAGGGGCCGAGGTTGAAAGTCTTTCATGTGTCTCAGCTTCATTTGCGCCATTCGCTCCCTGAAACAGACGACAAAGTTTCAGATCATCTTTCTAAACAGATTCAATTCAGATGAAACCTGAAAGATGCATCATCTCTGTGGGAATCAGCTGGAACTCTGTTGGCGTCGGTGATTTTCATGGGAGCAAAGATGCTGATAAAATGTATTACTTGTCTTTAGCTACGACACAACTCTGGTTTGTCACGCCTCATTTAAATAAAGGTTTAGACTTTTGAACAATTTAAAGTGCTTTTAAAGACCGGTTGACCAGAATTATCATAACGGAAAAATGAGGTGCTAGAAAAACAAACATCCTGCTTGTGATGACATCAGATGGGGACTCAGCATGTGGCGACTGACCGGGACAGGGCTTCCTGCTTCAGCCTGTCATTCTCAGCCAAGGCCTGCGTGAGCTGTTCCTGCAGCTCCTCCTTTTTCTGGTTCAGCTTCTCTCTCGCTTCCCGCTCTGCGAGGAAATCTGCCTTGTAGATCTCAGCCTGTGCAAACATGGAGGCAGAGACAGGTTATTTGTCTTCTTCAGGCTGGTTTAAGGTCACCTGGGTAGAAACACGCCAACAGGATCTGTTCACTGATGTCATCAGTTAAAGGGAACCTATGTAACTTTTTCATAAGTTTAAATCCTGTTCTTGATCCAGTATGTGCTAAAACCACCCTTTACAGGGTTAATGAAAGGCCACCCAGCCCCCACCGCCCTCTGTGGCCAGAATACCGCACTTGCAACTTCAGAGTATCCGGACCGCTCCCCCAAAGTCACGTATCTCGCCTGAAGCAGCAACGCTTTACGGTAATCCATGTTTACACCTCAGGACAGACGCGCTACACCTGGTTAGCGTCTACTGTAACGTGTTTATCATGATGGAGCCTCAGAAGAGACAGAAAACTTTTATCTGATGGAGCTAAAAAAGAAAAAGAACATCGACCTCAACAGGAGTCAAACCAGAGTCAACATCTGGACTTTTCTGAATCACCAGAGCTCAGAGACGAATCAGGATTCAGACCTAACGATCATCATATGTCTGGTTTGTGCAGGTTTTAGCTTTCCCTGGTAGTGATCACGTCCCGCTCCGTCACCGATCGTACACTCACCCTAAGACCCACATATGCTCTGTTCTTACCGGGAGAACGCTCAGTCAGTGCTGCTTCACCGTCTCTCTCAGAGGTTCTTGTATCCTCACACACCATCTATCCTCAGCACTGCGCCGACCCCAGCTGCCGCTGAGCAGCGCTGCCAGCCGGCCGGGGCTCCCGGCTCCGGTCCTGTCGGCTAGCTGCTTGTAGAGTAACATGCCTGTCTGTGATCACCCAGCACTCTGAACCCATGTTTGGGTTTGCTAACATGCTACAGCCTTTCCCCGTGGTCACATGATGCCTCCTCTCAGGAGTCATATTTACCAGGAACTCTGCTAGTCAACAGTAAAGTGGCTAGCCGACATGCTAGCGCTGCATGTTTTAGATCATGAACACAGCTGATGTGTTTGATTTAGTGATGAACCGCTCCTGTAGACACTAATGAAGGCTGAGGAGACGTTTCAGCTGTTAGATTAAGGTGTTAAAAAGACCAACGCACAGCCAGGAGAGAACTTCCACTTTGGGTTTCGCTAACAGACACTAGGGGGTGCTAAAAGCAAGACAAAACTGCCAAGTGTTCCTTTAAAACACACAGATATTATCCAAGGAACTATAATATATGTGTAAAATCAAGTATTTAAAACTGGTGAAAGTGTAAAAACAGCTGCTCTGATCAGACGCCTTCGAGCTCTACCTGTTCCTGAATCAGCTCACTCCTCAGGGCCGTAACACACTAAGTGTGAAATGTGTTAAACTTCTGCTGCTGCTGCCGTTTTCTGTTCTAACCTCCACCTGATCTACAGAATATCACACAGCGGTGCTCCTGTCAGCATCATGGCTCCTAAAACGACCACCTCGCCCCGTTCCTGTCCCCTCCTTACCTGCTCAGGAGGTCCGACTCTTCAGCTGAGAAATCACGTTTGTTCACCCAGATCTTTCAACTAGAGTCTAAATGCTGCTAAAACTGTTTAAACTAGATTTTTATACAGATCCCTGTAATGAACTACACATGACTTCATAGCGTCTACATGGTAAAATCCTGCCACCTGCTGATGCATGCTGGTACTACAGTGGTTTACAGGTAAAACCTGCGTCTCCGTTTAGAGCCACAGCACGGCTCTGATTATGATGAACAGACTTCTTCTAGGCTTGTGAAAGGCACATTAATCTGTGGCTTTAAACCAAACCTGCAGCGTTTTTTTATCCTGTAAAACCAAAGTAAAGTCTGTAGAGTCTGTAGGAACCGGGGCGGTGCCGAGTCATCTACAGAGGTGCAGATAGGAGGAGAGAGAGTGACTGGACCTGTGCAGTGAGGACAGGGACGGTTTCTAGCGAGCCTTTCTGCTGCTCCACCTCCTCCTTCAGTTTATCGATGGTGTCCTGCTTCAACGCCAGCGCTCGCTCCGCCTCCTCCAGTCGGCTGCTGAGGTCTCCCTCCTGTAGCCACAGAGACCAGAGTTAGTGCAACAACACCAACGCTGAACGTGTGTCTGGGACTGTATTGACCTCATTCTTCAGCTTGGCATCGTAGTCTCTAAACAAGCAAGTGTAGGCGTGCTGCAGCTGCGTCAGCTTCTTCCTGAGGGGACAGGGAACAGAAGAGCTCAGCTTTTCCGTTTCTGATGGGATTGTTGTAAATGTTGTTGCCATCGGGGCGTGAAGCCACCTCTCCTCTGTCACAACGTCTCTCTCTCTCTTCAGGGCCTGCTCCAGGCTCTGGACCTGCAGCAGCAGCTTGTCCATGGCCACGTGGTGCTGCTTCTTCAGCTGCTCCAGCTCCCGCTCTGCTGCCTGCAAGGACTTCACCTTACTGACCAGCCTGATGCAAACAGGAACAAAACACACGGCTTCAGGATCAGAGAAGACTCCGTGGTTACAGTTATGCCGACATGATGCAGCAGCTTACTTCTCCTCCAGAATTTTGCGCTCGTAATCGCTTTTCTCCAGGCAGCTCTGCCTCTCGTTCAGTTCTCCTAACAGGGAGGTTACCTGAGCCTTCAGAGCCTCGACGTCTTTGGAGAGCTGCAAAAACACAGCGCTAAAGCTTCACAGCTCCACTGGTTAGCAGGTCTGAACATTTCAGATTGTCCTACCTGGGCACAGTCCTTGTCCTTCTGTTTGAGCAGAGCTTCGGTTCTGTCTCGCTGAGCCGAGCTCTTCTGCAGGTAGTCCAGCTTCTCCTCCAACTCCCGATACCTACAGAGGAAACTCAGCTGTCACGGCACACTAAAGCGATTCTGGTATTATAAACGATCTGCAGCACTGGTGACGGACGAGCAACAGCAAAAGCACACAGAATGAGTTCAGACTTCAGAGAGAGGTGAGCAGGATGACATGAGAGGAAGAGGAGCTGAGGGCTCACCTGCCCTGAGTGGCCTGAAGCTGCTCTGTGAGCTTAGCCAAGCCAAAACTGGAAAAGGGACAAAAAGAGGAGGAGGAGGAGGAATTTAAAGGTTTTTGTTAAGCAGAAGAGAGAAGAAGCATGCTAGCATCTTTAATCCGCATCAGTGTTGTCTAACAGCTTAGCAGGTCAGATCAGAGCTGTTAGTCTAGCCTGGAGGATGGGACAGGTGAAAGGTGTCGTACCAGTCGGAGGAATGCTGAGCCTCAGAGCGAAGCTGAACGGTTTCCTCGGCACCACCACCGGCCTGTAAAACACGCGTACACGTCTATCACATAAGGGGAGGTGCTAGAATCACATCGTCGGTATAAACACGCTCCAACAAACGCTAAAACTGTACAGCAGGAAGCTCCTCCACGCGAGAGCCTTCAGATTCAGTCTTTATAAAAAATCAACCAATCACAAAGCCCTTCTGCCTGTAACCAGCTGCTCCTATTGGTGGGTGGTGATTTCCTCATGTTCCACTCATGAAAGCTTCAAGTTCACCTGGAGCAGAGACTCTGAAGAACGCCAGATCATGTCTGATGGCTTCAGACACGTTCGTAGGAACATCACCTAACAGGAAGTAGACAGAAGTCTGAGCATGCTCAGATCACGGCCTTACCTGCGCCTGCAGCAGTTTGGATCGAAGATGGTCGATGCAACGCCGCATTCGCTCTTTGTCTTCCTCTCCCTCTCCCATCTTCTTCATCAGCTCTTCATTTTTCCTCTCCAGCTCTTCGGTTTTCCTCTTCAGTTCTCTCGTCCCTTCCTCTGTTTTCTCTTTGTGGCTCTTCAGCAGCTGCAGGAACTCGTTGGCGCCCTCCACAGGCTGCAGACAGAAAAACACCAAATTCAGCACCTCTGTCCAGGTTCAAGCTAGCCTAGTGAACTAGACCAAATTCTTGCTTTGCAGAGTTTGGTCTAGGCACGCTTCATTGGAATCCTCGCAGCCTGTGGCTGTCCAATCACAGCTCGCTATAGTTTTGGTTGGGCCAATCACAGCGCTCTATATTTTGGGCCAATCACAGAGCGGGAGTAGCCGATGACGTCAGCGCTGCGGCCGCGAACCCAAGCAACATGGCGGCAACGCCGGAGCCACGTTCTTTTGAAACGGCTTTGTCGTCAACATTGATTATTTAGACTCCAACGTGCGTAAGTCTGTCTGATATACTTAGCGGCTTCTTATTTTTATCAAACAAAGTAGTGCAATGTCCCAGTACACCTGATATTCACATGTTTTTATACAAAAACGACAGAAATCATTGATGTTAGACGCTATTAAAGCCTCCCGCTTTTCAGTCGCTGTGATTACGTCACGTTGTTCGTTACTCTGATTGGTCCTAGCGCTATCCAATTGCGTGCAGACATTTTGAAAGACAACCGTAGATCCCGCCTCCCGACTGAGAGCCGCCAATGGTTCGTGGCCAGACTATATATTCACATATATAGGATGGCTTGCCAGGCTAGGTTCAGGCTCCTTTCACTGGTTCCCAGTTTGTTTTAGGCCCCAGTCCCGTTCACTCATGGTCCTAACAGTGTAGTCCTGTTTTATGGGTGGGGCCACGTGTATTTAGTTGTGTCAACAGTTTGCTGCTGTTTGAAGCAGTCTAACATTACTCTACAGACCACAATATCAGGTCAGGATCTCAGAGTGGGCGGGGTTATGGGAGACAGGACCAGCTCACCAGGCTGCGGAGCGGGGTGGTCTGAGTCTGCTGTTCTGCTTCATCGACCCGTTTCCTCTCCCACTGGTCCAGAGTCTGGAAACATAAACCAGACTTCAGGTTAGAACCGCACCAAGTCCACCAGTAGCTTCAGCCACAACCGCTACACAGAATGATCCTGATATTGACGTCTAAAAGCTTCTATTGATTTTTATTGAGAATTTACTTGCAAACATTTACTGTGTTTCTGTTGAGAGCTGCAATTCCCCCTCCCACTGCTAGGTGGCAGCAGTTTTTACCACCTTCCCCCCAACTGAACCAGCCTAAGCCACGCCCCTCTACTTCCACGGGTCCCCAGAACAACGGGGCTATAGCAGCTGTTATCGGATCCGGCCTGATGTGTGCCATGGATTTCACACATGATGTTCGTGAATTGTAAAAACACGTTCTGATGCCAAGAAAGCGCTGATTTTAGACAAGCGGCTAGTTATTTTAGGTTTTGTGTGAAAAGACGTATAGAACTACAAATGTGTCTCACCATCTTGACGTCATCAAACCAGACAGAGAAGAAAAATTAGCGAGCTTCACACCCTTCTTCTAGGACGACAGAAGGAGCGTTAAACGTGGAGAAAACCACCATAAACCCAGTCATGTGGTCAGTAGCGGCTACGCCGGGGGAGCAGAGATTCTGCTGTGATGTCATAGATGACGCGTCTGATCTGGTGTCTTTATTTGCCAGATTTTACAAGCTGATAAATGTCAACGTACGTGACAGACATAGTAGAAACTCACATAAATACTTTATGTACAACATGTGTGCGATTCAGAGCGTAAGGCAAAGAGGATTATAGCCCCGACCAGAGGGGGCGGAGCCTAGGGCTCCCGATAACACTGGGTGTGTCTGGCCTGGGTTTTCCAATTAAACTCAGTCTGAAAACCTATAAATATTGTCTGGATATTAATATCTCGACACACATCATCTCCCTCGTGCTGTGATATTTGTCCCATCGCCAGAGTCTCGCCAGTAAACACCACAGACGTATGGTAAACACCTACGTCACAATGAGGCGGATAATCCTGTTTCTGGAGGCAGCAGAGACCCACGTAACAGCACAGAAGGATGCTAAAGGTGAGTTTTAGATCACATGACCCCTTTAAAGTTCCTCTCTAATGCCAATAATTTTCATTAGTTGGTCCCTTCAGACCCCGTGAAACATTTATAGTTCTCATAATTACGGAGGGTAGTTTCGTTTCGTCACGCTGGAGGAAACCAAACAACACACAAGGTTAGACACCTGAGATGCTTAGTGGACACACCTTGAATCAACGCGTCCCTTTGGTCACAGTATTTCTAGGGGTACCGTCATTGTTGTCCAGGCCTGTTCCATGAGTTTATGGTTTTAATAATTCCACTGAAGCATGGTTGAAAAGCAACGACTGAAAATTTCATGTACTTTTTATTTATTATTACTTTTGTCAGATTCATGTAATTTCTGTGACCGTTGTGGGTTTCTCTTTCATTGACCGAAGGGTACAACTATTTCCTCCACGTCTGTAAAGCTTATCGCTGTTTGGGCCGATAAAAGATTCCCAAAGACGGATGAAAACCACAGCAGAATGGAAGACGGTCAGGTGTTTCTAGTTTCTTCACGTTCAGCGTTTCAGAGCGCCATGATCCAGCAGATAAAACAAAGAAACTGCAGAAGAGTTAGGAAGTTTTTGAGAAGGAACTCCAACATAAACAGACACTTTTACACTAAAGCATTTTACTCAACGACTGAGAGGAACTCGGCCTGAAGGGTTTAACATTTTCTTACGGCTTCCCGTCTCCAGCCTGAGAACATGAGCGTGCTAACCTGCGGGCCGTCCACCGGCCCGTTTCTGGACGGGCGTCCCTGTAGGTCTTCAGTCTGGCTGGAGCTGCAGGAGAGGTTGGAGGAAGAACCCGGTCCGTTCATCATGCTCTGTAAGGAGTGGTTCTCCTGGGCCAGCCTCTCCACCAGGGCCCGAGCCTCCTGGAAGCGGCAGCTGAGAAACTCCCGTTCCTCCCTGGTCTTCCGCTGCCATCCCTCCATCTCCTCACAGCGCTGACGCAAGGCCTGGTTGCTTCGCCGCAGAGCCTCTGAGGAACAGATGGATGAAGGTGAGCATCTCAGAGAGATTATTAAACTCAGAGTTTCCTCTTCACCTCTGAGGGTTCTTTCCCTACAAACGGGCTCACTTCAGATGAAACTTCACATAAATCTTAATATTTATTTCTCTGTGTGATAATCAGAGTACAGGTGGGTTTGGACCCACATCACTAATAACAGAACCATCGCTGTTCTCTGGCCGTTCTTCCTACAAACCTCCAGCTTAATGTGTCCAACAAAACCGGATTGGGTTTCTACGTTTCTCTCAGATTCTTAACTGGAGACGGTCTAAGTGTAGGTTTTAGAAACATCTGAGCCGGTACCATCACAGAGCCGGGCTTTTAGATCCATTACCCACAACAGTCTGGATCCTTGGTCCAGATCTGGAATACCAGAACCAGGTACCGGAACACACTGAGGAGTCTTCTTCTCCTCGTGGTTCCTCCATGATCTTTACACACAACGTTTCTTAAATGATTTAAATATATCGGGAACTTCAGCGGAACAGGAAAATCTGCTTTACTCTGAGAACTTTTGATTTTTCAAGAGTTTTAATCTCGTCTTTTCAGACAAAATTGAACGTTTCAATCAAAATGTATTTATAGATCACTACACGGCCTACAGAGGCGACCAGCGGGCTTCACAGTAAGACACTAATATCAAGTCACCAAAATAGCAATAAAAATAAACATAAAAGAGCTCAATAAGAAGTCTGGGGACCCCTAGGGACTGAAGGTAAAGGTGTGTTCTGAGTCTTATTTTAAAGAGGGACTGATCGCTGGCGGTGCGTAGGTCAGGGGGCAGTTTGATCCACAGATTTGGGGCCGCCACAGCAAAAGAGCGATCACCAAGGAACAGTTGACCTGATGACCTAGTTACTTCATGTTGCGTGTGGAACGATGAGATGTCCAGGATGTAGGAGGGAGCAGAGCCATGTGAAACATGAACATCAAGCCAGTGGAGTGATGACAGAACAGGTGTAATATGCATTCTCTCGCTTGAATCACCGTTACAGTAAAAGTTGAAATAATTGTGTGAATTAACTGTTTTACATCAATAACCCTAAAATCAAAAGCAACAGACACATAAAAGGTTCTGCTGAGTAAACACAGGTAAAACACATCAAACATGACTGGTCGTGTTTTAGGTACCTCGAAGCTGCTGGTTGTCACACAACAACCTGGTCACCAGTTCATTACCAGCGAGCTCTGGTGGGACCCTGAGGGCCCCCCCGCTGTCCTCTCCTGACATGTCCCACTGCATGGGACCATCAGGCTGTGGCTGCACCATTCCTACAGAAGCAAAGACAACATCACTCTTAATTAGAAAGATCTAATACATCCATAACTCATATGAAGGATCCAGACGCCGAGGGCTCCTGAACACCTTCCTGGTTTTCCGTCGGACATTTGCTGCATTTTTTAGTTAATTTTTCTAATAACGTCTAAAATCCAACTTTCCTGTCATTTATTTTAATGTCCAGTTGAGATACATTTAGTTATCAAATTAAAACATAGTGTGTATGTAGATAATAAAGTCCTTCATCCATGTAAAAACCACCGTTACCATCACCACGGCAGGTCTGTTAAAAGCAGCAGATCCAAGAACCGGTTCTGTTTCAGCACCAACAGAAAATCATCCCAGAACCTGCAGAGTTCAGTCACTAGGTACATCTTCTTTACCGTTTTATCTCCACTCTAGTGCATCATCTAAACACTGCTGTTTATTTTATTGTGTTCTTATGGCGGTAGCTCTGGTTCTGTTATTAAATCGGCTAATGCAACAGAGAAAACAGCAACTGTCACTGCTTCTATAGCTCTGGCATTACCTGTTCCACACTAACATCAGTGTTATATTCAATACCTGCGCAATACCCGCATGCACATTAGTATGTCTGTCTTTTATGCTGTTTCTTCTTGGAAATTCAATTTTCTAGTTTTATTCATTTTTTGACTGCTGAAGGTTACGGTAACAGTCTACTGCCCTTGTTTATTTACCTGTATTGTTTTTTCTTATTCTCTAAGTGCATGGGCAGCCTTGGTGACTGAATTTCCCCACTGTGGGATCAATACAGTCTATTCCATTCTAGTAAAAACAAGCCCATAAGCTTCCCCTGTTGCATGCTGGTTCACCAACTACTTCCTCACTTATAGATATGGTTCCCAAAGATCTACACCTGTAAGTAGGAAGTAAATCAGAAAAATGACCAATAAAATCAAGTCATTATGAGTCAACAGCTGATCGCTTACAAATAAACAAACATGTCAAATAAAAAATACAAACGGTAGCCAAATTCTAATGATCACTATATTATTATGGTCTAATTCACATTATTATTACGGCTCATAAAGATTGTAAAACAGGAAGTAAAAAGGATTTCCTATATGTATATTTGATTCACTTGTATGAATGTTGTTGTCCTCGTTCAAATGAAAGCTGTTAATGTTTTAAATAGGAGGAATATAATTATTTATCTGTGAATAACGTAAAATAAAAAACAAACAATCCACCGAACAAATGAATATTTCAGATATAAATCAGCCCTGACCATGAGGTCCAGAGAGGCCGAACACGCTTCAGCCCCGTTGGGGACCTGGAAACGTCAAACTTTCACTTTCAGTTGAAATTTGAACTCATTGTATTTAATAGGAGCCAACACCTCCTGGATTTGTGTCATGACTCATTGGTTAAATGCCAGAAGCCCTTCTGAACATAACACCTGAGTACAGGTGAAGCGGGGAAGGAACACACCTGATTCTTCGTTAACCTCTTCTTATGTGACCTCAGCCTTTACATATACATAAATATAAGAGACGGTGTCTGATATGAAGAACATCAGGATAAGCTCAGTACAGCTCACGTTAAATACTGTTTTAGACAACATAGCGAACGCAGCTAACGCAAAGACACAAAACTTGTCTTACCTTCTTCAGATCTGATGCCGTAAACAACAATTAGCCAGTCTGTCACTCACAAAATACTTCGTTCACCAAGTTTAAATCAGAAATCTGACACCAAACAGCTAAAATACAGCTAATTAGCTCAGTAAGCTAATATAGCATAACATCGGCTGGGCAGATGAAGACGCCTTTAGATTCCCATAAACACGGAGCTACATTAATGAAATGTGTGGCCTTCCTAAAGCATTGGTCCAGTTTTGTACCCTTTCCTTGTTGAGTTTAAGATTACCAGAGGTAAATCAGAGTTAACCAAAGGTAATCTGTCGGCTAGTTTCAGTGTTGTTAGCTTGGAAAAATCGTGACATTACCCTCAGTTTAGCCTTGCAGGCAGAACGCTCGTGAATCAAACAATTCTCGAATCAAACGAAAGAACAAAAACGTGTCCTTTATTTTAAGAAGTCTAAGCAACACAAATGAACAATAAAAATGTTGACAAAATACAAGCGTGTGATCAGATCCAAATTACTGTTAATGTAAATAATACCCGTGCGCTTCTTTGTGTTTCTTAGAAAACCTCTCCTGTCAGTCTAAATCCAGGGTGTAAAACTCTCTGTTTTCAGGAAATCCCCTTCCTTCTTCCGTAGTGGAAGATGACGTCAGCGCGCTGCAGCATTTTGATGTCCGCTAACGTGAAGGAGGTGAAGATGCTGTCCATCTCTGCCGCAGCGGTTTCTCTTCTCGTGGCCTGGATTTACCCGAGCGACGCGCTTTATTTCCACATAGGAGAGACGGAGAAAAAATGCTTCATAGAAGAAATTCCAGACGAGACGATGGTGATCGGTGAGCTGGTTAGCTTAGCGCGGCTAACTAGCCGTCTTGCTAACAGCTGGTTGTTTTAAAGATGCAGCTGATGACACAACTAGTTGTTTATGATTAAAGATTCAAATCAGAGGAAATTCTGGACGCGGTTCGTTCACCTTTTGAGGAGAAATAATGTATATTTTGTCTCTTGTAATTGATCTAGTTCGTTTAAAAGAAAAAACTTTTGTTCGTTAATCTTTAGCTTGGTGTTTATCAACATTAAATAAACATTTTCCTGTTTACGAAGATATTTCCTATAAATATAAAGAAATGATCTGTCAAATATCAAAATGAACAATGTTTCATATGCAAAGGGGAGCTGGGGCATGAATGTGGAGGTTTATTAAATTTGCTGTTCCGTTCATTGTTGGGATGATTTTATATTAAATATGCATTTTCCATTACATAGATATGAGTTTAATATCCCATCCTAACATTTAGATGTTCAGCTGGTTTATTACTGGCATCCAGTTTGGAGAGACTGTTTTATTCCATCTTTGTGTCATTGAAGCTATGAGGATGATAAATCATAGGTGTGTGTGTGTGTGTGTGTGTGTGTGTGTGTGTGTGTGTGTGAGACAGGAAAGTACCGGACTCAGCTGTGGGACAAACAAACCACGTCCTTCCTCCCGTCCACCCCCGGCCTGGGGATGCACGTAGAGATCAAGGATCCAGACACGAAGGTAAAGCCAGACAGGAACGTCTGGAGGTTCAGAGCAGAGATGTAAGTCTGAAGGTGTCTCCTCCACGTTCCAGATCATCCTCTCTCGTCAGTACGGCTCTGAAGGACGCTTCACCTTCACCTCTCACACTCCTGGAGAGCATCAGATCTGTTTGCACTCCAACTCGACAAAGATGGCTCTGTTTGCAGGAGGAAAGCTGGTAAGAAGAACGGGACCACAGCTGGACTTTTAACGGTTTCACTTTTCCACGGGTTTGGGTTCAAAAACAAAAGTAAATGTTGTTTCAGGACACAGAACAAGTGTAGGAGTGAAACATAAACCTCTGTCAAACAAGTGGGAATGAAGTCGAAGCAGGAGCAAAAACATCAGCAGCAGATGTTTCTCCTCTTTGTGAAAACGTTTAGAATGAGTTCAGTTTGAGGAAATTGTTGGTTTAGTCTGTGCTGAATGGTTTTTCAGACCCGACTCGGCCGTGTTCAGGTACCAACACTGAAAAATGGAAAAAGTGTGAATTATCCTGAGAAATCCTGAAAATGTATCAATTTAGACGAATCACAGAAAATCTGGCAGCTTGGGAGTGAATAGTGTTTCTGCTTTACTCTGTTACGTTAGAGCTGATGTGGTTTTCTGCTGCAGAGAGTACACCTGGACATCCAGGTAGGAGAACACACCAACAACTACCCTGAGATAGCAGCGAAGGACAAGCTGACGGAGCTGCAGCTGCGGGTCCGACAGCTGCTGGACCAGGTGGAGCAGATCCAGAAGGAGCAGAACTACCAGAGGGTCAGTCCATGAAAGCATCAGAAGCAGCTTCTGTTTTCACTCTTCAGCTCATCGTGACGCGTCTCGTTTCAGTTTCGGGAGGAGCGCTTCCGCATGACGAGCGAGAGCACCAACCAGCGCGTTCTCTGGTGGTCCATCGCTCAGACCTTCATCCTCATCATCACCGGCATCTGGCAGATGAGACACCTGAAGAGCTTCTTCGAGGCCAAGAAACTGGTGTAGCTTGGATCTGGAGGTCCGATCATCACACATCCACCCTCGTGTTCCTGTTCTCCTCATCCCACCCTAATGCAGCATTCCCGGTCCCATTCCGACTGATTTGGGATGTTTTCTGGAAACACTGGACTCTTTTCTACCTTCAGGTGCAGAAAGGAGGAATTTTGTTTTTAAGTTCTCTAAAATAAGAAACTGTTCCATCCCTAAAACATCTGTTCGTGTCCTCTCACAGTAGACCGGTGCAGATAATTGATTCCTGACGTGTCAAACGAGTTCTCTTCTCCTCCCAGATCTATAGACGAGTAAACAGCAGCAGCATCATCATCCTCACCCACGCCTCACTGCTGCAGCCGTCAGACCTTCGGCCCCTTTTCGCTTTCACAGCTCGTTAAAACATTTGAACTCGTTCAGACTTGAAACAGCTGCTAAAGAAATGAGCAATGCTTCAGAGTTTTACAGAGTAGCAAAAGTCATCTTCTGTTAGTGTAACGAGCCGGTGGACGTCTCTTCTGGGCTTCGTACTGACAGATTCTTTTAGATGTTTTACAGATAAAACACAGACTCTCACTAACCCAAACCGTCCCACTTGCTGCTTCAGCATCGCTGTCATGGAGCGTAAACAAGTCTGAGCGGTGGTTTTTTATCCTGCTCACCTCCAGGATTAGACTTGAATCTTTTCTCTGACCGTCCCTCTGAAGGCTGGACACTTTCTGTAGACACAGCCTGGACCTTCAGTACCGACTCTGTTGTAAATAAATATGTTCTGTTGGGTTTCTACCGACCGTTTCGTCACATCTTATTTATTAAGTAGCTGCAGAACGTTTTAGGGTTCCTGTTGTGATGTCATCTCTCTGTTCTGTGTCCTTTGAACCGGACGTCTCCCTGAAGTGTTTAATAAAGAAACTGACCAAACCAACTTCTGCTTCCTTTGCCCCTAAAGAGAATAAACACGCAGCACGTCACACATTTAGAACAGCAGGGTTTATTGCTTGGCTTTGGCCTCCTCAGACTAAACCAAACAACGCTGTAGGACACACACACACACAGGTCAGCCTCTTTCATATGGGAACAGAAATGTCCGCCTGTGTTGACCGCTGAGGCGTCACGGCTGCAGATTAAAAATCTAAAACATTTGCATAGATTCACATTCTCTCATCTGCAAAACAACACACACACGTGTACACACACACACAAACACAACACAGAAACAAAACACTTTCCCTTCAGTCTCATATCAAGAATAAAGATTTGACACATTAGGCACGTGATACGAAACCATCTGAAACGCACAATAATAAGTTATAAAGGGATAAATCCTTTATTAAACCAAGTCTGCTTCAATATAAACGGTGCAGCGGGGATCCCGACAGCACGTCGTTCAGCTGGAAAGGTTAAAAAACGTCAGCACAACAACGCGCTCCCCTTACATCAGTCCGCTCGCTTCTTTAGGGTCATGTTCAGGTCACTAACTGTTGAGCACTGACATCTTAAAGGGACGAGTTTGTTTTTGAAGCAGGGTTGTGTGGAAACGTTCTGCAGTAGAAAACGTTCAGTTTCAAGTCTCTGGTTAGTCCCGCTAACGCCAGTCAGAGCAGAAACTCGTCTAACAGGTCGAGTTACGTTTCAAATCTAATAATTCTGTCGACTTTGGATTAAAGTTGTTTTCTCAACCAAACATCCGTGTTGCTCCAGCTAACGACGCTGGGACTCGTTTTTCCAACAATCGCATCCTGAAAAACAAACATCGAGATAAAAAAACAGTTAGTGAAAAAGCAAAGACCCCACGACCAGCGTCGATTCAAGAAGGAACATCGTTCAAAAACTAGATAACTCCAGTTTTTTATGAGGCCGTGACTGTTGGTGACATTCACGAGGCAGCTTCGAACAAGTCTCGAAACAGTTGCAAAGCTTCTCACCACCATTTCAGTGAATCAGAGACAAAAGTCCTCTGGAGACGCCACAGAGTTCTGGTGGCCGTCTTGGACACGGACAGAACCCGTCAACTTTGAGACCACCGTTAGTCAGCATTCATGTCACACCTGACCTGATAGAGAAAAACTCCTGGTGAAATCGTGACACGTACCAATTCTGTTTATTCATATTTGTCCAGTTTTCTAGGTAACAGCTTCTACTCAGTGGGTCAGCGGCTCATTGCCACCCCCCACAGTAAAAATTCACTCATTCATCCACTCATAATGATGCAAAACAGCTCCGGTTGGTTGAGAAAGTCTTTGATTTGGTTTCAGAATGGATCTAGAACAGCTGGTGCTGTATAACCAGCATCCTCCTGGATTTGGAGAATAGTGGGAGACTGGTGGGAGACTAATGGGAGACTGGTGGGAGACTAGTGGGAGACTGGTGGGAGACTGGTGGGAGACTAGTGGGAGACTAGTTGGAGACTGGTGGGAGCCTGGTGGGAGACTAGTGGGAGACTAGTTGGAGACTGGTGGGAGACTAGTTGGAGACTGGTTGGAGACTGGTGGGAGACTAGTTGGAGACTGGTGGGAGACTGGTGGGAGACTAGTGGGAGACTGGTGGGAGACTAGTGGGAGACTAGTTGGAGACTGGTTGGAGACTGGTGGGAGACTAGTTGGAGACTGGTGGGAGACTAGTGGGAGACTGGTGGGAGACTAGTGGGAGACTAGTTGGAGACTGGTGGGAGACTAGTGGGAGACTAGTTGGAGACTGGTGGGAGACTAGTTGGAGACTGGTTGGAGACTGGTGGGAGACTAGTTGGAGACTAGTGGGAGACTGGTGGGAGACTAGTGGGAGACTAGTTGGAGACTGGTGGGAGACTAGTGGGAGACTAGTTGGAGACTGGTGGGAGACTAGTGGGAGACTGGTGGGAGACTAGTTGGAGACTGGTGGGAGACTAGTGGGAGGTTAGTTGGAGACTAGTGGGAGACTAGTTGGAGACTGGTGGGAGACTAGTTGGAGACTGGTGGGAGACTAGTGGGAGACTGGTGGGAGACTAGTTGGAGACTGGTGGGAGACTAGTTGGAGACTGGTGGGAGACTAGTTGGAGACTAGTGGGAGACTAGTGGGAGACTAGTTGGAGACTGGTGGGAGACACAAACAGCAAACAGTTAAAATGTTCCATACCAAACTTCAGACGAGTCACATGGGAAGTGTGTAACTGTGTAAGTGTTCTTTCACGGTTCACTTACCAAATGTCTTAATTATTTCCTGATTTGTTTTCAGTTTAACTCCATTTTATTCACACTTTAACAAACTTCCCCAACATGTTACGTTTATCCTGCTCTATCCAACTCACGGGAACATAAAATGACTCCAGACGATTTCCAGACAACTCGATGAAAACTAGCTGCACAGGTTCAAAGTTGCTGGAACTCCAGCCGACTCCCGCGATAAAATAGAATCTTTCCAAATGTTTTGAGACAGTTTGGAAACTCTGAAGTCTGGCTTGGGGGCTCAGATGATGATGTACTGCAGGTAAGATACTGGCTGCTCAGACCTGCTCCACACAACCCCACTTTAAAAAACCCTGACTACTGGTAGAAGTCGTCGTGTTTTCCTTATTTACATCCCATAATAATCAACTTCCACCAGTGGGAAGTCAGAGCACTAAAGGTTATGAACACCGGCTAGACAAAATCAGCTGATCTACTGAAGTTTTAAACTGAATGTCAATTAATGCTGAAAAGAGGTAAAAGAACAAAAGTTTTCCAAGATGTGTTGAATCCTAGCTCCATGAATATGTTAGTTTTCCATACGGAGAGGTTTTTGACCTACGGTCATGAAGGTACGTTGATGCTTCATCAGTGTTCAGAGACGGTCAGGTGTTTCATCTTCTTGGCAGCTTCTAATGAAACTGTCTTGGAGGTTTTCTCTGGACTGGGAGCCGGACTGGGAGCCGGACTGGGAAGCGGACTGGGATTTGGAGTGTTTGCTGCGCTGTTGGGATACTCCCTGTTGCCGAAGATGATGCTACCGACTCGCACGTTGGTGGCGCCGACTTCGATCTTCAACCCAGGAGAGCAAAAACATCCCAGGAGGAAAAAACACAAAACAACTGTGATGAGACAAAATTCCCGATTCTCACCGTAAGAACGACGTTTACGTTAAACGTCCCATAAACGTGCCTGGAACAACTCATAAGATCAATAATGACTAACTCATAATAATCAGATGTAAATCATCATATTAAATCTCTTTTTGACATCTTATGACTGAAACTTAATTCAGACTTTTATCTCATAATTAGGTCTAAAGTCACAATTAGGAGCTTTTTGTGATTAAATATAATCCTGAGCCACATGAAGAGTTATAATCTGGTTTTACCACTTTAAAGGGGTTTTTTACCATCAGCTCCGGTGGCCTAGTGGTAGAGCGTCCGCCCCGGGACTGGGAGATCGGGGTTCGAATCCCGGATAGGTCATACCAAAGACTCTGAAAAAATGGAACCCAATGCCTCCTCGCTTGACACTCAGCACTAAGGGGTTGGATTGGGGGGTTAAACCACCAAATAGTTCCTGAGCGCGGCCACGGCAAAAACCAACGTCCAGCTGTGACTCTGAATGTTTGGCTTAAAAACGATTACATTTACGACTATGTAACTGATAATTATAACATTTAAAGTGAAAATTATAACTGAACGTCATTTATTTGACGTTAGAAATGATAACTACAACTTTTTACACTGAAACTCATAATTCTGACTTAAAACTTGGCATTTTGTTTTATAACTGAAAGAATAACTGAAAAGACTCAGAAGCTTTTAATAATTATGACAATAAAAACTAATAATTATGACTGTAAAGCTAATAATTACGACTGTAAAGCTAATAATTATGACTGTAAAACTAATAATTATGACTATAAAGCTAATAATTATGAATGTAAAACTAATAATTACGACTGTAAAGCTAATAATTATGACTGTAAAACTAATAATTATGACTGTAAAGCTAATAATTATGACTATAAAGCTAATAATTCTGAATGTAAAACTAATAATGACGGTAAAACTAATAATTATGACTGTAAAACTAATCATTCTGAATGTAAAACTAATAATTATGACTGTAAAGCTAATAATTATGACTGTAAAACAAATAATTATGACTGTAAAGCTAATAATTATGACTATAAAGCTAATAATTCTGAATGTAAAACTAATAATGACTGTAAAGCTAATAATTATGACTGTAAAACGAATAATTATGACTGTAAAGCTAATAATTATGACTATAAAGCTAATAATTCTGAATGTAAAACTAATGACTGTAAAACTAATAATTCTGAATGTAAAACTAATAATGACTGTAAAACTAATAATTATGACTGTAAAACTAATAATTATTACTGTAAAGCTAATAATTATGACTGTAAAACTAATAATTCTTAATGTAAAACTAATAATTATGACTGTAAAGCTAATAATTATGACTGAAACTAATAATTATGACTGTAAAGCTAATAATTATGACTATAAAGCTAATAATTCTGAATGTAAAACTAATAATTATGACTGTAAAGCTAATAATTATGACTGTAAAACTAATCATTCTGAATGTAAAACTAATAATTATGACTGTAAAGCTAATAATTATGACTGTAAAACGAATAATTATGACTGTAAAGCTAATAATTATGACTATAAAGCTAATAATTCTGAATGTAAAACTAATAATGACGGTAAAACTAATAATTATGACTGTAAAGCTAATAATTATGACTGTAAAACTAATCATTCTGAAAGTAAAACTAATAATTATGACTGTAAAGCTAATAATTATGACTGAAACGAATAATTATGACTGTAAAGCTAATAATTATGACTATAAAGCTAATAATTCTGAATGTAAAACTAATAATTATGACTATAAAGCTAATAATTCTGAATGTAAAACTAATAATGACTGTAAAACTAATAATTATGACTATAAAACTAATAATTATGACTGTAAAGCTAACAATTATGACTATAAAACTAATAATTATGACATCGTGTGATTTTTAAGTCTTCGATAGATTGTTGTTTGTTTTGGCACAAAGAGTCATCAGAATGATTTTTATTAAAAACACAAAGGTTAAAGTAATCACTATAATTATTAGCATATTTCACATTTAAACACATCTTATTGCCACAGCTGTGATAAAGAAGCTCGGTATCTTGGTGCTTTTACAGCGGGGAGAATAAGTACCTGACACATCATTAAGGGTGTTTCTAAGTGGGCTACTGACACAAAATCAACTCAAGTCTTTAATGGCGTGGCATCCATGCAGCTCATCACACAAGACTCCACTGCTGAACAAGAAGCATGTTGAGGCTCGGTTAAAGTTTGTGAAACATCATTTGGAGAAACCTGTGGATCACTGGGAGACTATAGGATGGTCAGATGAAACCATTCTACACACCATGTCTGGAGAAGAAATGGCCCTGCCCACCACCCCAAGAACACCATAGCAGCAGTTAAGTTTGGGGGTGGAAGCATCACGGTGTGGGGTCCTGGCAGACTTCATGTTATTGAAGGCAGCATGAATGGAGAAACGTACCGGGACATTCTGGATACAAATCTGCTGCCGTCTACCAGAAAGCTGAAAATGAGAAGAGGATGGACATTTCAGCAGGATGATGATCCCAAACCCAAGGCCAAGGAAACGATGACCTGGTTTCAAAGAAAGAAAATCAGGCTGCTGGAACGACCCAGTCAGTCACCTGACCTACATCCCATAGAACATCTATGGAGAGACCTGAAGATCAACGTTCATAAAGGAGGAACCTTCAGGATGTAGAGTGTTTGTGTGGAGGAATGGTCCAGAACCACTCCTGAGTGAGTCTAGAAGCTGGAATCACCAACAGAGAAAGTGTGTTCAACACTTATTCCCTGTGTCATTTCACTTTAGTTATTAGACTCAGCTGGTGAACTTAAATCTTCTGGTTTCTCTGCATGGATTCAATGTTTGGTTTGATGGAAACATCTGGTGCTGGTTTAGAGTCAACAGCCCACTTAGAAACACCCTTACTGATGAAATGCTGACGTTTTCTCCCCGCTGGAACAGTTTGTGGACTGATTTTTATTTTCTACTGTAGGCTGATAACCCCGTTTACCCGCGCCGGTACGCAGCGATACTCACCGCGTGTTCGAAATCGGTGGACATGCCCATGCTGAGCTCCACCTCCTCCAGGGGCATCTTCAGACTGTCACACACCTCCTGCCTCCGACTCAGCAGCATCTACGACGACGACCAGGTTACAATTAAAACCTGCTGCTAAAAAAAAATCAGCTTTCAATTCTGCCGACACGGCGAGTTTTGGTTCCATCCAGAGCTGAGCAGTGATGTCATGATGTTTACTATCCTGTCACCTGGTGCATGTTTGTAAAAAACAAACATGATGCTGTATGGCGTCCACCATCTTTATTACGCTTAAGGAAATGGAGAAATGCAGGTGTTCAGTACCTGGAAGTCGGGGTTGGGGCCAAGCGTGAGGTCGTAACCATAGCGACCGATGGTCATGAGCCCTGAGAAGTGCAGGGCGGAGCACTGAGACATGATGTGCTTCACCGTGTTCACTGTGTCCTCCGGCGGCAGGCCGTGTTTACCTGCAACCAACGCGTAACGTTAGCGATGAGTCGCTGAAGCGGTGGGCGTGTCTCAGCGGCACTCACTCTGCTCCCCGCTGGTGTTGATCTGCACCATGACCTTTAACCTCTGGGTGCCGGCGCCTCGGGCGCGCTCCCACGAGCTGTTGACCCTCTCCGCCAGCTTGGCCGAGTCGATCGTCTCCACGAGGAACAGGTTGGGAACGCCTGGAGGGACAAAGTCATTCAGGAGATTCTGGCTCTCAGGTTTACATTTTTAGAATGTTAGAAACAAAACCTTCAGCCTCTGAGGGGTGAAGCAGAACAGCTTCGGTTTCCTGCTACCTACAAGCCTGGTTAGAGCTGAAGATCAGCTGTTCCCTCGTTAAACACCACTTCTGAACTTTAAGCTTCAGTTCTTCAGCTTTTAGGTTCATTTAAAGATTCTACTGATGATTTTCACTTTGGCTTAAATGATTTTTTCCTCCCTAAACCTAACCCATCTAAATAATCCAGCTCCATGGTTTATCTCGGGTCTGAGGGTCGCGCTGCTCACCCAGAAGTTTGTTGACGTTATTCTTCTGCAGATGGCCGATGAAATGCCACTTGATCTCTGGACACGATTCTAAAATCTGGATAAAAGGGAAGTTAGACCAGGCAGAGAAACAAAAACCTTCGGAGGCTGTGAAGGTGTGAGCCTACCAGAGGATCTGAAGCTTTGTCCACGAGTTCGTTGACCTGGTTGGAGACACGAGGAAAGGTGTGATTGGTTTCCTTTCAGAGGTGAAAGCGGAACACCGGCAGCGTTCCATACTCACGTAATTCTCCCCAAAGTCCCGCTGCCCTTGCCTGTACGCCTCTACGATCATCTCTGGGGGTTTGGTCTTGCTGACGGCGACGAGTCGAGGCGGCACAGCCGGGAGCGTCTGAGGAAGGACATCATCAGATCAAACCATGAGTCAGCAGGATTTAGGCTCCGTTTGGCTTATTAGGAACGTCTGGGTAACCATGGAAACACAACAGGCTCTACATCAGATTAAACTTATTTTAATTTTGGTTCCAAACCAACAGACTAACTCCAGAAGGAGTTTTTATTTAGCTTCTTTATGAACCAGTTTTCTGTCCTTTCCTAACTAGACATCAACTTTGACCTTTGACCCATTAAAGCATCATTGTGTTCATAAAGAACACTTTAGTCATTTGAACCTGGATCTCTAATCATTAAATCTATGAATGGTCCAGAAAACGACCAACCTAGAGCTCTAGACCAGGGGTTCCCAAATTGGGGGTCCCCACAAGATTGCAGGGGGTCCCCACAATTTGGTCTTTGCTGAGGTTTTGAGGTTAGCAAGGTTTTATTTGTAAAAATTACATTTATAAAATCCCAATAACACATAAACAGTATAACCAGAACTCCATGTAAAAGTTATAACTCTGTATTTGTAAATCATTACATTTAATGTGTGTATGCATGTAGGAGTTGGGGTTGAGGGTCCCGGCTTGTCTTGGACACGGGAAAGGGGGTCCTCAAAGGAAATCTTTGGGAACCCCTGCTCTAGACCAGCGTAGATTACATCTGTAGGGCGGTTTTTCAGGCCTTTATTCCCACATTAACATGAAGCATAATCACACAGACGATCAGCTGATCTCAGGTCAGGATTGATTCTTTCCAGCATTTTTGAAAGAAAGATGAATTTAAAACACATTTGATCTGATAGTTCATCATATTTTAGGCTCCCAGGGTCGTCATTTGTTTAGTTTTTAAACTCATTGCCACGTTGTCTAAAGCTAAAAGCTCTTTTAAAACCCCCAACATGGGTCAAAAATACTCCGGTTTGTCCGTCTGTTAGAGAGGATTTACTGCTGCACTGATTCTGGTTTAAAGGCCGATAGCGGTTTCTGAACCGTGACCTTTAGATCCTCCCAGAACTAACCGAAGACACGTTAGTTTTAATCATTCCTGATTAACACGAAAACGATGACTGTGGAATAAAAACATGTTTTTGCTAATGTGAGTTAGCTTTTAGCGATGAGAAGTTCACGGACCTGGGAAAATGTTCATTTTCTTTATTGCTGCTTAGCAATGATGTGTTCAAGGACCCCAGAAAGACAAATCTGATCCAGCCTGGGTAAATGTCGGTAGATAACGACCACGACCCGGTTCTAAACGCCTCGGATGAAATAGTTCGAGCCAGGTCTTCCTGGAGCGGTGACGTGAGGAGGACAAAAGCATGCCTACGGTGGTTTTGATCAGCGTCACGATTCAAACATAAACATGAATCTGTGCTACATCACGCAGCCTTATGGAAGCGCTGCTCGGCTGCCTTCCACCCAAAGGTTGAGATGTTTGCCAGCCTTACATAACGGCTCGTGTTTTCTGCCCCACCACTTTCTCCGGGCGCCGACACCGGAGCGTCGGAGACGGCGCTGCCGAGCAGAGCTTCCCGGCCTGCGGTTACCTTGGGCCGCCGTGCCGCCGCCTGGTTCACCCGCTCCAGCACCGACTGTATCGCCTTCCCAACCTCCTCCGACATTGCTACTTTCCACATAGCGTCAAAACGGCTACGAAACACGACGTGAGTGTGACGCAGGCGTAGTGACGTCAATCCAATTTCAAAATAAAACCCACCGTGAGGACTGGAGTGCCCTCTGGTGGTCACTGCCCAGAATGTCAGCCTCCAGATGTCTTTACTGCTGAATTTCAGCGGAAAGCACCTTTAAAAGCAACAATAAACAGACTTCCCTGGTTTCATGTGGTTTTCTCCTACATTCCCTGAAGAGGACGCGGGTTGTTGAACTATGAACTCTTCAGTCTAATCAGAGGCAGTGATGGGAACACTAACAAAAAAACTCACGTGACCTTTTGTAAAAATGAATCACTAGACTTCTACTTTGGGATATTTTAAAACACCTATTACAAATATTCCAACACATCATGTACGTGTTCTAAATAAATAAATGCCTCATTTCCAACATTTTTAAAACCACTCCAGTGTTTTATATACTTTTAGGAAAGCTCAATACAAACTGGGTTCAGAAAAATACTTCCAGCAGCAACAAAGTCCTGGTTAGATGACAAAAGGTCTAAATTTAAAACTTATTCCATGAATTCATTCAACTCTTTTGGTTGTAGCGTGATGAATGTAATTCCATGGGTTTTGGTCAGACGTGTTGCAGCACTGATTGTTACTCTGCTGTAAAGTTTGCTACTTCTACAGTAACGTGAAAAGACAGAAACCCACAGTAAACCAAATCAGATTTATTCACAAAAATCACACAAAATACTCAAACAAAACACCAGAGTGGAGGAAAATAAAACAAGTTTGTTTAACATCTAAAATGGAATAATGAATGTAAAAGGTGATGTTTGTTCTCTCTTCTCATACTCTCTCCAAGGCCTCCAACATGATGATGCTGTTTCCTCTGATCACCTATGAAAACAAAACAACACAGTTATTTATTCAGTGTTAGTCTAAGGTGTTGGATACTTTACTGTACCCAACAGCACCAGTTCAACACCAACGGACATCTTGTTCTCACTGGACGACGACTAAATATTTGAATACAGCCCCCCCCCCTCAAGTATTTAGTCCACACTTTTTTCCCCAGATATCATCATAGACCAACTTCACTGATTTTGCGGTATTCGTGAACAAAAACCAAAATAAAAAAGGAGACGGTAACATGCTCAGGTACTGACCACCATGCCGATGGTGTTTTGTTGTCCTCCTGGGGCCATCTCCAGACAGTCGTCCATAACCAGGTTCATGAAGGGGTCAAACCCTCGCAGGATGCCCTGCACGTGTCTGCCTCCATTCAGCTTCACTAAATAACACAAAAGTTATTAGTGTTGAATACAAACACACCAGAATGCAGAATCCACCTCACAGAACCAAAGCTACCACTGCAAACCAATCAAATTAAACATTACGTTTGACAAGCCTAAAAACAAACATGCACCTACAGAATTATCTCTTCTAAGTTATTAGTCAAAGAATATCGCACGTTTCACACTCACACTCACACACACACACACACACACACAGCCTATCATAGTTATGCAGATGACACCCAGATCTACCTAGCACTAACACCTAGTGACTGTGGTCCCCTAGACTCACTCTGTCAGTGTCTGGAGCAAGTTAATGACTGGATGCAGTCAAACTTCCTCCAGTTAAACAAAGACCAGACTGAAGTTCTTGTCTTTGGAGATCAGAAGGATAGGATGGAGGTTATTGCTCAACTTGGCTCCAGAGGAATAAAAACAAAGACTCAGGTTGGTTGATTCGGACCTGAGCTTCATCGGGTCAGAACCAAACAGGGTGAAGCTGCTTTTAGCTTCAGCGCTGCACACAGATGGCATCAGCTTCCTCATGACCTCAAATGTGTCCCAACTCTAGTAACTTTATTCACCTACCTTTCAGTCAATGTTTAACTTTGGCTTTTTATTTCAATTTAGACTTTAAAATCTGCTGTTCTGTGTTGTCACGTTGATCTTAAACTTTTTAATCAATGCGTTGCTGTTCTCTTGCACATGAAAAGCTCACTGAACTGCTTGTGTATGAAATCTACTGTATAAATAAAACTACCTTGTCTCTGTCGAGTGTGCTACAGCCTAAAACATTATAAAGCTCTTCATAATCAGAACTGAGGCTTTAAAGAAATGTGTGAAACGTCATACTCACATGAAAGCTTTTTATCCATGAACCTGAAAAGTAAAAACAATATTTTAGGCGATAGTAGCTCATAGTTCAGACAGGGTTGCTAATGTTAGCCTCGTTGAAAAGAATGGAGCAAAGCTAATAGGCTAACACGTTCTTTCCATTAAACTCGTACAGACAAAATAATTCATTCTCAACTGTTACTTTAAAACACGTAAACTTACTTCTTCAGCTCTGGCGGGTGTGCTTTGCTCATTTTGTAATGTGTTTTTGTTTTTTACCGAAGGCCGGTGAGCTAGCTCGTCGGGTTTACGTTTGACAAAACCGCGGAAGGAAAATGTGACCGGAAGTTAAACAGTTAGCGTCCACAGCCCCACAGCGCCCCCGTGAGGCTGGGAGGATGATGTGTCTGAGTTTATCAAGGACTACCTGCAAGAATATGAGCACAACTTTGCTTAAAATGGACTTAAAACCGTTTTACAATTTAATTGTAAATCTTACAATCAAGAAAGCAAAAAAATTAAGTATAACACCCTCCATTTATATTTATGTGCAATGATGTTTAATAACTGCACTTTTTATGTTCCCTTTATTTTATTATATGCATAAACTCCCTGGCATTCAGTTATCAGTTCTCTTGCTATTCTTTTGACTGTTCATTTTGTTCTTTAAAAAGACAGAAATGCATTGTGCAAAATGTAGCTGCTGGTTAATTTTTATCTGTAGCATTCGTCAGGTCTAGGAGTCCCAGCAGCTTATCTCAGTGTCACGGCTGAACACACCAGAGGAAAAGAGATGTAAATAATTAACTTCCACTTCTCTTCTTTTCCAGGACTGAAATCCGTTTTGCAGCCTATATAATTTACACAATTTAAACTAATCTTTAAAGTTATTCTTTCATTTCTGTATATTCTGAATCTACCATTTTTGAAGCCTTTTCATTTATTGTGTTTTGCGTTTCTTTGTTATTGCAGCCAAGAAATTTCCCAGGCTGGGATAGTCTTTTTGATTCCCTCAGAATTAATGATTAACAAGTTTTACTGCTTTAATCCATTCCCTTTTTCATGCGAGTTCGCATTCCCAATAGATCATCTCTAAGAAATAAACTTTTATTTTGTAATATGACAAACCTGCTGCGTCTAACAGACCTGTGCTTTAAAAACGGTCCGTCTGTCTGTGCATTGCTGAATATATCTCAACTCTCACCAACAGGCTGATATCTTTCTGCAGCAGATTCAGCACAAGCTTCTATTGTACCCAACATCTAATAAACCTTCAGTTGATCTGTTTAGTTTTGAACAGAGTGATTATGTCCAACAGGTCATAAAGGGTTAAAACTTCCAATTCACATCAGGAAAAAGATGCAAACAAACTTTATCTCTAGTGAAAAGTTTTATTTTGTTTCTTATGAAGAGCTGTGTCCCAGTTTACAAAAATCAGCCCCCAAAAATCCTAATAAATCACATTCACACTCAGAAAATCATTTACAGACAGAAAACAAACACATCCAGTTATCAAACGCTTCCAAAAAGCAACAGACACAGAGGAGCAGCTCAGTCCAAACGTTTTTGCATAGCTAGGAGATCTGACTCGGCTAAACACGAGGAGAGGTGTGTGTCTGATGGCAACACTGATGCCTTCATGATGGAACCAAAGCAATAAAATCACAGTTTAAGGAAATCAAACACCATCTAAGAGCTGTTCTACTCACGTTAACGGCAGCAGTTTCTTGGTGGTGGTGTGAAATGTCCCTTTAAAGCTACTGGGGAACACATCAGCCCAGATCAGATTATAATCCAACAGGGAAAATCAAGAGGAGCAAAAACAAAAACATGTTGATTTTAATCAAAAATGGATGAAAAGTAAAGCTGTTCTGTAGTTTAAACATTTGATTCTGTCAAACTGAAACATTTTAATAGATAAGATTTTTAAAATCCAAACAGGTTGGAATACCACGTGTGTGTTTTTGCAGTAATGTGACATTTAAGTTGATCCAATCAGCTCTGAAACTCTGGTTCCAAACAAAAAGTCACAATCAGCTGAAGTATTGCCCCGAAATGTTAGAAAAAGACAGAAACCTGCTTAAACACTCAGCAGGTGTGTTGTGAGGAGAAACTGGATGTAATGTTGCCGCAGGTCCGGCTCATCACGCTTACATAAAGGAAGTGGTTTCCAGGAGCTCATATGGTGTTTATTAAATACAAACAAGAAGATGGAGCTACCTGCTGACGTTCATCAGAGGGAAAGCGCTTTTAAAGCTAAAAATGGAAGATGAATCTATTTAAATGTGCTTCAGATCTCATTTTACAATTATTTGGATAAATCTGACAGAAATTAAAAATCTGTTACTAATTTGGTCAAATCTTTTGTTGGTTTGTGGAAAACCAGGAAAATGTTCTGGATTTAAACGATCATTCACAGGTTTTACTGCAAAGCAAACAAACATGGCTGCATATTCATGTCATCTACAGTTAACCCCCCCGACATGTAGGTAGTCTCCATCGGTGACCTGCTAGCTTAGAGATGTAACGCCTGAAGGAACGGTTTCCACCAAACCAGCATCGGGAACAGGAAACGCTGACGCCCGCTCGAATGCTGCACACCCCACCGGAGCACGGGTCTGGATGTTATTTAGTTACATGTAAAAAGTTAAGTCACATTTGGGTAAAGTTTGGTATTTAGATGAGTTTTAAGGCCTTTAGGGTCTAAAACCATCATTTTAAATTTGTTTTGTACACAGATGACAAGCAGCCAATCAGAGCGCTCCACCATCAACCCAGCGCCAACTAAAACCATCTCAGCTTGCTGTAGAAACCCAAACCCTTCAAGGCGATTTGACCCGAGCATCACCGTTAACATTCAGCCTGTCTGCTGTTGTCCGTGACCTTTGACCCGTCAGGCTTTCCTGTCCTGTTGGGTGAAGCTGGCTGAGATCTGGTCCTCCTCCACCCGCGCCCTCAGGTGCTCCTGACAGTGTTGGAGGAAGGGGCCCAGCGCTGAGAAGCCCTGCTGACAGGGCACACAGTGGTACAGCCTCTGCCTCTTGGAGCCTGACGACTTGCTCGAGTCCATCTCGGTGGTGCACACGCTGCACTGCCTCCTCCTCACGGAGGACTGGTGGAGCTCCATGTGCTCCTTCAGCAGCTGCTGCAGAGAGAAAACCTCTGCACAGGAGGGGCAGGGGAACTCCTTTTCCTGCTCCTCCTCTTCCTCCACATTAGCCAGTTCCCCCAGATCACCGGGGTTTTTCTCTACTTTAGGTGTTTTGGGGACCTTTCCTGGAGCAGAGCCGATGACTTTAACTTTGTTCGGCTTGTTTTCTGATGGTTCGGGCTCTTTGGGGGAGCATCCTTCATACTGGCTTTGGTTTTCCACTGAGCTGAACGGGGAAGCTGTGTGCCGTCTGAAATGGGCCCGGAGTGACAAATGATGGAAGAAGACTTTGTTGCAAACCTGACACGGATACTTTCCGACTTTCCGGTGCTTAATGATGACCGGCCGCGGCTCTCTCAGCTTCTTCTCTCTGCTGTGCTTCTCTTTTCTGTGCACGTGCAGTTTAGAGGTGCACCTGAAAACCATGTCACAGGAGCGGCAGCTCAGAAGCTTCTTTTGGGATTTTAGCATTCCATTAGCTCCTCCCACCTCCCCATCATCACAGCCTCCCCTGGACTTTAGCTTCTCGTCTGCGTGGCTGACCCGTTTGTGCCGCTGCAGAGCAGACTCCGTTGGGAAGGTTCTTGAGCAGATCTGGCACACACCCGTGTCTCTGCAGCTGGGTCCTGGGCTGTCAGAGATATCGGAACGAGCAGAGTCTCCCTCAGAAACTGGGGGAGAATCTGGGAGGCTGCAGGCATCGGCTGTATTTGGAGGAGACGACGGCCTGCTGCAGCCAGCCTGCTGATGGTGCAGCAGAGCCTGCTTCTGACTGAAGCTCCTCCCACACGGGGCACAGGCGTAGGGACTGCTGTCCAGAAGCAGCGACGGACAGTGAAGCGACTTATCCTGCAGCCGGACTGGATTGGAGGTCTGAGTCATGCACGCGGGGCACGGAGACCTGAGCCGTGACGACCCACAGCAACACTCACTCGGAGTAGAGTCCTGGTTACACTTGTGCAGCTGCAAGGACGACTTCAGGGAGAACTCCTGTCCACAGGCCGAACACCGGTGAGGCTTGGGGAGGGTGTGCTTAAGCTCTTGGTGCTTCAGCACATCTGCTGCATACGGGAAGCCCTTACCACATTCTTGACAGACATACAGGGGCAGGTGGGATGGTTGCTGCCGCTGCTTTTGGGTGTGTGGTCTGGTTTCACTTCGTGCTATGAAGTTAGCGAGTCTGGACAGAGTATCTGCTGCTGGCGTGGTGCGGCTGAAGGACTCCTGGGACCTTGATGTGCTCCAGCTGACGCCATCCATTATTCCAGAGCTTTTCTCGACCTGCAAGAGACACAGAAGACACAGGTTCAAAGAGACAGTTATGTGATGAGGACTGATTCAGTCATCATCTTTGTTTTGACAATGAAAATGTATTAGAATGTGTACCGGATGCATGAGAAATCTGAATAGAAATGATGTACAGGGTTGGTATCTCTTTCTTTGTCTGGCTGTCCTAATGTCTACAAATCTTCATCGTTCTGTTCTGTATCCAGCTGAGTCAATAATGAGTCTATACTGGAGGTTAATGCACCAGCTCCTCGTAACCCAGCAGGAACTGGGTGAGTTTCAGACGCGTTTATCTGCTGCAGATGTTTCTGAGAGTTACTTCTCCTTTTGTCTCAAACCGATGGTTGGATCAATCTGGAAATTCCCACAACACGTGTAGCTGCACTCCATCATGTTTAAGCTTTTCTTGTCTAAACATTTCACAACAGTTTCAGGTTGTGAAATAAATATCAAAAATCTCTCTCAAAGGTCAGGTTGGAGAAGCAGCAGCCAAGTCCAAAATAAAACTTTAAAAGACTTTCAGAAAGACAAGAGAACTGCTGATCAAAACACGTATTAGACATGAAAGACTCGAGACTTTTGCACAGTAAAGCTAAAAATCAGTCATGATGAGACCCTGTAAAAGACCACCTGGAACAGGAAGTCCCCAGCTCAGGTAGATGTCAGTTAGCTTGTTTCACCATCCAGCTAACGCGCTCTAAACCCGTTAACGTTCTCAAAATCTCAATACGGTAACCAGAACAAACAATAACCGAGCAGCAAACCTGGACTCGACACAAAAACAACAAAAACGTGAGAGGAAACGTTCAAACGCGACCACTTTAGCCACTTGTTTGCTAACGTTAGCTCGTTGCTAAGCTACGCTAACACGACACAAATCCACGTCCGTCTTCTTTGACGGCTTACCTGTCGGGTCAGAACACACCTGGAGGGCGTCGGAACGGAGAACCGGGTAGAACCAGACGATGTGGGTCGTTCACGACTGGTTCAGGTTCGGAGAACCACACTGGCATGGTTGCGATGACCAGTGAGTGGAGGCGAAGTTCGTGTGTTTCCGGGTCACGTCGGCTCCTGGTGCCCGGTGACTTTTTAAAAGCTCGTTGGTTCCGCCCACAAACACAGGTAAATAATAAATCCATCTGAGTGGAACAAAGTAAAGTGGACACCAGCTGAAATACAAATACGTTTTATTAACGTTTTACGTTCAGCTGAATGACCCTTTACACATCTGGCCGTCATGCTCCATCGATAATAACGTCCATAACCTCTGCAGCTGCTGCTGGACATGTCTCTGTTTCCTATTAAAAAGGCAGAGAAGACTGGTTTATTTTGCAAAGAAATATAAAGAATTTTATCTGAGAAAATGAATCATTTCCCAATTATATTTGTTTCATTTCAAAATAAAAGTCATTGTGAGGTTTGATGCAGAGGAAAATAAAGGTTTCTGACAACCCTTTTAATTAGAGTTTTAATTAATCCTGAAACAGATAAAAACATCAGCGCCACACAAACGAGTAGAAATGAGTTTAATATAAACAAAAGGAATGGATATACAGCAGCAACTGTAATAAATTAATCAGTAAGGCTGAAGCAGCTCGGACACTTAAAACCTTCAGATTGGCCCAAACCACCAACATCTGGCCGAATATTAAAAGAGCACGAATGTTTGTTCAGCAGGTCGACACCCGTCAGCTTCAAGTTCTTCACATCACAAACAAAAACAACCTTTAGAAAAATCAAACCAGCACGAAGTGAACAATACCGCTGTGGTAGCGACACAATCAGTGACTCACCCGAATGGATTAATGCAGTTTAAGGCTACAGGTAAACTGTAGCACAAAACATTCGGATTGGTCGATAAAAACTGAAGAACACGACATTATTAAACACGACTGATGTGCCATAAAGGGTGGAATACAGTGTAAGATTGTCCTTAAAGGTGATTAAACCATCAGACGAGAGTACCACGGTGTCTTCTGCAGAAGACGCCAGCGTTAAAAACAACCCCTGAATGGTCAGAAAATACAAACCAATGGTTTTTTAAATAATCATCATCATGTGTGTCATCATCACTGGTTAATCTGAACGTTTCAGGAACAAAAACAAACATAAAATACCTGAACAGGTAAAACTTCATCAGGAATAAACAGAAGAGTACAGGTGCATGGTGACGTGGACTTGGTTCAGCGGTGTGACTAAATGTGCTTCAGGACCAGCGAGCATCAGCATCTCCTGATGGCTTCAGCTCCTCCATCAGGATCTCAGCTTGTGCCTTTTTCAGATTCTATCTCTGACTAATTATTATAAAACAAAACCAGACTCTGAGCAGCAGGGTGCATTAATTACCAGCTCCATGTTTTATATACTGGAAGGACTTGGGAATCCATCAGACTAAAGGAACTGGAGCTAAACTAATTTCTCTGCTTTAATCTCCCAGAGCACGTAAACAGATGTTACTTTAACCTGCGTAGAGTTCAGGTTAAGAGACTGATGGGGGGGGGGGGGGGGGGGGGTCCTGTTTAAAGCAACTCCTCAGTGTTTGACTAGATGAGCTTTAAAGGGAGATAAATTACAATTACCTGGTTTATAATAAAGTTTCTCTTGTAAAACGAACAAAAATCAAGCCTAAAACACTAAAAGGACGATTTCACCAACATTCACCGTCCTCCGGCGGGTTGTTCGTGCTGCGTGGGCGCCGCCATGAACCACATGACCAAAACTAAAATCCATGAAGCACGTGTGGTTAAACATCCTGTAACAGTCCGTCTGCTGCTAACAGCCCGGATGAGGTTTGGTCGTCCAGCGTGACCTTTGACCCTACGGCGGGGCTGCTCTACCTCTTGTAGTGGCTCGGAGCGTCTGCAAACATGTACTTGAGTCTATAAGCTTCAGCCAGGAGGAGCCCCACCTCCTCGTTTCCCCAGTGGATGGTAGGGAGGTTCTGCAGGAGCATGAGGAGGCTCTGAGGAAGAGGAGCAGACGTTTAGACACTCAAACCTGAACCTGGCTGCCTGATGTTTCTGAACACTGAAGCCTGGTTGTGTCAGGAACAACAGAAAAGTCCCTACCCATCCTCACAAACACACCGCTACCTGAAAGTCCACCATGGACAGGATCTCCTTACGCCACTCGATGAGGAAAGCAGCGCACACGTACAGGTGGAAGTGGGAGAACCCATCAGTTTCCGCCTGTAGGAAAACAACATTACTGTTGTTCTAGTTTACACACCTGGACGTCTATCGCTCAGGTGAACCAGCGGTCCTACCTGGTAGGTGTCCCACAGACGGATGGTACAACGCAGAGGCAGCTCCCTCATCAGGAGGTTGTTCATCCAGCGGAAGGCGAACTGCAGGTACTCCACTTCATACTTCTTAAAATGACTGTGAATGTCGGCTGAAGAAGGAAAAGACACACGTTTACCTTCAGCTCAGGTGACCCCCCCCCACTCCCCCCACTCACCATCGATTCTGCTGACCAGCTCCTCCAGAGCTTTCACTTTGTTCTGGATGCCCGGCTGAGCGAAGGTGTAGTTGTCCTGAAAGAGACCCGCTCCATTAGAGTGGAACGCTGAGAGATTCATCCCAGGCTGGGAATGTGGGACTTTACCTGAATGCCATCGAGCAGTTTGCTCATGCACCAGAAGCTGTCGGCTTCGATGTTCCTCTGGGTCTCCAGAGGAAGCGCCGCCACCTCAAAGTTCTCCACGTCCTCCGCTGGAACGACAAACATCAGCTCAGCTAAACGTTTCTGGTGCTGCAGAGACAGCCGTTCATCAGGAGCTGTCCCCGTCTACGTCTAGCTTAAAACTAACAGGTTAGCCGCTTTATGCTGGATTATCTGGAACAGACATGTTTTAAAAGGATTAGTTTCTTTTCCACACTCAGACGCCGATTCTCTGCACAACGCAGAGACTCACTGGTTACCAGTAGCATGCGAACACGTGCTAACACATGCTAGCACGTGCTACTGGTGTGCAACAGGGTGGGCTTTAGTTTAGGCTACTGCTATAAACAAAAAGCTAATCTGTGCCTCCATCAGTGTGTCCCAGGGCAGCTGTGGCTACCATGTAGCTCATCACCACCGGCGTGTGAATGACTGATTGTGTTGTAAAGCGCCTTGGGGGGTTCTAGGACTCTAGTCTCTGCTGATTAATAGTCATGTCAAAACTTCAGCATCAATATTTTGACCAAATTCTTCATCTAAGAAGACCGCTGTCATGTTTGCTTCACTTCTCATTTTCACATAATTCACTTACTGACAAATTCAGACAAAAAGGCGACAAAAAAGGGCGTGACCAGGTCGTTGATCCCCTGGACGTAACCGCTGGCCGGGTGACGGATGGCCCAGATGAAGAGGATCCGCTCAAACACCTGAGAAGAATAACAAACACTGAAGTGCTGCTAAAGGTGTGTGTGTGTGTGTGTGTGGAGTGGGGCGGGGGTGGGACAGGAACAGGAGATGAACCCAAACTGGGGGGTGGGTGGTATTGCATATCGTGGAATACTTTATGTGCAACTCAACAATTCTCCTACATGAACTTAAACAGGTCAGTCTTCATGAGCACTCTGGGTTTTCTCTCCCTCCTTCCAGTTTTAACCTTTAATCCCCGATTCTGATGATGCTGCTGCTGCTGCTGCTAGATGTGTGGATGCTGCTGCTGCTGCTGCTAGATGTGTGGATGATGCTGCTGCTAGATGTGTGGATGCTGCTGCTGCTAGATGTGTGGATGATGCTGCTGCTGCTAGAGGTGTGGATGCTGCTGCTGCTAGATGTGTGGATGCTGCTAGATGTGTGGATGATGCTGCTGCTGCTGCTGGATGTGTGGATGATGATGCTGCTAGATGTGTGGATGATGCTGCTGCTGCTGCTAGATGTGTGGATGATGCTGCTGCTGCTAGATGTGTGGATGCTGCTGCTGCTGCTAGATGTGTGGATGCTGCTGCTGCTAGATGTGTGGATGATGCTGCTGCTGCTGCTAGATGTGTGGATGATGCTGCTGCTGCTGCTAGATGTGTGGATGATGCTGCTGCTAGATGTGTGGATGATGCTGCTGCTGCTGCTAGATGTGTGGATGATGCTGCTGCTAGATGTGTGGATGATGCTGCTGCTGCTAGATGTGTGGATGATGCTGCTGCTGCTGCTAGATGTGTGGATGCTGCTGTGGATGCTGCTAGATGTGTGGATGCTGCTGCTGCTGCTGCTAGAGGTGTGGATGATGCTGCTGCTAGATGTGTGGATGCTGCTGCTGCTGGTTGTGTGGATGATGCTGCTGCTGCTGCTAGATGTGTGGATGATGCTGCTGCTGCTGCTAGATGTGTGGATGCTGCTAGATGTGTGGATGATGCTGCTGCTGCTAGATGTGTGGATGCTGCTGCTGCTAGATGTGTGGATGCTGCTAGATGTGTGGATGATGCTGCTGCTGCTAGATGTGTGGATGATGCTGCTGCTGCTCGCTAGATGTGTTGATGCTGCTAGATGTGTGGATGATGCTGCTGCTGCTAGAGGTGTGGATGCTGCTGCTGCTAGATGTGTGGATGCTGCTAGATGTGTGGATGATGCTGCTGCTGCTAGATGTGTGGATGATGCTGCTGCTGCTAGATGTGTGGATGCTGCTGCTGCTGCTAGATGTGTGGATGCTGCTGCTGCTAGATGTGTGGATGCTGCTAGATGTGTGGATGATGCTAGATGTGTGGATGCTGCTGCTGCTAGATGTGTGGATGCTGCTAGATGTGTGGATGATGCTGCTGCTGCTGCTAGATGTGTGGATGATGATGCTGCTAGATGTGTGGATGCTGCTGCTGCTAGATGTGTGGATGATGCTGCTGCTGCTGCTAGATGTGTGGATGATGCTGCTGCTGCTAGATGTGTGGATGATGCTGCTGCTGCTGCTAGATGTGTGGATGCTGCTAGATGTGTGGATGATGCTGCTGCTGCTAGATGTGTGGATGCTGCTGCTGCTGCTGCTAGATGTGTGGATGATGCTGCTGCTAGATGTGTGGATGCTGCTGCTGCTAGATGTGTGGATGATGCTGCTGCTAGATGTGTGGATGCTGCTAGATGTGTGGATGATGCTGCTGCTGCTAGATGTGTGGATGATGCTGCTGCTGCTGCTAGATGTGTGGATGCTGCTAGATGTGTGGATGATGCTGCTGCTGCTAGATGTGTGGATGATGCTGCTGCTGCTAGATGTGTGGATGCTGCTGCTGCTAGATGTGTGGATGATGCTGCTGCTGCTGCTAGATGTGTGGATGATGATGCTGCTGCTAGATGTGTGGATGCTGCTGCTGCTAGATGTGTGGATGCTGCTGATGTGTGGATGATGCTGCTGCTGCTAGATGTGTGGATGATGCTGGTGTGGATGCTGCTAGATGTGTGGATGATGCTGCTGCTGCTAGATGTGTGGATGCTGCTGCTGCTAGATGTGTGGATGCTGCTAGATGTGTGGATGATGCTGCTGCTGCTAGATGTGTGGATGATGCTGCTGCTGCTAGATGTGTGGATGATGCTGCTGCTGCTAGTTGTGTTGATGCTGCTGCTGCTAGATGTGTGGATGCTGCTAGATGTGTGGATGATGCTGCTGCTGCTAGATGTGTGGATGATGCTGCTGCTGCTAGATGTGTGGATGCTGCTGCTGCTAGATGTGTGGATGCTGCTAGATGTGTGGATGATGCTGCTGCTGCTAGATGTGTGGATGATGCTGCTGCTGCTAGATGTGTGGATGCTGCTGCTGCTGCTGCTAGATGTGTGGATGCTGCTAGATGTGTGGATGATGCTGCTGCTGCTGCTAGATGTGTGGATGATGCTAGATGTGTGGATGCTGCTGCTGCTAGATGTGTGGATGCTGCTAGATGTGTGGATGATGCTGCTGCTGCTGCTAGATGTGTGGATGATGCTGCTGCTAGATGTGTGGATGCTGCTGCTGCTAGAGGTGTGGATGATGCTGCTGCTAGATGTGTGGATGCTGCTGCTGCTAGATGTGTGGATGATGCTAGATGTGTGGATGCTGCTGCTGCTAGATGTGTGGATGCTGCTAGATGTGTGGATGATGCTGCTGCTGCTGGATGTGTGGATGATGCTGCTGCTGCTAGATGTGTGGATGCTGCTGCTGCTGAGATGTGTGGATGCTGCTAGATGTGTGGATGCTGCTGCTGCTGCTAGATGTGTGGATGATGCTGCTGCTAGATGTGTGGATGATGCTGCTGCTGCTAGATGTGTGGATGATGCTGCTGCTGCTGCTAGATGTGTGGATGATGCTGCTGCTGCTGCTAGATGTGTGGATGCTGCTGCTGCTGCTAGATGTGTGGATGATGCTGCTGCTGCTGCTAGATGTGTGGATGCTGCTGCTGCTGCTAGATGTGTGGATGCTGCTGCTGGAGGACAGAGGAACCTCCTGAGGGGTTAATAAAGTTCATCTGAGTCTGATCTTTAAATCAGGACAGGTTTAGAGAAGTCAGATGAAATCATAAAACCACATTAGAGGAACAGAAGCAGCTCTGGTTCCTCTGCTCGGTGACTCGGCTCCTTCTTTATGAAGCTGACTAAACACACGTCTAGTCAGACTCGTGAAGAAAGTCTCGTGTTTACTGGGATTGACGATAAACTCAGAACAGCTGTTTTCAGCTTTTGATGCTAAGCAGATACCTTCATCTTTATTTACCTGCTCCGGTTCCTCTGTGGGTAGAGAACCCTGGCCAGGTAGGGTGAAATCACCCTGAACCTATGGGCGGGGCTTGTGACACAAAAGGGTTCTGATTGATCGGATACTCCCAGAATTCCTGCCTCCACGGTTTGGTCAGCAGCATTTTGAAAGGTGGAGCAGAACTAAAAGCTCAGAGAACGTTTAGACCAGGGGTGCCCAATCCAGGTCCTGGAGGGCCAGTATCCAGCACGTTTTAGTGGTTTCTCTGCTCCAACACACTTGATTCAGTGGTGAAATCACCTGAAATCACCAGCAGCTCATCAGGCTCTGCAGAAGCCTGTTAATCATCTGCTGATTGAAATTAGGTGTGTTGGAACAGGGTTAAAAGTAAAACATGCTGGATACCGGCCCTCCAGGACCAGGATTGGGCACCTCTGGTTTAGACGACAGAGTCCAGCTGTGGCCACGCCCCTTCCCCCCCACCAGGGTCACAGGGAGCCATCAGGAGAGAGACGGGGGTCACCTGGACAGGTCTCCAGTCCATCACAGAGACACACAACCACTCACACCTAGGGACGATTAGAGTTTCCACTCAACCGGACTGTGGGAGGAAACCGGAGAACCCCCGCCACACACGAGAACGTGCCAACGCCACGCAGAAAGGCCACAGCGGGAACTGAACCTGCGACCTCCTTGATGTGGGCAGCAGCCCTGATCATGACTCAGCTTTAACCCGTCCCATCTCACCTCTTGGACTGCCGGCTGCTGGAACAACGGGATGAGCGGGTTGGTCCTGGGAATGTCGATGTGGATCTGTTGGGAACAAAGATGGAGACTCAGGACGAACCATGGGACGGTCATGATGAGGTGCATGCACACAGGTGAGGTGATCTCACCTGTCTGTAAGTGTCTTTGTAGTTCTCGTCTGTTCTGGAGTGGTAATACTGCTCGATAAACCCAAAATATTCCTCCCTCTTCCTTTTCAGCACCAGCTCCCTGCGCTCCCGGTTAGCCGGCAGGTATCCCTGTGAGTAAAAACACAACAAAGGAAGTTTCTGTGGAGCAGAACGGGCCGGCCCGTTGAGACCGGTTCCAGAAGAACAACAGAACTCGGAATATGGAGTTTTTCTTTAAAAACAGAGAACATCTGACGAGTCTTACAGAGAGCAGCCTCCACGTGATTGGACGAACTTCCCTCGGTATTCCCGACCAGCTGTGCTTCCGGAGTTCTTCTGTAACGACACAAACGCAGGATAGGGATGAGCTCTGCTGTTTGGATCAGAACATGTTCAGTTCAGTCAACAAAAACAACGTTTGGAGTTTTCCTGTGAAGGATGAAGAGGATTTTAGAGATGAATCCCATATTTAAGTTTCCAGGTTTTATCAGCGGATCAGAGCGGACCTGCTGAGCGTTTATCAGCATAAATCCTTATCAAATCTCATTTTCTCTCATCTTCTGCCCTACCGAGGTCGGTGTTGGGGCTGGCCAGCAGCTGCTTGAATTTGTCCAGCCGGGTTTTCTCCCGGACGGTCATGGGCGGAGCCCCCGAAGCGTTCTGGTCCGAGATCCGAGCCACCAGAGGGATGATGGGACGAACCGGGAGAGACTGCTGCTTCTGCAGCGAGGAGCGAACTGATGAGGAGAAAAACAAACCAGATGTTGACGAGTATCCAGATTATCATCCCAGAGCCGTATCAAACTCCGTCTGACCTTAAATCCTCCAGATGGAGCATCAGGATCACAAACCTGACGGTCAGGGCCTGGACACGTCTGCTGCCCCCTGGTGGAGGAGCTACAGGTGGGCAGGGCCTGTTTTATTCATTTATGTTATTTTAATGTCAGAATAAATCAATAGTTTGGTTTTAAAGGCTTATTTTGTTATTATTTCATCTTTCTGGCCTTAGATGTTATTATGAAAAACTCCTAAAGGCGTGATGTTTTTATAGGATCATTTTCTGTTTTACCCACGATAATGATCAACAGTTCAAGTTTTTGTTCAGGTTTTAAAGATTTATCCTTTCCCAGTAGATGATAGTAAATCTGCAGCATTTTGGTTCAGCAGCACCGTGCTCAGCAGGTGACGTCTCAGCCAGGTGTTCGATGAATATCAAACTATTCATGAGCCAGAGGGACGTCAACAGAAGCCCTAGCAGCTGGTCTGGGAAGCACTTTTCACGGTGGTTTCAGCATTAAGGAACAAGTTCACACGTTTTACAACACGTGTGAAAAATAAGAACGTCAGTCAGAGGTTAGATCATAGATCTGTCATGCTGCTGGAAATGAGAATTCTAGATCAAACCTACAGTCGCATCATTACAAGTTTGATTCATTTCAACTTTGAGAAAATAAAAAAATCTCATACTTTACATTTTCTGCTCTTTTAAAATCTGTTGTGTGAATCTACCTTAAAGGTGCAATAAGCAAGGACACCCTGTGGTCAAAAGTGGGTACTGCAGCCCATTTTAAAGCAGTAAAACAACGTTCTCCCTGCCGCTCCGTGAGTTTCGTGGCTGTTGCCACTTAAGCTAATTTATGCTTCTCCGTCAGCTCCCCGAGGCAGAGACGTTTTGCTTTCGGACTTCTCCGTCACCTGGGGAGTGTTGCAAAGCAACAAAAACCATAAACCACTGGTGAATCTTTATATTCTCACAAACATGAGCTGTGTAAATGAAACCCGTGGGTGTATTTAGTGGATCTGTTTTCAGGGATAATCCTGATATAATCCCATCAGCCCCGTCCCTCCTAACAACGGCGGTAATTAGCTCTGACACACATTTACCACATACCTGAGGACGCGCTGAGGTCTGCGTCACTGCTAGACTTCCCAACCCTGCCGTTGACGTGCTCGCTGATGTCTTCCTGTCTGTCTGGGAGCTTCTGAGCCTCCGAGTTGGGGGGGTTGGGTCGACGTCCTGGGTCTCCTGCCTGATGCAGCAGCTGGAAACAGACGCAGAAACAAACAAAACCGCTCAGATCTGGACTTCTGTCGTCGTTTCAGAGTGGAGAGAAACGGAGGTTCTAGCTACCGAGTTCTGGACGGAGTCCGGGCCTGACGGGGGGGTCCTGTGGAACTCTTCGTCCTCCTCATCATCGATGTCCCAGGCATCGTCGGTGCTGCTGGCGAACTCGTGAAAGCTGCAGGCTTTTTTAGACCTGACGTTGTTGAACTTTGGCTTTGTGTCTTTAGGAAACCTGCAGAGAGGAATGAAGAGAATAAAAACACGTCATCGTCATGGCGGGAACATTTCATTTACACCACAAACCCTAAAAACCCTGAGCTGTTCCAACAGGATGCATAAAGCTGCAGCACAGGTGCATGCAGGTGCACGTGGGTCTGAGAACATGGGATAGCTGCAGACGGGGCGGACACGGGACAGACAGATAAAACGGATCCATGCAGCCGTGTTCGGAGCACTTACGTCCGGCGTAGACAGGGATCCAGAGGGGGGTGCTGTGCTCCATAAACTGGCTGCACGCTGTGGAGGACAGTGTACACATCTGTCACATCTGTGTAGAAAACACCTGCAGCTCAGCGGTTTGAGACAAAGCTGAAGCTTCACAGGTGAATCATTACTCAGAGGAGTGCTGGGGAGGGAACATCATGTCCCTCTGGTCCTTTAAAACACCAAAATTCTCCAAAATAAGCTAAGAAACAAGTCAGTAAAAGACCAGAAGCTGAAACTAGACGCAGGAATAATAAAACGGGGCACAAGGAACATCAGCTCTTCTACATTCTGATGGATATAAATATCTGACAAACCACTCATGTTTGTGTTTGCAGCTGCTAGGCCATCATATCCTGGTAAAATCTGAGATTAGGGTTAGACTGAATAAAATAAATTAATATGAACTCAGCCGGAACCCATGGAACGGAATACGGTTCCTTTGAGCTGGTTTTACTGGTGGTGAACAGAACCAGCCGACAGCTGCTGAAGTGGGAATCTTAAACCTCGGCTCATTTTTAAACGACTCCGGGAACGCTGATCTGAGCTTTCATCTGGTTCTGCTTTTGTCCCAAAGGGAACAACTGGATCTGTCACGCTTTATTCCTCACGTCTGTAAACGTGGGATAAAAGCAGGAATGTTGGAGTATTCCTAACAAATAATTAGCTTCCAACAACTAGAGGTCACTTTTAGGCCAACGGGGCGATGGAAGTGAGGTCAGTTTATGTTTATAAAATATTCTGGCTGTCTATGTGCGTGTGTGTGTGTGTGTGTGTGTGTGTGTGTGTGTGTGTGTGTGTGTGTGTGTGTGTGTGTGTGTGTGTGTGTGTAAATGATTTAAAGACCAAGTTCACTCGTTTTGTCAACACATCTGCAGCGGTCTCTAGTATAAATGAACGCCATGCGGGTCGATCTCTCTTACTTCCTGATATGTGGCCGTCTCTCCTCTGATTGGCTAACAGCAACACGACTCTACCACTGACTCTGTTTGCTCTGCAACGTTGATGTTTTATCTCCACCAATAACACAAGCCTGGAGGAGTTCTGCTGTGTGGTGGAGGTACTAATGCTAACGGTTAGCTTCTACTAGCCCAGACGTTCTCTGCTGTTTCCTGGACGCTAAACCAACAACAGCCTTCCCCGTCGTGAGTCAAGATGGGTGAGTCCATGAATGTTCAGTGACAGTGTGACGTAGATCTGTCAGGATTTTCTAATCCTAGAGTTTCACCTAGAGTCTATTTTCTATCAGAAGCTGATGCAGGAGATAGGTGGAGGAGACTATTTTCATGTTCAGCCTGCAGGAAACACTCAGAGTGACCCGTTAGAGTCAGACATAATCATTGAACATGGGTTATCAGTGAACTACACCTTTAAAGATACTAATTCCCCCTTATAAAAATGTAAATAACCTGTATTTGATATAGCACCTTCTATGGTTCTACAACCCCCCAAGGCACATTACAACACAGTCATCCAGCCATTCACACGCTGATGGTGATGAGCTACGCTGTAGCCACAGCTGTCCTGGGACGCACTGACAGAGGCGAGGCAGCTGAGCACAGGTACCACTGGTCCCTCACTCTCTCATTTTAAATCAGCTTTAAAGACATATTTTTATGACATGGCTTTTTCCCATTGTTGATGTCTTTTAGTTTTACTGTGTTGTGTTTTTTATTGTTGCGCCTGTTGTTTTTATTTACTGTGTTTTTAATTTTGTACTTGTACAGCACTTTGGTCAGCTGCCATGCTGTGTTTTTAAATGTGCTTTAGAAATAAAATGGTATGGTATGGTATGGTCCCTCCGACCACCAGGGTGAAGTGTCTTGCCCATGGACACGACTGCAACAGATGGGGCTTGAACTTGCAACCCTCCGGTTACAGGGCAGGCACTTAACTCCTCTTCCACTTGAAGGCCACTGAAGGCTGTGGAGCGACTTCCTGTCAGAGGGCCAATCCAGAGTCAGGTGTTTACCCATCATCCTCTTCATGTTGGTTTAATAAGGAGCAGCTGAGGGACCGCCCTCTCAATCCTGATGCGTTTCCAGCGTCCACCCCTAACGGTGTCGGAGGCAGACCCATAAGTGAGACAAAGACAGCCACACCCGCTCCCTGGAGATCCGCTCCTCTCAGATTTCTCAAACAGACGAGCTCCTGTTTTTCTGCTCCACCCTGCGAGGTTACAGGGAGCCACAGAACAGAGCGTAAAGCTCTTATTGTTGAGGTCCTTTAAATGCCACATGATTGTGTTATTAATGCTTAATGTGATCTCTTTAATCCTTTTAACCCGTCATGACGTCTGTGTTTGTTTTAACCCTAACCCATCTTCAGCCCAGTTACAGCCCATGTTCACAAGTATTCTGCTGTGGTCTGCTGGGGTGTAGGCAGCTCTGACCGAGACAGGAAGAGACTGAACAAGCTAGCTACCAAAGCTAGCTCGGTTCTGGGCTGCCCACTGGATTCTGTTGAGGAGACGTGTGAAACGAGGATGCTGGGGAAGATGACCTCCATCTTAAGAAACCCCTCCCATCCACTGCACTCCACTGTGGAGGTCATGGACAGCTCCTCCAGAGGTAGACTGAGACATCCCAGATGTAAAACTGAGCGCTATCGCAGATCCTTCATCCCCTCTGCTGTAAGAGTGTATAACTCCTCAGTTTAAGCTGTGCTGGTATCATCCTGGTACACAATAACACCAATGCTATATTCATGTGTTCTATACTTGTGCAATACCGGATTCACATTGTTGTCTGTGTCTCTTACAGTATGCTGCATAGTGCTGGTACCAAGTCTGTTTTCATCTTTATTTGTGGTTTTTTAGTGATATAAGATTACAATACTAGATTACTGCCTATGTGTAAATACATGTATCCTTGTTTTTATCTTTCTTCTAATTACCCTCTGAGT
>SSNS01000028.1:886332-888832 GCA_006937985.1 Aphyosemion australe | reverse complement strand
TCAGGCTGGCTGAGCAGCAGCAGCAGCTGTTTTTCCTGAATCCTGTGTGGCAGGAAGTCGGCCATCAGGGTTTGTTTTTGTTCAGATCCAGAGGAATCCTCATCACAACGGTGTGCTGACTTTGCTTTGCTGCATTCAAATGCAGGCAAATTATGGTTTTTGTGGACAGGACTTGCTTTGCTGTGTATTTGAATTTGCAGGTGCTCTCTTTTGTTTGTTTAGGGAAATCTCTGCAGGCTCCGCCCACCTGAGCTCACCTCTGTCAGCGTCCAACAGACACCAACTGACAAAGTTCAGGTGAGGCTTTAAATTCCTTCACTTGGCCGGCTCTAGTTCAGGTTTTGGAGATGGAACGAAGCTGCATTTGTCTTTTTTATTTCATTTAAATATTCTGCATATATAATGATGAATGTAGTCTTTGAGTTTTGAAGTTTTTCTGTTATTTGTGGTGCTCTGCTGAAGAAAGTGTTGGTGCTAAAAGGGAGAAGCTCAGTCACAAGGCCAGACGAGAGGAACTGGAGCTGCCTGGGGGGACAACAGCTGGCTGAATGACTCCACTTTTACTTTTGTCCTCAGAGCAACGCGCCGCTGTCGGAGCTTCTGTCCAAACGACACATTTAACTTTTGAAACATGATTCTCACCTTGTTTCCATCTGAGGAAAAGCCTGGAGATCATCTTTTATGAAATGTGATTTTCTCTGTCACACATGCTCTGTGGAGTTACCCCCCCAGCTGATTTCTGGATCTGTGACCCTCTCATCTCTGAAAGAGCATCGTCACTTTTTCACTTCCTTTAGATTGAATGAACACCGTCTTAAAGACGAGAGGAGCTGATTTGGTTCTCGTCATGACACCGCCACGGTTTGGTTTGAAGAGTTTTCTGAAGGAAGTTTGAACTTTTAGACTATTCAGACCTTTTCTGAGGTGAGATTTGAGTTTAGTGTGCTGCTCCACTCCTCTGTGCTTCACACAAAATAAGGATTTCTAAGATTTTCTTTACATTCTTGTGTTTTCTGTCTTGATGAATGTTTAAATGAACGAAAACCAACTCCAACTCATTTTGTTTTCTCCAGGTTTGGATCATCTCAGCGCTCCTGCGTGGTGATGTCCAGCAGAACTCTCCTCCTTCAGGTCAGCAGGTCGTCGTTAGCCGTTCTCACTCACCCCCACCGGGACCGGGACATGAGGGAGTGTGAATTCTCAGAAAAAGGTAGGAAAGCTGCTGGAGATGAGATGAAGTGTGTGTGTGTGTGTGTTTAAACTTTATTCAATATTCAAAGGAGACCTGGTCAAGATGGGCAGCAGCATCACACAGAAACAATGTTCCCCAGTTAATGACACACGTGGCAGTTTTGCTTGTTTTTAGCACCCCCTAGTGTCCGTTAGTGAAGTCAAAAGTGAAACTTCTCTCCTGGCTGTGCGTTGGTCTTTTTAACACCTTAATCTAACAGCAGAAACGTCTCCTCAGCCTTCATTAGTGTCTACAGGAGCGGTTCATCACTAAATCAAACACATCAGCTGTGTTCATGATCTAAAACATGCTGGAAGCAGACTGCAGCACCAGGCATGTCAGCTCCACTTTACTAAGTCCAGCAGGGACCGGACCGCCACTCTGAAGTTGCAAGTGTGGTATTCTGACCACAGAGGGCGGTGGGGGTCTGAGTGACATCATTAACCCTGTAAAGGTCGTTTTAGCACAAACTGGCTCAAGAACAGGATTTAAACACAGGGGGAGGGGTAGAAAAAGGACACAACAAGCTGAAAGAAAAAGGATCTGTTGTGTTTGACCTAATTTCTCTGTTTTTTAAAGAACCAGTTAAACGTTTTCCAGACCTTTGAGGTTCTTTAAAATTCGCTTTTATTTATTTATTTCCTCTCAGTTTTAGTTGGTCCACCTGAACCTTCTGGTTTGTGTTTCTGTCAGAGTTAAAACGTTGTCATCAGGACTGGCGAGGGCACAGCGGGTCCAGGTGCAGATTTTACCCATGATGCACTGCTGCTGCTGCTGATGTAAATAAGGTTAATAGCAGTTGTGTTGAGATGGCAGCAGACGTTGGTCTTGGCTGCTCTCGGATCAGCCTCTCTGAGCTGCTCCGTTTTTACCGACCTTCCAGGACCAGGTCAGCTGACCAATCCTAACGCCAGCTCAGAACGGATGAGCTGCTCTACACGCCACACCGGCCTCTTCAGGCTTCCTGTGTTCTAAAGGTCTGATGCTTTAGATGGTTCTGTTTTATTACCTGAGTCTGTCTCACCTGAGTCTGTCTCACCTGAGACTGTCTCACCTGAGTCTGTTTCACCTGAGTCTGTTTCACCTGAGTCTGTTTCACCTGAGTCTGTCTCACCTGAGACTGTCTCACCTGAGTCTGTTTCACCTGAGTCTGTCTCACCTGAGACTCTTTCACCTGAGTCTGTTTCACCTGAGACTGTCTCACCTGAGTCTGTTTCACCTGAGTCTGTCTCACCTGAGACTGTCTCACCTGAGTCTGTTTCACCTGAG
>SSNS01000028.1:854033-880914 GCA_006937985.1 Aphyosemion australe | reverse complement strand
GGGGGGGGGGGCGTGGCGAGGCCGTGACTTGAAGATGTGCAGCTCAGAACCTCAGGAGGAGGAGGATCACGGCTCTCATCGCAGCCTGAAACCCCAGCAGCTCGTTACCTGTGTGGAGTCAGCTGATCTTTGCAGTCGAGCTCATCTGCAGCAGCTCTCAGAACTTATCTGGAAGACGTAAAACAGGAAGCACAGCTGCATCAGGAACGCTGTGCTGGGATTTTTCAGGATTCACATACAAGACACAACCAAGCATGTTGGGAACCGGTGCCCTGCTGGAGCCCTGCTGGAGCCCTGCTGGAGCCCTGCTGGAGCCCTGCTGGCCTTCACAGAAACATCAAGTGTTTGAGATCATCTGGTGCTTTTCTCTCATTAAGCTCCAGTTCACCAGTTTCTCTTAACTTCTCACATCGCTGTAGACACAAACATTCACCATCAGATCCTTCTGCTCCCAGGGGTATGGTCCTGTCTCACATGGTTACCATGGTTACCCTAATGAGAAGAATGAATCCAACTTAATAATAAGTGAACTGAACTGAGACTTGAAGGTTTTTAAAGTCCAGAAAAACTCAAACTTCCTGACTAGGAAACGGAAAATCACAGCCAGAATAATAAATCAGCAGGATCCACGGTTTGTTGGTAGGATGAGCAGCTACAAAAGGTCTGTTTTTAGTCACACGAGGGTTTATTTTTGTTTTCCTGCTTTCCCAGAGCCAAAAGTACCTTGAGACAAAGTTTGTGTCTGTCCTCATTACGGATGTGAGGCGAATCCTCCAGCAGCACAGCCTCTAACAGACTCTTTGTACCGTTTTAGGTGCCACACAAAGTTATCTTGTTCTGCAACAGAGCTGCATTTGTGACAAACTGCAAACTTTTCAACCAAGTTGGAGAAAAGCCTCTTTGATAGTGGGATCCTGAGCGCCGAGCTTCCCTTCCTCAGACCAGGTGGGCGCCATTGAGAGGGAAAGTTTTGGGCTGTAACTCCTGAAAACACGCAGGCTGCTGACTGAGGGACTTTCCCAGACACTGAGCTCCTTTGCTGTTGCGTTTTGAGCTCATGAATAATTCGTCAGCGCCGCTTGTCTCTGTCCTTGTTGTTGTTGTCGGCGGCGGTGTCACTCCTGTCTGAGAGCGACGGAGGAGACAGAGGACTCTTTACACTTCACTTCCTCTTTCAGCTACAGGCGGCGGATGTGTATTGTGTCGGCAAACGGAGGCAGATGGAGAGGAATCCTGCTGCCGGGGTGGTATAATGGTGTGTCTGTAATAATCCTACGGAAGGACAAGAAGAGAGCAGCAGCGAGGAGATCTTCATCCTCTTCACACACGTTGAAAGAATGTTTGGAAAAAGGTGTGTGGCTTCTGATATGATAGGTTTAAATGTCTGCAGTGAAGCTGGTCCAGGAAGGAGTGAAACACCCAGACCCCGAAGTGAAACGTCTTCACACCATTTCTTCTCAGGCTGAAGGGTTTAAAGGCTCCTTTGGCAGGTTGTAACAGAAAGCAGCTAAAACACATCTAAAGGACCTCTTTTACCTTTAGGAGTCTCGTCAGCACTCCAGACAACTCTTCAAACACTCCTCAACTGCTTTTACTCTGTGTGTGTGTGTGCGCGTGTTTGTGCTAGTGAGTGTGTGTGCGTGTGTGTGCGTGTGAGTGTGTGTGTGTGCGCGTGCGTGTGTGTGTGTGTGTGTGTGTGAAAGCCGGGACCTCCTCCCGTACAGCAACATCAGTGTGCAGGTCTGCACTCATCCCTGGTGTTTTTATATGTACCTCCCAAGCTGCCAGGTGCTCCATCCTGCCTCCTCTCTCCGTTTCTGCTTCCTTGTAGCTGAACGTGTTCTGACCTCTGAGTCATTCAGACATGAAAAGCTCCTAAACTCTCGTATCCACACACCTAACACAGCTTGTTCCTCTCTCGCTGTCTCAACTAAATACTAAACAGTGATTCCTAGAGAAGTTTGTGGCTCAGCAGCCTGGATCTGAGTGGAATGGATCTACTGGAGCTGCTGAGGGCCAAAACACCTGCTGTTGTGACTTTAGTTGTTTCAGACTGAAAACCTCTTCTCTCCATAACGGGTTGTAAAGTTTCATCTGAACAAATCACATCACCTCTGGAACAAGTCCTCGGGACAGATGAGGCCAAAGTGGAGACTTTTACCCATAATGCACAGCAGCGTATCATATAAGCAGAACCAGCAGATCCCAGCCCCTGAGCACGGGGGTGGAGCTATGATGGTCTGGGCTACCTGCGGTCGTTGAGTCCTTCATGAACCTCTCTGTAGGCCATGTCATGTCTGTGTGAAGCTAAACTGGACATGATCCAGTTAAAGGACCTGTTTGGTGTTATTTTACACCATCCAGAGCAAAGAAAGGCCCAGTACATGATAAAATATCACCGGTGGCACTATTGAGATGTCAATTTTTGTGAAGGACAAGGTATTTTTGTGAGCCAATCCCTTAACTCAGAAATAAGACGCTTGGATTTGATAAACCCCCGCCTCCCCCCGTGTGAATTCCATAATAGTACACAGCTGCAGGCCCGTAGACCGCAGATTCACGCTTGCCGCAGAGTCACCATCATGTCCCACTCAGGGATTGTCGAGTGTCCCCCACCCCACCTCCTCCTGGAGAATTCTTAACCGGAGGGTCTCACACACACACACACCTACACACACCTATACACACACACACACCTACACACACACACACCTGCACACACACTCACACCTTCACACACACACCTACACACACACACACCTGCACACACACACCTACACACACACACACCTATACACACTCACACACCTTCACACACACACCTACACACACACACACACACAGCTCTGCACACTGCGACGTCTGGGATTGGGCAGGTCGGGTTGCTGTTTTGTCCGTCCCGATTGTGAAACCGGTCCACACAATCGACCCAGACCGCGCCATACATGGCCCCTTCTGTTGTAGGTCTATAGGAAAATGGAGCGGTAGGGCTAGGGCGGAGCAGCGGCGTCAAAACAACACAGTCCGCTGATTGGGGGACAGAAATACGTCACTACTTGTGACAATCACAAAAACCTTGGAGTTCCGTTGTTTGTATTATCATTAGTTGTACACGGATGTGAGAAAATGCCAGCAAGTAGCAGCAAGGTTTGGTCACCTCCAGAGCTCCAAATATTCCTCACCATTGTCGGCGATAGCATGTGGGCGGGGGAAAAGACGCGTGGAAAGTCTGTGGTGTTCTGCGCCCTCTGCTGTCCTGGCGGGGAATTGCTTTGCAACACTCCCCAGGTGACGGAGAAGTCTGAAGGGAAAACATCTCCGTCACTGTGTGTGTGACTCCACACTCGAGACAACATCCTCTCCTCAACCTGCTCGATGGACTTGAGTGGACAGTCCAGGACAGAGCTGGCCTTCTTGACCAGTTAAAGTTTCCCCGTCCCACTCTGCCATTCCTCCACACCAGCAGACCACAGCATAAAAGATTGCAGTCACCACCACAGTGGTGTAGAAGGTCCTCAAGAGCCCTGTTCACCCCAAAAGATGTCAGCCACCTTAGCAGGTGAAGATGACTTAGACCCTTTTTGTATTTGTGGACCAGTCCAGGTGTTGTTGATGTGAACACCCAGGTATTTGCTCTCTGCAGACCCTGGATGTTCACCGGCGTAATAGGGGGTGACGTCTTGCTGAAGTCAATCACCAGCTCCTCTGTCCTGTTGGCATTGATGTGATGCTGGTTCTGTTTACACCAGCTGACGTTGATGACCCCCCTGTAATCCAGATCGTTCTCCTCTAACACCTGTCTGCCTCGCCCGCATCCTCCAGTTCCCGCGGTGCGTCCTCTGGTGGCCGACTATGGTAAGAGACACGACGGACTTCACAGCAGCCTGAGATACCTGTGCTCGCTCCAAGTCCCTCAATCAAGCACCTGTCACGCACTCCAGCCACCAGCGTCCCTCAGGACTCAACACCGCTTAGGACTCCATTACCCAGCATTCCATTCACCGGACATTCTCTCCGCGTCATCTCCACCGGCTTTATCTGGAAGTCCACCACTTCCGTCTTCACTCAGTCATCGTTTCTGCCGAATCGACCCTAGAGTTTCCTGAGCCCTTCAGCTCATCCAACCACCCTGACTATGAATAGTGTAACTTGTGTAACTTCTCCCTCTGTCCTGCGTTTGTTCCTTTATTTTAATGTCCGGCTGGTCGGGTCCAAGCTCTTTAAGGCCAAGTTTGTCCTGTTGTGTCCTCCTACTAATCGGCTCGCTTTTCAAAGACACAGCTGTATTTGTTTTCTCCATAGTTGAGGTGTGCACGGCAGCAGCTACAACAACTAACAACTGAACTAGCACGACGTGCTAGCCTCAGGGCGGGGTGAACAACCTGACCAATGAGCGATCTCCTCCCCCTGGTCTGAGCAGAATTCACCCGGTGACGATCGCTACAAGATGCATCCAACCGCTCTCCTATTCTTTCTCGTTGTGGACGGTTTGGGGACCCACTGCACATGCGCCAGTTAGTCCATATTAAGTCAATGGTAATGATTGCTGCGCCCGCGAGAGGACACGTGACAAGTACGGCGACGATTCGGCCGTGTTAAAAGTTAAAAGAACATTATTAAACACAGATTACACACAGCACTTAGTCCATATGGTGTGTATAGATCGTTTAGTTTACTTTTTATGGTTTTTTAAATATATTTTGTGATTCCTATCTTCTTCTTCTCCTTCCTGTGAGTGGTGGGGCGGCGCCCTAGCGCCCCCTATGGACGAGCCGCCACTGGAAATAACAACGATCAAAAGCTCCAAAAGTGGATTTTACATAGGACCTTTAAATGTCCAGGTCCTAAAAGAGCCAAATGTCCCCAAAACAAACGACAGATGCTACTTGTTAGATAATCAGGTGGTTTATTATACACCACTCCAGCCTTTAGACCCCCCATCCCTGCTTGTTCCTGCTCAGGGTCCGGGCGTCGCTCCTATAGGTCCGCCTCCTGCTGTGGGCTGAAGTGCAGGTCTTACCTCACCTGCCATGCACCTGTGTGTTGTTCACTTAACGTTCTCCTGCTCCCCTTGAAAAGCTCTTCTTCACTGGGACAGCTGAGTGCAGTCTTTGCAAATAATACTGAACAACACTGCCCCCACATGTTTGTGTGAGGCGCTGCAGTGATGAAAGTCACGTAGAAACACTTGATAACCTGAGAGTGTAGACCTGAGTGTTATATAAATCCAGTAAAACCAGTGGGCCCAGACTGGTGGCTTCAAACTGGGAACAGTATTTTTTAAAGGAAAAATGTCTGCAAAGGTTCTCAGTTTCCTCAAAACACCTGCAGGTTAGTCAGAGACATCAGGAACTCACCTGGAAGCGTCAGGAGGCCAGATTTAAAATGAAAATGTTGTATCTTTAAAACAGTTTGTGGTTAAATTCTGACATTTTACACCACGGCCTGCACTGGTCTGCAGCGACGTCCCACGTGACCCACGTGGCTCAGGTTTAAGTAGATCACGTGGTGTGTGTGTGTGTGTGTGTGTGTGTGTGTGGTGGGGGGTTAGTGCTCCCTCCCCCCAACATCGCTCTGGTGAGAACACCTCACAAATAAATTGTTGGACAGAAAAATTGCGAGTTAGGATGGGAATGATGGAAGGTGTGTGTGTGTGTGGGGGGGGTGTCCCATTTGCATGTAAATAGCCAAACACACCAGTTCTCTGCTGCAGGATGACAAAAAGCATTTCTGGGATCGCCTGAATTTGTTAGTCATCACATTAGTCACATGGCGGGGGGAGGAGCGAAGAAGAAACAGCACAGGTGTAAAACATCAGGGTCCAAGGGTAACCACGGTCGTCTCATAACCCACACCTTTCACTCTCCTCTTAATGCTACCCCCCCACACACACACACACACACCTCCGGCGCCGCTCATTCGGCCTCTTCCCAACATCCCCATCAGTATCTTCTCCATCTTCAGATGCACTTTCACCCTGTGCTGTTTCCCATAACTGTGCTCTCCGCCCCGCCCCCACCCGTCTCCTCTTCCATTTCCCCGTGGACTCTTACAGTAAACTGTCGACGTAATTTAAATGCAGTGCCTTCCTGTTTAAATGGATGGCGTGCAGGGCAGGGGGAGGAAAAGGAGAATTTCATTATCATACACACAGAAAAAGGTTTATAGCTGAAGCGGTAAAAATAAAAGCCCTGAACAAACAAAATAATCAACCTGCATCATTCTGAGTTTTACATGCAGCTCTGAAAAGTCATGCAGTAGCACCTGAACCCACAAACGGTGCATCGAAGATGCTTTTATTTTGACAGTAACGAGTTGCCTTGACCTCTAATTAACATTCATCATAACTGAGAGGTGGCTGCACGTTTCTGATGTTCTTTAAGAAAATAAACTACAAAATCCACAGAAAGTGTCATGACATTCTGATTTTGTCCCAAAAATAATTAGCCTTAGAGCCGCAAAGCTGACAATACCGGAGCGCCAGGAATGTTCCGGCTTTTTTGGGGCCAAAATAAAGTGATTTCCTTTCAGGAGCTTTAATGAGAAGAGATATGAAACATTTTTGTGAAATTTGCTGGTCCTAAAAACGATACACACATATATATGTATATGTACAGTAGGGATGTGAATCTTACAACAACTCACGATTCGATTCGATTCCGATTCTCGGGGTGCCGATTCGATTCAGAATCGATTTTCGATTCTCGATTCAAATCGATTCACAATCAATATTATCAAAGAGTGTCAGTTCCAGGTCTAACTACTTTCTTCTGCAAGTTAGAAAAAGCTATGGGAAATTGTTATTTTACTTAAAAGAAAACTGGTTGTGTTTAAGAAAATGCAAATTAACAAGGTAAAATAAAGTGATTCTAAAACTGTAAAGAGAGGCAATCTTTTGATGAAAAGGCAACATTTATTGTTGCTTACCTTGTAAAATTGAACAAATCTTTACAGTTACCTAATAGTAGCTTTGAAAGTAATGCAGTCAAATACTTTTCAAGTGTGTGTGGCAACAAAGTTTAACATTATGAAGACTAACAGGCACTAATTAGACTACGTTCACACTGCAGGCAAAAGCGCATCAAATCCGCATGTTGACCTGCCTGTGACCCTTATCTGATTTTTTTGTGACAGTCTGAACAGCACAGATCCGATTGTTCCTAATCCGATCCAGGTCGTTTCAATATGTAGTACTGATTGCGACACATATGCGCATTTTTTGAAAGCGGCTGCAGTCTGAACGGTCATGTCGCATTAAATCTACCTCCTACGTCACTGCTCAGCGGAGGTGAGCGTCGTGTCAGGACCTTTCTGAGGAGGAGCGCTGAAGAGCAGCGCTGACAGAAGGATTCAGGGGTCTGTGGGACATCCTGTCAAGTTTTGGAATTAAAAATACAAGAAAGCATGAGAACGGGAGGTGCTGCTGGAGCGAAGCATCTCTCTGGTCTCGGTCTCCGTGACAGCGGGGCGGGGGTTTTCCGTGAATTAACTTAATACCAAAACATTTTCAGGGAATACTAACTCGGGAAGACGGCGGGAATAAGGAGTAAAAGAGTTTTTAAAATAGTTTCCACCCCAAAACGAGAGACTCAGGTGTGATCCTGTGGCTGAACTGTCTGTGAGGCTTTCACATCACAACTCCACCTCCCCTGGTTCTGACTGGGACTTCTTGTCTTCTGCGCATGCGGGTCGCTTTGGGGCCGTGAAGCGTTCACACTGGAGAGTGTTTGATGTCGCATTTCAGTTATAATGTGAACAGCCACACCAAAAAATCGGATTTACTCAAAAAATCGGAATTGAGCATCAAGACCTGCAGTGTGAACGTAGCCTAAGTCTTAACAAGCATCAATTATGCACGGTGCACTCGGCATGAAACAACAGTCAAACTAAACAGGATAACACCATTTAAACATTATAAAACATAATGCAACTTACTTCTTGACTCATAAAACGCACACAGGATAATAATAAAGGTAAGTCTCTGTCGTATTTCAGCAGATTACAGCGTAGGAGCACACAGAGCGAGCAACTACAGGTAGCGCCGGTGCTCCAGCGATGATGCGTTCAGGGACGCTCGGAAATACGGTAGTTTACAAAAAGACTTTCAGACAGAATCGATTCTGAACCTTTATGAATCGATTCTGAATCTTTATAAGTATTCAAATTCGAATCGATTTTTTCAGGCACCTCTAATGTACAGTGTATATATATACATAAGTATACATATACGTGTATTCAAGCACGTTATGTTACAGCCCTTTTCCAAAATGGAATAAATAAAGTTTTCCCTCTACATTCTAACACAACGCTCCGTAATGACGATGTAAATAAAGTATTTTTGGGATTCCTGCTAGTTTGTTACAAAGCCTGAGAGGTCAGGTGTACACGGGTAATCACGGCCTTTGCTCCATGATTTGTTGATTCTCCTTCTGCAGCATTTGCAGCCTCGTCTTCATGAATATGACGCAACAAACTGATTATGACGGCGGTTATTAGCTGCGTCATGGCCTGGTTTGCTCCTACCTGGGGTGACCAGGATGAGATGTTTGCTGCTTTTCAGGAGGGTCACATTCATGCTGCTCCTGGGCTGTTGCTGGCAGTGTTGCCTTTTAGAGAAAAGGCCGTTCGGCGTGGCGTTAGCATGTTCTCCCCATACATGCGTGGGTTTTCTCTGGGTTCCTCCCACAGACCAAAAACATGCTGTTAGTGACCATGTGACCTGCTTTAGACAAAAGCATCTGCTAAATGAGTAAACACATAAATAAACATAGACGTGTTTAAAGTAGAGTCACTGTTTTTCTTTCAGGCCTTAAAGAGCAGGTTCACTGAGAAACCATGTTTACTGATTATCTCTGACTCTAACGGGTCACTCTGAGTGTTTCCTGCAGGCTGAACATGAAAATAGTCTCCTCCACCTATCTCCTGCATCAGCTTCTGATAGAAAATAGACTCTAGGTGAAACTCTAGGATCAGAAAATCCTGACAGATCTACGTCACACTGTCACTGAACATTCATGGACTCACCCATCTGGACTCACGACGGGGAAGGCTGTTGTTGGTTTAGCGTCCAGGAAACAGCAGAGAACGTCTGGCTAGTAGAAGCTAACCGTTAGCGTGTGTGTTTCTTGCTCCTCTGCCTCGGTTTCCTGTGTGACATCATCTCCAGCTGTTTAATAAAACCTTCGGTGGATGAGGAAGTCTTCCTGTCCTCTCTCTTGTTTGCTTGTTGTTGTTTTGATCCTTTCCTCTCTACCTTGTTATCTCTGGTTCTATTAGTTCCGACTCATTCATTTTCTTCTCAGAATGTGTTTTTTCTCCCTAAAGGACTAATTAGCCTTGCTGCAACCGCAGTGCCAAACAGGTTTACTCATTATTTATGCCACTAACCTTTCCTCCAGAACCGTGCTTTTTCTTGCCTGGCCATATCTCTTTGCCAAAAGAGGCGCTGAATCAGTTGGACTCTGTTCTATACATCAAGCAGGTGTAAACACAATCAGAAACGTCAACCTGCGGGGAGAGAACCGATCTCTGAAGGCCGTCCAGACCTGAGCCCATTAAAGCGCTGCTGCTGCATGTGGACATGAACACACAGAAAGTCAGTCTGGTGTTCAGGAAACAACATTTTCATCCAGCCTTTGTTGGGACGTTACAGCATAGTGAATTAATGCACATGGACGTTTGCCACCAGATGTGAAAAGTGAATGAAAAGGAATGTTTTCCTTCCTTCACCATCTGCATCAGTTTGAAATCTTTATTTTTGTGTCTGAAGAAAGAACGAATGACCTTCGCGATCAGAAGGGAAACGCTGTCCTTGTCCTCACAGTTAATCCATTTCTACATTTTCTCATTCATTTCATCATTTAGTGGAGTGAAAGCAGAGAATAACAACACCTTAAAGGCCCTCTGTGAGTCTCAGCTCGAGCACAAGGACGCCCAGCAGCCAGCCAGGTGTCCAAACGCTGCTCCCTGAGTTTCTCTGCTTGAACCAGCAGCTGGTGGCCAGGGCCGCTAACTTACCCGTGCTCCAAACCTAAAGACAAACGTAAACTAATCTTATAGAAGCAAATCTTCCCGACCATTTGAAACCAGATGACTAAATCCCCGATCACAGATTTCTATTAGTGGAAACTCACTCAGCCGCGTTTCAGTGGATGGCTCTCCATCTGCAGGACTTTACGTTATATAGCAGAAGTAGCATCAGTAACCTATGAGAACATGTTATCACGCTCAGCCAGAGCTCTGATCCCTGAAGACTGGTCCTGACGTTCCGTAAACCCAACCCTGGTTGTCCCACGTTTCCCTCATCAGGCCAGGTGTTCTCTGACCTCCTCATGAGAACATACACTCAAACTTAGAAGTACGCCGATTTAAAACGACCCCTGAAGGCAGGAACATATTGGTCTGACAGCATGTGTTAACTCGGCTCTCCTCATGTGGGACGAGGAAGCCAAAGTTCCCGTAAGAGTGCGTGTGTGTGTGTGTCTAACTTCACCCCACAGCTACCGTTGCCCCAACAAGCCATATGGTGGAGTCCTAATCTGAACCTCGTCCCGCTGACAGCGCTGAGATTGACTTCTGTAATTAGATCTGATCTTCTGCTCTCAGATGGAGCTGGAGGTGAACTCTAAGCACATTTCACAGAAGTGTTTCTAGATCACGGGCGCTGCAAACAATAAATAAACAAATAAAGGTTAGAAAGTCTAAGATATGGCCACATGAGATAAATCCTTTGTTTAAGGCTTCAGTGGGGAGAGGATATTGATGGATGAGGCTCTTTGTTGGGCCTCAGGAGCTCTGGCTCTGATTTAATATTCTAATGTCTAACGGCTCGGTAGCACTAAACCTTTCCTCTCACGTGTCATGACCGCCCAGTGATCTCTATTTGCCCTGCAGCCATCTTTTCATTGCATATCCACTTTGATTGTTCCTCCATCTTTACAACCTCTGCAGAGGAAGGGCAGGATAACAGCTAGACACCTCTGCTGTGGTGCCGTGCAGAAGTCCTAATCCAGCCCACGTTTCTTTACATTTGACTTCAAAGTAGCCAGATTTGATTGTAATCCTGGAAAGTGGTCGTGATCGGGCTCTCTGACGGACTTTCTGAGGTGTTTGTGGGCCGTTCAGCTGCTTTATTTTACACGAGCCTTATCTTTGGGTGTAAATGTCACTTCACCTACAGCTGTATGAGATTATACCAGACTTAACCAAAAGGAACCGTCGCAGAGCAGCTCAGAAGGTTTACTTCCAGGATGGAGATATCCAGGTCCTGGAGAGAGGGCAGCCTGCAGCCACCCACCCTCTCGGTAGCAGCGTGGTGGATGGGTTCTCCTATCCAGATGGAGGATGGGTTCTCCTATCCAGATGGAGGATGGGTTCTCCTAACCAGATGGAGGATGGGTTCTCCTAACCAGATGGAGGATGGGTTCTCCTATCCAGATGGAGGATGGGTTCTCCTAACCAGATGGAGGATGGGTTCTCCTATCCAGATGGAGGATGGGTTCTCCTATCCAGATGGAGGATGGGTTCTCCTATCCAGATGGAGGATGGGTTCTATCCAGATGGAGGATGGGTTCTCCTATCCAGATGGAGGATGGGTTCTCCTAACCAGATGGAGGATGGGTTCTCCTAACCAGATGGAGGATGGGTTCTCCTATCCAGATGGAGGATGGGTTCTCCTATCCAGATGGAGGATGGGTTCTCCTAACCAGATGGAGGATGGGTTCTCCTATCCAGATGGAGGATGGGTTCTCCTAACCAGATGGAGGATGGGTTCTCCTAACCAAATAGAGGATGGGGTCTCCTAATGATAGCAAGCAGCTCCAGAACCTCCAACGTTCCCAGAGAGACTATTGATCTGGACCATTTACAGGAACGTCTGACCGATGGGAAGGAAACTATTTGGACATGAGGTGTGAAGTAATTCTGCATCCTCCCTCTTTCCCTGACCCCACCCCTGCCTCGTTCTCTCTCTCTCCTCCAGAGGGCGAGTGACTCTAATGACTATTCTTGTAGAAACTTCACCTGCAGCTTCTCTGAGGGAGGTCTGTTGTCCCTGGACCACGGGGCCTTCAGGAGCCCTGTGTGTGTGTGTGTGTGTGTGTGTCGCACACACGCACACACACACACACACAGGCTGTGTGTTCAGGGCAGGTGTGTGGAGTAAAGAGGAGCTTATCTCCCCTTGGCTGCCTCCTTTCTGGGAGGGTGAGACTGCTGATCATGACCTCTGACCCGTGTGTTTGTGTGTGCATGTGCGCGTGTGTGTGTGCACGCGCGTGTGTGTGCATGTGTGTAGGTGTGTGCGCGTGTGTAGGTGTGTGCGTGTGTTTGTGTGTGCGTGCGTGTGTGTAGGTGTGTGTGTGTGTGCGTGTGTGTGTGTGCGTGTGTGTGTGTGCGTGTGTGTGTGGTGTGTGTAGGTGTGTGCGTGTGCGTGCGTGTGTGTAGGTGTGTGCGTGCGTGTGTGTAGGTGTGTGCGTGCGTGTGTGTAGGTGTGTGCGTGTGTGTGTGTGTGTGTGTGTGTGTTAAGGAGATAACGACTATAAACCACCAGAAGAAAAGGACAGAGGGTCCTCAACAACAACGTTAGAGAAACTTTCCTTCTTGTGTTTCTGGGTCAAACGAGGTCAGATCCTCGGAGAGCTGCTGCTCCTCTTTAGTGTTTTTCTGTTTTTTTACGCGTCCCTTTTGCCTCTCTGGGGTTTTGCCCAGAAAGACATCACTGAGTCACTAATCCAATCAGCAGGACCACAGCTGCACCACCATGGCTAATTACATCATGGAGTCCGTGATAGAGTCTGGACCGGGCGGCTGGGTCTTTCTGGGAAGACCAGACTCTTTTGTGGCCTTTCAGATTTTTTTTCCCTTCCAAAGTTTAGCGGAAAAGCCATTAATGAGTTTCCAGTCAACAAAGGCCTAAAAAAGGAAACCACTTCATAACCAGATACACGATAAGAGACCAGGTTGAATTGAACATGATGTTCAGTCCTAATCAGGTTTATGTCAGCTCCGCTGGTCCTAACCCTGGTTTTAAGCCCCACTCAAGCAATAAAGGTTGTTTTTGTTACTCTAGGGCAGGGGTTCCCAAATCAGGGGTCGGGACCCCAAATGGGGTCCCCACAAGATTACAGGGGGTCCCCATAATTTTTTCTTTGCTGAGGTTGTGTAAAAAATTACACTTCCTAATCCTAATAACACCCTACAGTATAATCAGAACTCCGTATAAAAGTTATAACTCTGTATGTCTGTATAAAGTTTGCAAATGATCACATTTAACATGTTTATGCATGTAGGAGTTGGGGTCGGGGGTCCTGGCTTGTCTTGGACACAGGAAAGGGGATCCCCAAAGAAAAAAATTTGGGAACCCCTGCTCTAGGGCAGGGATTCCCAAAGTGTGGTGCGGTGGGTATAGGTAAAAAGCGTAATGGCGGTGAACGGTGATTACACTAAAAATTAAAAATTAAAAAAAAAATTACACATAATTTGCCGCAAAAGCCGATGCGGCATCTGGGAGCCTAAGGTCGTTTTTAAGAGCGGTAATGTTGCGCAAGCATGTCCGTTTTATAAAAGATTACGCGATGGCGGCATAAAGGAGGCATGGGGGCGGTCGTGCATCTTGGACATAACTTGATTTTTATTGCGATTGAAACCGCGCTCGTTAAGTTTTTGTTCTCAGGAGCAGGTGTGTGTCCTCCACCATCCAACGGAGACAAGCTCCTGGAGCTCCGCATCGCTCCAGTTTATCATTTCAAACTTATGCCCATGTTTACTTTCATTTTCAGTATAGTTCCTGTCCGGAGCTCGGCATTAATTCATCACGATCATGACGCCGGCACTTGTGTCTTATAAAAAGGGCACAGTGTTTTTACCCCACACAATACAGATGTGTATATTAGAGTTGGGCATACCGTGCAATCATGGAAAATATGCAGCTGCGGAGGCGTTCTAAAGTATGACTTTAACGGCGTTATACCTGCTGATCACCTGTCTGTCGCTCCTACTGCAGCCCGCAGAGACCCTGAGTGCAGCAGCGCGTCTCCCCCTCTCACTGTGCAGACGTGCAGCGGCAAAAATCAAACCCGTGTGCTGAACTAAATTAACTTGTTTAAAAGTGATGGAAACTGCATCCTGCAATGAAAAATACCGCGCGGAGGAAGCTCGTTAAAACGCGTCATCACCGTGGATTTAATACGAGTTTTGAAGAACAAACTCCAGGCGGACGAGGTGAGTTTTATGGCTCACTGCAGAAATAAAAACACACGGAGAATCAATCAAACGCAGCTAATCTCCACTTCCACCCACTAGGAGCCGATGCGGCTAATAAATAAATAAATATAATAATAAATCTCAACACACAAAGTTGTGAGATTATTTCTTTTCTGCACTATTTAGTCTGTTGAGAGTTTTAATTATTAAAATCTGTTCTATGGTCACTGTCATCCTGGACACGATCATCCTGGGAGTTGTAGCTGAACACAGCTGCTGGACTTTTCTGGTGATCTTGAAGACGTTTAGCCTCTCATCTAGAGGCTCCTTCAGCTCCCAGACTTTAGGAGGCTGGGAGTTGTGGTCAGAAACAAACACACTGATTGTGCTGCAAGTCTTTTTTTTTCTTTCTTTCTTGAAAACATGTTTTTGGGGGTTGGGGGTGCGTCAACACTGTAAACGCAGACTTTGATTCATCTCAAAAATATTTTGTTCACATTAATTAAAATTTTCTAAATTGTTAGAATTACTTGTTAATCCTGAGTTAGTTGAGCTGTTTCACATCCTTTCTTATTGTAATTGACCTTTCGCCGAGCCCCGCCCCCCTTAGTTACTGTTGCTAAGTCCGACAATAAGTGGATCAAATACTGCAGCTCCGCAGATTTCCGTGATGGAAAGAAGTAGACAGATGTGTGTCAGCGACATTTTTTGGAGCAATTCGTCCTCAATATCATCCAGATCAGGGCAAAAGGGTTACAGTATGCAGTGGAGGGATATATTAGTGTCGGCTCCGCTGAGCGAAGCGTAGCAGGGAACTTGGAGTTGGGAGTTTGGGAGAAGGTCCGGCGTCCGGGGACGCGTGGATCCGAGGAGCGGTGGCGGCGACGCTGTGTCCCTGTGAGCTGTCAGCTGTCTGATGATCTGAGCTGCAGGCAGCTCTAACGGAGAAAAGCTCCCGGCGCTCTGCATCGCTATCATCTCAGCTGAGTCTGTTTATAAAATGTAACTTTTTATGCCCGTGTTTACTTTTACTTTTAGTTCCCGGCCGGAGCTCGGCATTAATTAATCACGTGATCATGACACCACCCTCTGTTGAGCCAAGGCTTAATGTGCGTTTATAAGACACACGGTTGAGGTAATATTACGCTGATTTGCCGGCACGGTGTGTCTTATCTAAAAGGGTCTTGGATAGTCTGGGAGGCGGACCTCCGCCCAGCCGCGGGCGGGGGGAGCACTCATGCTTGCTGGCTTGCTGGTTGAGCTGGATGAGGAGGTTATGAAGGGACACGAAGGAGACACGACTACTATCGAGGCTAATGCTTAGTAGTAAATTAGGCTTAGCTTCATCATTTTGTTTGGAGCTGTCGGATAGTAACGGTTGCTATGATGTGTGATTGGACAATAGCCGTTCTGGGGGCGGGGCCGGCGAAAGGCTAATTGTGTTTTTCAAGTCCAATCAGTACTTTCTACTTACACAAACTAAGTTCATATTACTGAAACACACGTGAAAGCAGCAGTGGGTGAGGTGCATTGTGGGTAGTCATTTTCTTAGCTATTTTGTTCTATTTTGGGGTGTTAATGCGTGTTTATTGTGTGTGGGAGGTTGTGTTGTGTTACGTTGTGTGTTGTTCTTAGATATTGCATTGTTCAGTGTTGCAAAGGTGGGGTTATTTGTTTTGTCATGTTGGCACCATAAGTGAGAAGGAAGGTCTCAGGAATGGGACCGCTGTGCCGTTCCTCTGTGTGGAATCAAGTGGTGGTTCCCACTAAAGGCTCTGGTCACAACACTCACTGACTGCCTGCAGTCACATGAGGCATGAGTTAGCTGCCATCTTTCAGTGTCTGCTTAAAAACAAGCTGACTTATATAAATGTGTGTTTTCATAATTGTTTAAATTGTACCAAATTTCAAGTAACGCCCACTTATCTTGGCTGAGTATATTAAGTTATTGTGACTCAAAGTATTTAAGTTGTATCAACTTGATTTGAATTTAACTATACTAAGATTTATTAAGTACTCTCAACTTCAAAAAAGTACAGCTCACTCACATATAATAATTTCACAATACTTGCCACAATTAAGTTTGTTTACTTACTTTTCCCAAGGTAATCGGTTTCCTCAATATTTTCAATTAAGTTGGAATTTACAGTGTAGAAGGGGGTGCGCGGCTAAATAAGTTTGGGAACCGCTGCTCTAGGGTAATATTAACAAGACTCTATTATTTATTATTTTATTCAGTCTTTTAGAAAAATTCTAAATTGCTAAATATTTTAGGTCTTATTAGGATTCTGGTTTCTACCAACCAGAGGTGGAGTGAAGCACCAGAATCTAGAGAAACGCTCTTGGTTTGAAGGTAAATGTTGGTGCTGTTGTTGGACAGGAACATTAAACGTTTAAAGAGCAAGTCACCCCCAAATCAGCTTTTGCTGATAACCTGTATACAGAGTGTCTAATAGTGCTGCAGGCGTGGGTAGTCATTATTCTGGCGTTTGCATCTTATTTAAAATATAAATATTGTGTTACGCTCCTTTCAGTCTAAGGGTCTGTGCTACACGTGAGTTAGAATCAGCCATCACTATTGGCTACAGTGGTACGGCGTGACATATGCTGCTGTGGGCCGTAGACCCCTTGAAGGTTATTGTTTATCCAGGTAATGTTGCACATGCGCACGGCGCTGGGGGTTAAAGACCCGTCTCCAGCCGCTATCCAGAGCTGTATCTCTGCGATTTAAGCTAACAAAATCAAACCTGGGGGTTTAGATATTACTACTTTAGATCATCTAACACATCTTTGTGCAGATGAACAAAAAGAAATATCTCAAAGCTAATGCCGTTTAGCACAAAGCTTCCAGATCCGGTTAAATAGCTAACGAGCTGTGGAGGACGAGAGTCCTCAGAACCAGCCGCCTGGACTTCACACAGCTGAAGCAACAAAGGTGTAGCCGGATCTCTTCTGGTTGTACGGGTTAATGCTGAAGGATCGCTGTGACACTGTTCGTCTTTGGAGATCTGAATGTGTTGACCATCTGCCAGCACAGAGCTGGTTGAATAACAGAAACATTGAGAACATCTTTCTGTCAGGACCGTTTTAGACGTGACACAGTCTGAGCCTGATCCCATTAGCTCGTATTCATGAAAATAAAGCAAGTCCTGCTCATGAGATGGTTTAGCTTTAGTCTGTTAGCGTGACTTAATGACATTGACTCATACAGGCATTAGCTAGCGCAACGGGATGTGTACGTACAACTGATGAACTTTAGCGGTCAACCTGATTCAAGTTGTTTTTACGACTTTGGCAAAAACAAAAATGGCTCTGATTCTGTCAGTTTTACCGATCCAGAATTTGGTGTCATGGCAGCTTAAAAACACGACCTCAAAGCCAGAACGTCATCAGTTCTCATCATGAGATGATCTTAGTTTAACACTCGGATTCAAGGAATAGTTTATTTAGATTTGGGTTCCTTGTCAGGTAAAATCCTGTAGATGTAGGTAACACGAACAATAAAAACTACAGTTCTTTGAATGTGAACTAGAGCTTCTGTGTGACCTCTTACAGGCTCTGATATTCGACACGGGGCTGCTGGAGCCAAACAGCAGATGTATTGATTCAGTCAGCAGAGACAGGATCTGGTATCTCTCTAATCATGGAGAAATGAGAAGCTCTTTGGGTTTCTGTCGGTGAAAAGGGCCAATCGAACGGAGCGCAGCCTCATCTGAAATTCATCTTTAATCTTTATGAATTATGAATTGAATTCTGCGGTTGAAAAAGAAATTTACATAACCCCTCTGACCAGCGCCTCATGTTTTATGTGTGCCATGGCTCGGCACCGTGCTGTACCACAAATGGTTGTTTCACTCACGTCTTGTGCTCGAGGAATCACAACAACAAGCAGAAACGTAACGATTTATAGATGCACGTGTGTGAGTTCCTTTAGAGATGCTCGTCCTTGTTGATTCATGCTAGTCAGCAGGAGGGGCTGCTCCCTCTGGGCAGCGTTATGGCAGCAGGAGTAAAGGTGTTTCACACACACACGAATACACACACACATACACATACGAATATACACACACACATACGAATACACACACACATGAACACACACACACCCTCACACACACACACACACACACGAATACACACACACATACACATACGAATATAGACACACACATACGAATATACACACACACATGAATACACACACACCCTCACACACACACATACGAATATAGACACACACATATGAATATACACACACATACACATACGAATATACACACACACATACGAATATACACACACCCTCACACACACACATACGAATATACACACACACATACGAATATACACACACATGAACACACACATGAACACACACACACCCTCACACACACACACACACCCTCACACACACACACACACACACGAATACACACACACCGTCACACACACACACACTCACGAATACACACACACACATACGAATACACGCACACATACGAATATACACACACATGAACACACACACACACACACGAATACACACACACACACACCCTCACACCCACGAACACACACACATATGAATATACACACACATGAACACACACAAGAATACACACACACACCCTCACACACACGAACACACACACACACAACAGTGTTGTTTTTTTTGGGGGGGGGGGTTAAAGCAGAAGCAAATCTGTGGAGGGGTTCACGTCACTTTTTTACCCATCCTCCTCCTCTTCCTCCTCCTCTTCCTCCTCCTCTTCTCTTGATCTTTTCTCCCCCTCTGTCTTGTCAACCTTTTCAGAAAGCATCTATATTCTCACACCAGGCTGTAGGGGCATCTTGTCATGTTGCTATGCTACCTGAATGTCAAGCAGAATGTCAGAGTGATGGTAGAGTGAGAAAACACACACACACACACACACACGCACAATTAAAAGCCTGGATCTTCTGATTAGACAGCCAGAAGAAGAAAACCTACGACACAAAAACAACTAGCATTAAGGTTTTACAATCAAAACAAGCTCATGTCTGATCTGTTTCCTTTAGCAAAACACATGAATGCTAACCAGATTGATAAGCTAACGGCTAGCCATAGACGGGCTTAAGCAGATTTCTGCCCAAGGCACTCAGACGAGTGTGTGTGTGTGTGATACTATACAAATACAAGCCAGTTACTACTCTACTAACTCCTGCCTCTATGGCATTAGCAAAGCGGCTCTGTCCAGACTCCCGCTGGTTCAGAATGCAGCAGCAAGGTTCTTGACTGGAGCTAATAGAAGACACCACATTCTCCAGTCCCTTCACTGGTTGCTGGTCCAATTTAGGATTAATTTTAAACTTCTTTTAGTTTTTAAGTCCCTGAATGGCCACGCCCCTTCTTACCTGAGTGAGCTGCTTCACCACTACCAGCCTCCTCGTGCCCTGAGGTCTGAGGATCAGCTCCTCCTCACGGTTCCTAAGGCACGCTTGAAGTCCCGCGGTGAGAGGGCCTTCTCTGTATGTGCACCAAAACTATGGAACTCCCTGCCCCGCATGTTAGGCTGGCTCCTTCAATCCCAGCTTTTAAATCTCGACTGAAAACGCACTTTTTCTCCCAGGGTTTTAATTCTTAAATTTGGTTTTAGTATCAAGTTTATAGATTTACCTCCATCCTGTTGATTGCTTACTTTTGCTTCTGTATATTTTTAGGCTTTTAGCCTGTTTGGTTATTAGTCCTTTCTTTTAAACCTGGTTTTAATGTTGAGCCTATTGGTTTTTCTCCTTTCCATTTTATTCCTACATTTGTGTATTTTATGGTTTAATCGCCTGTTTGGTTTTAGTTTTTAACTGAACTTTCAAATGTTATAATTTAGTTGGTTGTTTTTATTGTGCAGCGCTTTGGTCAGCTGCGTGGCTGTGTTGAAAGCACTTACAAATAAAATGGTATGGTAAGTACTATCTGGGGTTAAAAGGCTGCCTCATTTATCTGAAAAAGTGTTTTAAAAGTGTGTTCACGTCAAGAGCCGTGGACATCTGATTGGTGCTCTGACTCCAGGTCCCGCCCCCAGGCATGTCACCAGCCTTGCCAGCTTTGGTTCTGCTGCTCACCTCTGACAGACTGCTGCTCTTTCTGTGACCTGGTCTACTTCCTGGAAGTTCTCTGCATGTGCAGTGGCTGATATTCAGCTATAAACCTGCCACCGGTCAGGGATGTGCATAACTATAAGAACATATGAAATATGAGTAAATAAAACAACGCAGCAGCAGCTTAGGAGGTGGAGCGGGTTGTCCAGTAATCTGGGGGTTGTAGGTTCGATCCCGGCTCCTGGCAGAGAATGCTGCTGTTGTGTCCTTGGGCAAGACACTTGACCCTCCTTGCCTGCTGGTGGTGGTCAGAGGGTCTGGTGGTGTCTGTGCTCGGCAGCCTCGCCTCTGTCAGTGTGTCCCAGGGCAGCTGTGGCTCATCACCATCAGTGTGTGTGTGTGACTCAGAAAGGTGCTACACAGGTGTGGGTCTTTTATCGTTATTATACTTATTTATACAGAATGTAGAAACATTTTCCACCCTAGCATTTCTTCACCTGACTTTGATGTTTCTGTGTAAATAAACAGGTAAAGGTTACGCTGAGTGACTGATGTGTGAATGTGTTTGAGAGTAGGTCCCACCTAACATACCTACAGCTGAGACACACACACCTGGCCTGCAGCCAGGGTTGGTGAGGAGCTTATTTCACTCACATTAATACAGAATCCATTGTCTTTTGTCCTAAAATAAACAGATTTAGGCTCCACCAGCTTGCTGGTATTCAGACATTCGTGGCTCGGATTTGGTTTGGCGTGGATCTGCTCTCGTGCCTGATCCACTGATGTCCTCCTCCATCTCCTCAGGGCTGGATGAAGGACACGCTCTGTTGCAGGAAGTTCTGAAAAGTTGTCTGCATCAACAGTTGAGAAGATGGGGTGAAAGGGAAGCATTTGGTCGATGCTTTCCTGGCGTTACCGTGTCACCTGTTGTACCTGAAGGTGTGAAACTCTGCAGAAGCGTAGAAACGATCGATGCCACCGTGTTTCCGTCAGCGTCTACAGAACTTCTGAGCATCCGGGGCTCCAGCCGCTGCGTAACGCTGGACTGGATTGAAAACTGATTTGGCTGCGTCCGTAACGTCTTCCTCTCATCCCAGAATAATTATCTACTCCTTTCTCACTTCATGGATAAAATTAGAAATGTGTTTTTCGATCTGGTCTCGGCCGCTGCGGTTTTGTTTGGGAGGGACGGGGATGCGTTTCTCTGCAGCATCAATCAGATTTTCTGCTCTGAATTCTTCTCTAATGAATATAAGCTTTTGAATTTGGAGACGGGCAGCGAGCTAATGGCTTTGTTAGTTTGTGGAGGAGCATGCCACACTCATTATTGCTTTCAACACCGTGATTAACTTGATTTGCAGGGCAGAGAAGATGATGTGCTCACATCTATAAATGCACGCATGCCTGTAATGTCATTATCTGATTTAATAAGTTATTAATACAGTTTGTGGCTCGGCTGGAAGCGCTAAAGCTAGCCATGATCATGTTGTGATTTATTTTAATTTTATTTCTTAAGGGAACACGATGTTACGAAAGGGTAAGAGAAGTCATGGAGGGGTGGGAAAAGCCTCCCTAAGTTTCTCATTGTTCCTTTAGAGAAGAAGTTTTAGCTTTACTAGGCTGCCAGTAGAGGAAGAAAGGCAGAGTAATGGAGGACGATAAAGGATTTGGAGCAGGATTTCAGCTCGCACAGCCTCAAGGACACCATGTATTGTGTCATTATTCCAGGAAACAATTTTTTTAAGTGCTGAAAGTGAGAATGTCACAGAAGAAAAGCTCTTGAGAAATCTATGAAGCGTTTGGCAACAATAGGTGTATTCTGGGCTGATGGTCTGTGGTTAGAACCAAACACAAAGAGGAGACCGTAGGAGCTGACGGAGGCTCTCAGATGAAAGACGGAGCTCTTCTTCACCGTCACAAGTGCTGCTGGTTGTGTTTGACGACCACCACCAACAGCTTCCACCTAGATGGAACCGCGATGCGGGTTTGTGCTCATCTCTCCTCATCTTCTGATAAATGTCTGAGGGAGGTCCCTAAACGTCGCCTTAATGGTGTCACCGCGGTGATTATCAAGCGTCCCGGCTCCCTCGTCAAGCTCGAGGCTGTCACCAGAAATGTCAGATGCTTCCCGAGTTACTAGTCATTAGGAGAGTTAAGTGTGAAGAGGACAGCTGTGGACATCTGTCTTTAAGGTTAGCCATCTGGACTCCAGACCAGGACGCCGGTCAGAGGAGATCAGCCGACTCAGTCCGCCGCAGAGCGCACAGACATCTGATGGTGCAGAAATATCTGACTTAACATTAGCTCAGAAAATAGTTCCCTTTTATCCAGGAAGTTCTGACACATCAGTCATGGACAGAGACAAAGTTTTTGTTGTTGCATCATCGAACCAGATGAACTGAATACGAGCATCCACGATGAAGTTTGTTGTGGAAAATATCTGCTGTAGTTTGAGATATCTGCAGCCTGAGGAGTTTACATCCTGATTAAACTAAGGTTTACTTAGAGACCTATCATCACGGCTTTGAAACCAACTCGTCTGTTTTGGTCCAGTGTGGAAAATAAGCTTATGTCTGATCTCAATTTACAAGCTTTAGCTTGATCACCTAGCCTTGATAGCTCTGATTTCTGTAAATAAAACCATCGGGTCAGAAAAGCATCACTTCCCCATAACAGGGAAAGTTAGTATAGATGGCCCAGCCCACCTTGGCTTGGGACCGCCCACAAGAATGAGAGAACAGAGTGTGTCTCAGCTAGTAGAAGCTAGTAAAAGCTAATAAAAGCTAGTAGAAGCTAGTAGAAGCTAGTAGAAGGTAGTATAAGCTAGTAGAAGCTAGTAAAAGCTAATAAAAGCTAGTAGAAGCTAGTAGAAGCTAGTAAAAGCTAATAAAAGCTAGTAGAAGCTAGTAGAAGCTAGTAAAAGCTAATAAAAGCTAGTAGAAGCTAGTAAAAGCTAATAAAAGCTAATAAAAGCTAGTAGAAGCTAATAAAAGCTAATAAAAGCTAGTAGAAGCTAGTAGAAGCTAGTAAAAGCTAATAAAAGCTAGTAGAAGCTAGTAGAAGCTAGTAAAAGCTAATAAAAGCTAGTAGAAGCTATGGTGGGCGATAGTGGCAGAGGACTAAATTTGCAATGAGAAGGTTGCAGGTTCACGTCCCGCTCAGTCTGTTGCTGTCATTGTGTCCTTGGGCAAGACACTTAACCCGCCTTGCCTGCTGGTGGTGGTCGGAGGGGCCGGTGGCGCCAGTGCTCGGCAGCCTCACTTCTGTCAGTGCGCCCCAGGGCAGCTGTAGCTACGAAGTAGCCCATCCCCACCAGCGTGTGAATGTGTGGATGACTGATTGTGTTGTGAAGCGCCTTGGGGGGTTGGAGCACCCTAAGAAGGCGCTGTACAAATACAGGCCATTTACCATTTACCATAGAAGCTAATAAAAGCTAGTAGAAGCTATTAGAAGCTAGTAGAAGCTAGTAAAAGCTAATAAAAGCTAGTAGAAGCTAGCAAAATCTAATAAAAGCTAATAGAAGCTAGTTGAAGCTAGTAAAAGCTAATAAAAGCTAGTAGAAGCTAATAAAAGCTAGTAGAAGCTAGTAAAAGCTAATTAAAGCTAACTATTAGCAACTCCACCACATTGGCAGGTTGTTTTATTAGAGGTGAAACATCAGTGTTGTATTTTGTACCAGACAAAGACCGAAGGCAGCAGAAGAGTCCTTCACTGTTAGCCAATCAGGACATAATTTGCATATCACGAATATTAATGAGTAAGGCCCCTGAAACGCCACACCAGAGAAACGAGTAAACGAGAGCTTTAAAGTGTCCAACACGCAATCTGAAAAGGTTGATTACCTGTAGCGGCCATCTTTAACTGTAGGAGAACATCCTGTGTTTTCTTCCCACTAGTTTCATCCAAATCCATCCATCCCTGTGTGTGTGCGTGTGTGTGTGTGTGTGTATTCAGAGTTACCTGCAGTGATCGGAATCGTTTGCGATCTCTGGACGTGTGGATAAAGTAACACATCACGTCTCCTGGTCATCTCGGCCCCTACAGCCTTCACACCTGCCTACCAGGAAGTACACGAAGGTCACGCAGAGGGTAATGTGTGTGTGTGTGTGTGTGCGTGTGTGTGTGCATGTGTATGCACATACAGTATCTGCCCTGCATGAATTTGGTTGTGATTTGGGGACGCACACACGGACATGAGTAGAAACACACGAACACGCCTGAAAAATGAAAGTTTAATGAGCGAAGTCTGGAGCTTCTCTTCTCACCTGTCACCTCTCATTAGATTGTGGCACGGCGACTGACCTTGGTCGTCTTTCCTGGGGCTGAGCTGTGTGTGTGTGTGTGTGTCCGTTAATTCAGGGGAAGGGGCTGCCTGGCCCTAATGATGAGGCTGTGAAATCGGGCCTGAGCCTGGCGCCATCTCTCATTACTCCCCTCCAAATTCATTTGCTCCGTTGGTTCTGCTGCTCATGAATGCGCCGCACGCCGCTCCACCCATGTGGCTTCGCTTGTACTTGCTGTTTGTCCACATCTACTTCACAATCAGAACACGAGTGCAGACACAAGTACACATGTTCAAACACACCCGGGTCAGATTCTGTGATTTATGTGGTTTATTTTTTGCATTTAGCTTTTATGAGGAAGAAACCTTCAGGTTAGGTTTATCACATCCCTGTTCCCGTGCAGCTTATTAAAGCGGTAAACACACTTCTGAAATCTGCTGCTGCTGATGTCTATTCAAGATAGGAACAACAGACCAGGTGTGGTGGCTCCAGATTCACACCAGGTTTAACAGGAAGTGGAGGAAGATCCTACAAAATAAGAAGAAGAAACGATCTTTTATTATAGCACCTCTGAAGATAACTCACAAGGTGTTTTACAAGAACAAAAAAATTAAGGAATTTAATAAAAAATGGGGAAAAAAGAATGAATTTACATTTAAAATTGTGAAGAAAAGATGGAAAGTAAAGGGTAATCAGTGGATCCTGAGAAAGGCATAACTGACAGCAACATCAGCATGAAGAGAAGGTAGTGATGAAGAACCAGCAGGAGGTCCCACCAGAGCCACCTGAACAGGTGAGTTTTAAAGGAGACCACTGAGTCCACTGATCTCAGGCTCAGGGGGAGAGAGTTCCAGAGTCTGGGGGCCACAGCAGCAAATGATCTGTCACCTTTGGTCTTTAGCCTGGTGCTGCACAACCAGTAGGCTTTGATCACTGGACCTCAGGGACCTGCTGGGGGTGTAGGGACTGAGAAGATCACCAATGTATGATGGTGCTTGTCCATGTAAGGCCCTAAAAACCAGAACCAGGATCTGGAAATGAACCCTGAAGTTAACCAGCAGCCAGTGAAGCTGGAAGAGGAGCGGGGTGACGTGGGTGTGTTTGGAGGACTTGGTCAGCAGCCTAGCACAGGCATTCTGGACCACCTGTAGACGCTTCAGGGAGGTTCTGCTCAGACAAGAGAAAAGCCAGTTGCAGTAGTCTAAGCGTGAGGAGATGAAGGTGTGGAGAACAATCTCCAGTTCAGAGCGGGACAGAATGGGACTCAGCTTAGCAATGTTCCTGAGATGGAAGAAGGAAGAGCCAACAAGAGAACTGACATGAGAATCCAGGGTGAGAGCTGGGTCAAAGGTCACACCAAGATTCCTGACAGAGGGTTTGGTGTGAGAAGCAAGCTGACCAAGAGAGTCTCTGACTTTGGGAACCAGCTTGTCTGGAGCACAGATGAGGATCTCAGTCTTCGTTCAGCTGTAGTTGAGAGTTTCTTCTTTTTCACACGAGGGTTCAGATCCGTTTCGCGTTTTGTTCCAGAACTGATCAACAGGAGGAAAGATTTCTAACATCTCTGGAGTTGGTCTGTTTGAGTTAGAATCTGTTTAAGAAGAAAAGCCAAACTATTGTCTGTAGATGACCTAACTGTCTCTGCTGTTTTTACCTGTTACTTCACACCTGTTACCTGTTCCCTGGTTCTGTTCACACAGAGCAGACTAACACAAGCGGAGTCACTAGAAACCAGGTCAGGAGTTTTCAGCCTGCTGATTTATCAGCTATCTGAACTCCTCTGGTCACCTGCCCAGATATCAGTCAGATAATCATTGAAATAACAGGAAATAATGCATTTAGAGAGTGGTGGTAGAAGAGAGTAGCAGAGTGTGGAAAGTGGTCAGTATGTCCTCCAGCAGTCTAAGCCTATAGCAGCATAACTACAGAGGTAACTCAGGATAACCTAGCCTTTTAGATGGAGGCATGTGGGAGGCAGGGCCAGGGAGAAAAGTCTTTAACGACTGTAGTCCCCGCTGTACACTCCACCTCCCTCTGCTCCCCACTCGTCTAAACCTGGGCTAACATCAGAATTTAACCATAAGCCCTATCAAATAGAAAGGTTTTGAGCCTAGTCTTAAAAGTAGACAAGGTGTCTGCCTCACGGACTAAAGCTGGGAGCTGGTTCCACAGGAGAGGAGCCTGATAGCTAAAAGATCTGCCTCCCATCCTACTTTTAGATATTCTAGGAACCACCAGTAAACCTGCAGTCTGAGAGCCAAGTGCTCTGTTAGGAACATATGGAACAATCAGATCACTGATGTATGCTGGAGCTTGATTAT
>SSNS01000028.1:833725-850065 GCA_006937985.1 Aphyosemion australe | reverse complement strand
GACACCCTCGCCTCCAAAGCTACAAAAATGCTACATTTATTACACGTACCATTATCACTAAAGGAGGCAGAGGAGTAACTAAACATCTGACACACAGAGCAAGAAATAGGAGACGGAGAGGGAGAGACAGAAGTAGCCATAGCCGCGCCGAGGCTAAGCTAACTAGGCAAACAACCTTTCAACACCAAATAAAACTGCGTGCGAACTCAAAGGGTTCCCTAAACGCTAGGTGCAACAGAAAATGTGTGTTTTCGCGTGCTTATGTACTACAAGAACTCAAAAATGTCTCAGTACAGAGAAATCAAACCAATTTTAGCAAGCCACAAACACCGAACAGCTACACTGAGCGCAACACTGAAACAGGAAGTGACGCAAATGCCTTACCACAGGTTCTGATGCAGATTAAATCTCTTTACCCAAACAGGAAGTGCACGTTCACGCAAACCAGTTATTTTTAACCAAACTTGTATCTTAATCCAGAGCATCAGCTGACCTCATCCTCCTGGTTGGTCCCATCAGGTGTCAAGCCTGCACTGTGGGGATGGGGGGGAGGGGGGTGTCCTCGTCGTGGTGGGGGATGGGACTGACCTTGACCGGCTGTAATCCAGCATAGAGACTAGACTCAGACCCAGCGGATGCTGGGAGCACTCAGCTGGTGTCAAAGGTTTGCTGCTCCTGCGTGTTATCTGATCCTGTGGATGTGTGTGTTAGTGTGTGTGTGTTAGTGTGTGGGTTAGTGTGTGTGTTAATGTGTGTGTTAGTGTGTGTGTGTTAATGTGTGGGTTAGTGTGTGTGTTAATGTGTGTGTTAGTGTGTGTGTGTTAATGTGTGGGTTAGTGTGTGTGTGTTAATGTGTGTGTTAGTGTGTGTGTGTTAATGTGTGTGTTAGTGTGTGTGTGTTAATGTGTGTGTTAGTGTGTGTGTGTTAGTGTGTGTGTGTTAATGTGTGTGTGTTAGTGTGTGTGTGTTAATGTGTGTGTTAGTGTGTGTGTGTTAATGTGTGGGTTAGTGTGTGTGTGTGTTAATGTGTGTGTTAGTGTGTGTGTGTTAATGTGTGTGTTAGTGTGTGTGTGTTAATGTGTGTGAGTGCGTTGGCCATCACAACAAACAGATGGTATCATAATGACATCACTGCACTCCAGGGTTCTGTTCTCAACCCCAAACACCACCCAGGTTTCAGCTCCGCACCGCGTCTGCTACGGTTAACGACGCTCCTCGTCCTCCTCAGACGCTCGCTGCTCCTTCATTTGTTTCGGTCGCCCCGAGCAGCTGACTCTCTCTCTTCATGAGGATCTCCTCTTCTCCTTCTCCTCTAATCTCGCCCCTCTGTTCTGAACCCCTCTCATCTCGCCGAGCGGGGGGAAACCTGTCACCACGCGACATTAGTATGCTCTATTCATATCTCTCTCACCCCCCCACCCAGACTAACATAAAAATAGTTTATGCCTCTGACAAGAAAATGCCTCTAATCCCCAGGTTTGCTGGAGAGCAAACACACGCAATTGGCCACTTATTATTCTGTGTAGAATTTTCTATGTGGGGTAGTTTGTGGTATCCATGGCAACAAAGTGGGGAGCACACTCACCCCCCTTTCTGTCACCGAGCAGAATGGGAGAGGAGAGGATGAAAAGAAGCGATAAAATAACACACTTAGTGAAACCCACGGGGCAAGCCAGAACCTGTTAGTTCAGTAACTAGTGTGTGTGTGTCTGCAAGGCTGCATATGGCTGTTAGCTTTCACACAATCAGATTTCTTTGATTGCATCTGAGTGTGTGTGTGTGTGTGTGTGTGTGCGCGCGCGCGCGAGTGTGTGTGTGTGATATGAGTGCAAACAGAGTAGAGAAAGGAGACGCAGGTGTACATTTGTGTCTTAATGCATGTGTGTTATAGATTCAGGTGCATTCGATGGCCCGTGTGTGTGTGTGTGTGTGTGTGTGTGTGTGTGTGTATAAATGTCACACGGAGATCATTTTTGCTATGATGAGTCTTCCACGTGTGCAGCATCTTTTCATCGTTCCACAGACCTTCCCATTCCATCTGACACCGTGGAAATCAATAAAACCCGTCGGAGGTGTGACGATTGAGCTGCGGTCCAAATTCTCAGATACCAACATCAACCAGGAGAGTCGACCTTTTTAATTTTTCAGGAATATGAAATATGATCCCATCTGTAGTTGTTTAGAACTGGAACCAGGCTGATGTTTGCTGCTGTAGTTTTCTTTAAAACTCATTATAGGTGTTCTCTTCGTTAGCTTAGCTAGCCAGAGACTGAAGCCGCTGTACAGCATAGAACCAGGTAGAATTTGGTTCAACCTGATTATTCACGATCAGCCATGTGAGCCTGACCCGTTGAACTGGTTTGAGTTCATCTGGTGCCTCGTCTGCAGTGATCAGGGACAGGTTCCAGTCAGTCGTAACTGTCCTGGGTCTTTCTGTCCCGTCTACGTTCCAGCTCTTCCCTATGGACATTCTAGATTTGTATCCTGGCTGAAAGACAAGATCCTGGATCCAAGCGGCTGACATGAGCGTCCTCCATAGGGAGGCGGGGCCTAGCCTCGTAGCAAAACTCAGAGCTGCTGCTGCTCCTCATCAGGAGTCAGCTGAAGTGGTTCAGGATGCCTCCTCCATACCTTCCTCTGGAGGTTTTCCAGACACATCCCAGTGGGAGGAGACTGTGGGGCAGACTCAGAATTCACTGGAGGGATTATACATTCCCTCTTGTACGGAAATTCCTTAGGATACCCTCCAGGAATGTCACTGGGGAGAGGGATGCTTCCCTCCTGAACCTGTTACCATCCTAACATGGATGGGTGTTAGGGTGGAGGGATGGTCATTCTTCCATGGGATGCTGAGCCTTTAACAAACCAGTTTAGCCACAATAACCCAGTTTGACAAATATAAAGGAGTTTTTTCTACACAAGATGGCAGATGTGACCAAATCTTTTCTGTCATTACAATCGATATTTTCCTCATGGTGACGCCTGAGAACAACTCTTCGTCTGTCAGTTTTGTACCACGCCCCCCCCCCCCCCCCCCCCCCCCCCCCCCCCCCCCCCCCCCCCCCCCCCCCCCCCCCCCCCCCCCCCCCCCCCCCTTAAACATGGCCTCCTCAGGCCCCCTGGACCCTCATGCTGAGAAGCACCTGCTGAATGAAGAAAGGACGTATCCTGCTACACAGGACAGGGATCAATAAGTGAATTAGACTCCACTTGGAGCTTTTCCTCTGAGCAGAACCAGCTGTCCTGGATAATGGGCCGGGACAAGCTGGGGGACGAGGAGCCTTTTAAGGGTGAAATATGTGTATCTGTCCTCTGGTCCGGAGCTGAGCGGAGGCGGCACTAGCAGGGACGGTGCACCTTTCTGAGGCTGTTTGTGGTTAACGTGTCCTTTATAGCCGAGACCCTTCAGGTGCCTCCTAACAGTCAAACCCACGGTCCTCTGTGGATAACGGGTTTAGCTTTTCACAGGGATCTTTGGGATTTGAGCAATAAAAAAAAACTATAAACTGTCTTTTTTGTGTCTTCAAAACTAGAAAAAATAATCCATTTAAATTTAAACTTGTGACATTTAATCTGTCAGCTTGTTTTGATTTTTGAAAGGAAAAAACTGACAACCCCGTCTGACTGAGAAGGAAAGCATTAGGCGTGTTTCCTCAACCAGAACTTCAGGGGGATTTTATTGGAACTTCCCGGCGTGTTTCCGCTTCACCAGGCGGCCAAACAGAGTGCCTGAACCGGCAGAGTGGCTGAGCGGAACCTTTGGTTAACTCACGCTGATTGGTTGTAACTCAGCAGGAAATGACATCAGCAGACGTCGTCCAAAACAACCGGTTGCTGGTGAAGCAGAATGGAATCAAGCAAAAAAGCACCGATGCTGCTTTAAAATCACCGTTACTAACTCCCCCACAACATAACTCCCCCACAACATAACTCCCCCACCACAACATAACTCCCCCACAACATAACTCCCCCACAACATAACTCCCCCACAACATAACTCCCCCACAACAACATAACTCCCCCACAACATAACTCCCCCACAACATAACTCCCCCACAACAACATAACTCCCCCACGACAACATAACTCCCCCACAAAGAACCTCTCCCCCACAACGACGTGATTCTCGGGGCTTTGTTGTCTCACGAATGCTTTTACATCAAACAACTGCTGTCGTCCTCCAAATGGATTCATTGGCCGTACTTCGACAGAATAAAACTTTTAATGTTACTGAAAACACTTTTTGGCGCTGATCTGTGACATCACTCACTGCCGAAGCAGTTGTGGTATGCTGACGTCTGAACAAAGTCCTGAACGGGCTGAATTATGGAGACTCAACAGCTGAGAGGACAGGGCCATCGTCTCTCCCGCTCAGTTTCCCCCTCCCAGAATTTATCCTGAAGTTCCGACAATGGAAACACACCTCATGTATCCTTCCTCCCAACATGACTGAGACATTAGACACTTTTGTCTAGAATTCTTACGTTTTGTACCTTTAAGAGCACCAAAAATATAGATTTTATTGATTCTGTTAATAAGGAATGAAATAATTCTGATCCACACATCCAGATATGAAAGCTTTATTTGATCTCACAGATCCTACAGGAACATTCATCCCTCGTTGCGTTTGTGTCTGTGCCACGCTCCCTCGGTTCGGTTTGGCAGCAGACTGGTTGTGTTTGTGCCACTCTTAGCGGGGGTGTTATGTCATATCACAGCGCCACATTCTGCCTCCACAGACGCTGCATCTGCTGCTGAACCATAGCCCAGGAGATGAAGAACCGAGTCGACATTATTGGAAGTGTTACCTGTAAATTTATTCTAAAACACCTGTTTGACCACGCATCTAAAACTCCTGGAACAGAGGGTTCCAAATCACAGCTGAGTGTAAAAATGCACTGTTGGGTCAATTCCTTCAGTCCATTCACAATAATAAACAACATTCAAACAGCTGATGGTATTCTTGGGATTTCTGGAGAGGAAGCCTTGGGAATCCGTCCATCAGCCTGCAGCGAGTAAACTAGTCCTAGTTACCGTTCCTCTCAGCCCTTTTTTATCCTTTATAAATCTGTTATGAAAAGACAGTCTTGAAGGTTAAAACTCAGAGGAAATCATCTTACACCTTCTCACTTGGTACCTGTCAGAGCCCTCTATAAATATAAACTCCACAGCCGTGACACCTTACAGCTCAGCAGTGGACTGACTCAGATCATCGGCTCTAAGGAATCTAAATTTTCGTGGCTGATTTATTTTTGTTCCACTGATTCAGATTTCTCTTCCAGCGTAACTGACAGCATAAACAGTCATGTTGAAAATTTCACAGAGTGTTTGTAATAAAACATTTACAAGAAAAACATGAACAAGAAAAGGGTTTCCTCTAAAATAATTCAAGTTGCTTCTTTTTTTACTGTATTTTACAGTGTTTTATGATTTTTGTTTTGATTTTTATGAGTTTTGTTAGTGTTTTACATTATTTTAGTGTTTTTACAGTGTTTTACTAGCCTGTCAAGCCATCCTATATATGTGAATATCTAGTCTGGCCACGAACCATTGACGGCTCTCAGTCGTGAGGCGGGATCTACGGTTGTCTTTCAAAATGTCAGCACGCAATTGGATAGCGCTAGGACCAATCAGAGTAACGAACAACGTGACGTAATCACAGCGACTGAAAAGCGGGAGGCAGCAATGGCGTCTAACATCAATGATTTCTGTGGTTTTTGTATAAAAACACGTGAATATCAGGTGTACTGGGACATTGCACTACTTTGTTTGATAACAATAAGAAGCCGCTAAGTATATCAGACAGACTTACGCACGTTGGAGTCTAAATAATGCAATGTTGATGACAAAGCCGTTTCAAACCAACGTGTTTCCTGCGCCGCCGCCATGTTGCTTGGGTTCGCGGCCGCAGCGCTGACGTCATCGGCTACTCCCGCTCTGTGATTGGCCCAACCAAAACTATAGCGAGCTGTGATTGGACAGCCACAGGCAGCGAGGGTTCCTATGAAGCGTGCCTAGACCAAACTCCGCATAGCAAGAATTTGGTCTAGTTCACTAGGCTAGTGTTTTACGGTATTTTACGATATCTTATGGTATTTTACTGTATTTTACAATGTTTTACAGTATATTACTGTATTTTGCAGTGTTTTGATTTTTTTAGTGTTTTGTTAGTGTTTTACAGTATTTTAGTGTTTTTACAGTGTTTTACGGTATTTTAAGATATCTTATGGTATTTTACTGTATTTTACAATGTTTTACGGTATTTTAGTGTTTTTAGAGTGTTTTACAGTTTTTACAATGTTTTACGGTATTTTACAGTATTTTGCAGTGTTTTACGGCATTTTAGTTTTTTACAGTGTTTTATGGTATTTTACTGTATTGTAGTGTTTTACTGTATTTTACATTCTTTTTTTTTTTACTTTTATTATACATTTTTTGACAAAATACATTGAGCATGGAACACATCCTGACATTTATCAAATACAAAATTGAAAATTTGACGTTGTTGTACTGAAAACAAAATTTCACCATGTGGGATCAATAAAGTTGTTTTCTATTTTAACTCAAACCACGAGGAAATCTATTTCTCACACTAATCCATTCCCCTCTACCCACCCCCACTGGCACGCATCAACTATTTGCTGTTTACATGTTTGCTCGCGGTGATTCTGAGCTCGTAGGTTTCACTGATCAAGTTCCTCTGTATTTCAATCAAATAAGTGTGTGTGTGTGCGTGTGTGTGTGAGCTGGCTGTGTTAACAGGTGGTGTAATATTGTTTACTTGTTTCTCCCGTGGGGGGGGTGCATATGTTAGACAACAAAGCTGTTATTTGTTTGCATTGCTGACAAAAACAAGATTTATTTTCTCTTCTCACCATCAGGAGTTTCATGGATGTTATTAATAGATTCTGTGTTTTTATTTCAAACTAACTGTAATAATAATGAGAACCCTGAGACAGCGTGACACGTAGGGAACTGCCTGGGAACAGTCGAGATCTCACTGGACTCCTGGTTTTTGTTGGCTTGACTCCTCAGATATGGAAGTTCTGTTTACTGTTGGTTAGGGGTTAGGGTTAGGGTTAGGGGTTAGGGTTAGTGGCTGACGAGGACTGGAACATTTAGAGTTTGGGCCTCATGGGTGAGATGGAAACACCCAGAGGTGTTCAACACCCACCTGCAGCATCAGAGGTTTGCATCCTCAGATCCATGATGGAGGACAAACGTGTAGCTTGTGTTTTCCTCTCAGAAAGCTCAGATAAATAACTGAAAACATCAAAACTCCCACTGATAAATACACGACACACAGGCTCTGGTGTGGTGAAGCTAGCTCTGTCCAGCGATCTCTGGAACCAGACTTCAACAAGTCTTGACTGAGTAACATTTTAAACGAGGATGAAGATGATGTCATCAAACAGGAACGGCCATGACTCAGTCAGGTGTACGGAGATCGGGCTGAAAGAGCGCTAACCAAACAATGATGGTGCTTCCTTCCAGCTCGTCTGAAGAGGCGTCTTCCTGCCGTGTGTGCGTGTTTTATAGGTCTAACGCTGTTCCTCATCAGATCTGTAGCACAGACAGATTTCATCTTCCTTCTGTGGTTCTTTAGTGATGCTGTTTGTTTTCTCCACTAATCCTAAATCAGCCTCTTCCCCCTCAGACGTGGATGTTTCTTTAGTCGACTCCTAGACACAAAGTTGACTTGATGTTGGAGAAAATCAGCTTTTTCCTGTTTTCTAACCCAAACACGCCTGTAAACGTTGTGCTTGACAGACCAGAGATGAGCTGCATGGAAACAAACACACAGCTTCTGCATCTTTATATTAACACACACACACACACACACACACACACATTACCGCGCTCATGTTCACACAAACCTCTCACATAATCACATGAATGCACAAACATACATCCCATTTACCCGTAAACAGATGCAAATTCACCTCCGCCTCACAAATATCAGCAAGTACACACGCAACAGAAGAAATCTATTTTATAGGAACACACACACACACTGCTAAATGATTTGTATCCTCCCTTCTCTCTGATGAAGCTTATGAATAAAACAATCATCTCAGGGGAACTTTTTGCTTCACATAAATAAGAATTTAGATAGAAAATTGCATTATTAATCCGTGGCTTCCGGCTCAGCCCTTCCTGTAAAGAAAAGGTGGAAGTTTACGGCTTCACGGGAGCGAAGGCCTAAAGGACTGATGAGTTACGATACGCCGTGCTTCCAGGGAATCCTCCTGTGCTGCAGCTTTCTTCATGGGGACAAAAACTCCCACGCAGAGCTGAGAGATTCCCAAACGTCCAGCTGGAGACGCGTTAATCTGTAAACTGACCTGGAAATCTCTGAGTCCATAATAAAACCATGAGGGTTCAGTCAAACCTATCAGATAAATATGGACAGGAGTCAAAGGCGTGTGACGATCAGCTGTTTCTTCTGCTGGACTTCAGGAACTTTTCTCTGGTTTTGTCTGTTATTCTTGTCTGAAGGGACAAATACAGGTGTGTGGTTACCACCAGTGGCGGCTCGTCCATAGGGGGCGCTAGGGCGCCGCCCCACCAGTCTCACAGGAAGAAGAAGATAGGAATCACAAAATATATTTAAAAAACATAAAAATTAAACTAAACGATCTATACACCATATGGACTAAGTGCTGTGTGTAATCTGCATTTAATTGTAGTTTAATAAAGTTCTTCTTACTTTTAACACGGCTGAATCGTCCACGTACTTCCTGTCGTGTCCTCTCGGGCACAACAATCTTTACCATTGACTTAATACGGGCTAACTGGCGCATGCACGCTGAAACCCCAAACCGTCCACGACAAGGAATAGGAGAGCCTTTGGGCGCATCGTATAGCGAACATCAACGGTGGAGTCTGCTCAGACCAGGTTCCCATTGGTTCCGACCGGTTCAGACGTCGGTGGAAACCTGAGCCAATCAAATTGCTTGTTGTTGAGTTTTTTTCAGCTGGCTTAACCAATCACAGGGAGAGAATCATTGTAAACAGGAAAATGATTGAATGCATCAACCATTAAACACGTTTGCGGGTAAAACAATGCCAGCTTTTACGTTGGGATATAGTATTCCACGAACCGATTGGAGTTTTTTCCCTATAGCAGGATTTATGACCATATAACCTGCAGGTAAGCCTGATTTTACGCTTTTGGCTTCAGGAAATTAGCATGCTGCTGCGTTTGCGGCTAGCGCCGCTCCATAAGCTTTGAACTAAGAGTGGTACTGCTATTATTGTGAGTCTGGGCTTTCATTTAAACGCCTGCTTCTGTGGATATCTATCATTGTGGTTACTGTGTGTTTTTCTCGTTATGTGCAGCGTTTCTTTTACGGCATCACATTTCTTTACAGCTTATTGGGTGTTGGTAGAAGGTGGATTCTATAGATTAGATTAGCCTACTCCCTTTAAGTGCGTGTGCAGTTTGTGTAATATATGGGTGAATGGATGAATATTAAGCATGTTTTTGGAACAGCTTTGTTGCCGGAAGTGCTCATAGACCCGCTACTGTGACCGTCGCCGACGGTCAGGTTCTAGTTGTGTGACGCTGACGCATAAGAATGGTAATTTGGCGTCCCCTAGTGGTGATATGTGGTTAGCGCCTCACCCAAAAAAAAAAGTCACCAGCCGCCACTGGTTACCACGGTGACCCTAATGAGCCACTGGTGGCAGTTCTACCATTTCTGTTCATGTTGGTCTTGTTTATGTGTAACATTTGGAGACAAACAGCCTGCTAGATGGTTATCAGTCAGGCTTCAGACAACACCACAGCACTGAGACGGCACTGATGAAGGTATTCGTCTAAATACGGATTCAGGCAAAACATCTGTTCTGATGATGCTTGATCTCAGTGCAGCTTTTGATTCTGTGGACCACAACATCCTTCTTGATAGGCTCATGAACTGGGTGGGAATATTAGGCACAGTCCATAGTTGGTTCAGATCTTATCTCGAAGACGGGAGTTATGTTGTTTCTATTGGTGAACATAAATCAAAGCAGATCACCATGACAAGGCTCAGTTCTTGGACCACTGCTCTTCAACCTCTACATGCTCCCCCTGGGTCAGGTCATACACAATAACAACATTACCTATCATAGTTATGCACCCAGATCTACCTAGCTCTAACACCTAGTGACTGCGGTGCCCTAGACTCACTCTGTCAGTGTCTGGAGCAAGTTAATGACTGGATGCAGTCAAACTTGCTCCAGTTAAACAAAGACCAGACTGAAGTTCTTGTCTTTGGAGATCAGAAGGATAGGATGGAGGTTATTGCTCAACTTGGCTCCAGAGGAATAAAAACAAAGACTCAGGTTAGAAATCTTGGTTGGACCTGAGCTTCACCGGGTCAGAACCAAACAGGGTGAAGCTGCTTTTAGCTGCTATGCTGCACACAGATGGCATCAGCTTCCTCATCTCTAGTAACTTTCAGTCATTGTTTCTCATGCTGGACCTTCTGTGCTGGAATGGCTCAGTCTTTAACTTTGGCTTTTTATTTAAATTGGATTTTAAAGACGACTGTTTTATGTTTCTACTGTTCTCTTGCACCTGAAAAGCACCCTGAATTGCTTCTGTGTGTGAAATCTGCTTTATAAATGCCTTGTTTTAATTTTACACATCAAAACACATTTTATTTTTGGGCTTGCTGGTTAAAACATCAGGTTCTGAGTTGCTAGTTGAAACATACAGGAGTTCTTGGTGGTACCAACCCTTATATGTTATTTTTATTTTACTAATATGGTAGATTTGATACAGGATTTTTCCTGAACGTCTTCGTTTCTTTCAGTCTTTTAGACCATATTGATGAAATTCCTGTCCTTATTTTGATTTTCTTCTGGCTCAGAACAGGTCTGGATGGCCTTGGCCCCCAGGGGAGGTAGATGGTGTCCATATAAAGAACATGTCAGAAAAAAGACCATCTCCGTTTATATGTTCCACATGAGAGCTGCTTCACCTTTATGACTAACAGTCCCAATCAGCCATAAAACTTTATTACCTTGATATGCGTTAAAACTCACACCAAGTCAAACGCACAAAACCCCGAGGAAACACGTGACCATTGAGCGGCGGTGAGGCGTGGGTGAAGGGAAGACGTCTCCTAGTGTGTGTGAGGCCAGAGGCAGTGTAGGACAACCGGAGCTTTGGATGAGGACAAAAATACACCTGATGAGGCTGAGAAGTCAGCTTAAACCAGAGATGAACAGATGAGCAATAAAGAGATGAAAGGAGGTTAAAATCATGCAAAAACAAAAATGATAACTTAAATATTCAGCAGCAGAAACACAAATATCATCTTTTATCATCAATAAACATCAAATTCATGATGAAACACTAATAAATTCAGTTGTAACACCCAACCTGGAACTTTACATTCAGGCCCAAATTAACATTTTTTATTCATTTCAGCTCAGTCAAGCTTTTAATTTCAGATAAACTCAGAAACACGTCTGCTGGTGAATTACAGCCTTGGGCCTGAAATGTTGAGTTGGCTGAAAGTTCTGCTGAGTTTCTCTAAACGCAGCAAATGATCTAAAGCAGCAAAATCAGCAGAGTCCCATTTATTTACTACAAGTTACATCCTCCAGAGCTCCTCCTATTTATTAATAATAATAACAATGTTATTATGATCATTATTGTTATTATCATTATTATTGTCGTTATCGTAATATTAATAAATATTATTATTTTTATTAGTTTTTTTTATTTATTTTTTGATCATCATTATTGTTGGATTATATTCTATTGTGTTAGGTTCAATGTCTATGATTTGTACACAAACACAGGGATTGAGCCTGAGTAATAAGCCTGACTGGTTTAATCCCAGCATGTTTCCAGACTAACCAGTTAGGTCGTCTCTTTTCATCCCTTCTTCTCCTCCAGCTGCTACAGAAACACGACACGGTGGATTAAAAAGCAGCAAATAAAGACGGAGAAGCTGGCAGAAGCTAGATCTTTATGGAAGCAGAATATTGATCTGCTCTTAACTGACAGACTGATTTCTCAGCTGAGCGACTGATATGGTTTCAGTTTCAGATTAAAGGCTCAAACCACCGTTTTCTCTTTGTCTCCTGACTGGAACACAGCTTATGGAAGATAGAGATGCTCACCCACTGCTTTTAGACACTTAAATCCTGATTAAAAATCCTTAAAGCATGAAATTTGACATGATAGCAATAAAAATCTTCTTTTTTATGCCTAGGCTCTAATCCTGATAGTCCATCTGGATGTCAGTAGGGTCTGCAGCAGGACACCAGACGTTTGCACAAAGGTCTTCACAGAGCTAAACCCAGCCACCATCACTCACCAACATAGGTGTCTCTTAAGTCCAGCTGTGTCTAAATGATGAAACCACCTTTACCTGGTTGTGTCTAGTTACCATGGTAACCAGTAGCTGGAGGTCAGTCACCCTTACAAAGTGAAATCACCGTAACTGTTGGCCAGTCCCATCTAACGGGTTGTTAGCCTCGCTATGCTAATGCGAGCCGAGCCAGTACCCAGAGCAGTCATGTGACTGCTCATCCCTCTGGTGATTGGTTAGAGTAGTGGGTGGCTCAGCCTCTTGGTTGTCTTAATTCTGTCCACCTAGCTGCATCATAAACTCCAGAATTATCTCCATGTTTATGGGATGGCTGCTGGCTTTATTGTGGGTTTAATGACGGCGTAGATTGGTGCCACTTCATGACATTTATGTGGCAACTTGAGCTAAATTCAACCTGGTTGTTGCTTATCAAACATCATCTTCAGAACTTCGTACTGTTTTGTTTTTAGCTTAGAGAAGTTGAAACAAAACGGTGATGTTTTATGAACCTTTAGTCTGTCATGTCGTGGAAATTTATCAAGTTGCATAAACATCAGCAGCAAGGCAGCAGGAGCTGTGGTCAGACACGTTCTCAAAGGAAAACACACGCATGAAACAACTAAAACATAATAATATAAACAATAAAACATATTAATATAAACAACAAAAACAATAATATAAACAACAAAAAACATAATATAAACAATAAAACATATTAATATAAACAACAAAACAATAATATAAACAACAAAAACCATAATAATATAAACAATAAAACATATTAATATAAACAACAAAAACAATAATATAAACAACAAAAACAATAATATAAACAACAAAAACATAATAATATAAACAATAAAACATAATAATATAAACAACAAAAACATAATAATATAAACAATTAAACATAATAATATAAACAACATAAACATAATAATATAAACAATAAAACATATTAATATAAACAACAAAACAATAATATAAACAACAAAAAACATAATAATATAAACAACAAAAAACATAATAATATAAACAATAAAACATAATAATATAAACATCAAAAACAATAATATAAACAACAAAAAACATAATATAAACAATAAAACATATTAATATAAACAACAAAACAATAATATAAACAACAAAAACCATAATAATATAAACAACAAAAAACATAATATAAACAATAAAACATATTATTATAAACAACAAAAACAATAATATAAACAACAAAAACGTAATAATATAAACAATAAAACATAATAATATAAACAACAAAAACAATAATATAAACAACAAAAACAATAATATAAACAACAAAAACATAATATAAACAATAAAACATATTATAAACAACAAAAACAATAATATAAACAACAAAAACGTAATAATATAAACAATAAAACATAATAATATAAACAACAAAAACAATAATATAAACAACAAAAACAATAATATAAACAACAAAAACATAATATAAACAATAAAACATATTATAAACAACAAAAACAATAATATAAACAACAAAAACGTAATAATATAAACAATAAAACATAATAATATAAACAACAAAAACAATAATATAAACAACAAAAACAATAATATAAACAACAAAAACATAATATAAACAATAAAACAATAATATAAACAACATAAACATAATAATATAAACAATAAAACATATGAATATAAACAACAAAAACAATAATATAAGCAACAAAAACATAATAATATAAACAATAAAACATATTAATATAAACAACAAAAACATAATAATATAAACAACAAAAACATAATATAAACAATAAAACAATAATATAAACAACATAAACATAATAATATAAACAATAAAACATAATATAAACAACATAAACAATAATATAAACAACAAAAATATAATATAAACAACAAAAATAATATATACAACAAAAACAATAATATAAACAATAATAACATAACACTATAAACAACAAAAACATAATTATATAAACAATAAAAACATAATTATATAAACAATAAAACATAACATAAACAACAAAAACATAATAATATAAACAATAAAACATAATATAAACAACAAAAACATAATAATATAAACAACAAAAACATAATAATATAAACAACAAAGCCATAATATAAACAACAAAAACATAATATATACAACAAAAACATAATAATATAAACAACAAAGCCATAATATAAACAACAAAAACATAATATATACAACAAAAACATAATAATATCCATCCATCCATTTTCTGCCGCTTATCCGGAGTCGGGTCGCGGGGGCAGCATCCTAAGGAGGGAAGCCCAGACCTCCCTCTCCCCAGCCACTTGGGCCAGCTCCTCCGGGGGGATCCCAAGGCGTTCCCAGGCCAGCCGAGAGACATAATCTCTCCAGCGTGTCCTGGGTCTTCCTTTGGGTCTCCTCCCGGTTGGACGTGCCCGGAAAACCTCACCAGGGAGGCGTCCAGGAGGCATCCTAATCAGATGCCCGAGCCACCTCAACTGGCTCCTCTCGATGTGGAGGAGCAGCGGGTCTACTCCGAGCCCCTCCCGGATGGCCGAGCTTCTCACCCTATCTCTAAGGGAGAGTCCAGCCACCCTGCGAAGAAAACTCATTTCGGCCGCTTGTATCCGCGATCTCGTTCTTTCGGTCACTACCCAAAGCTCGTGACCATAGGTGAGGGTAGGAACGTAGATCGACCGGTAAATTGAGAGCTTCGCCTTTCGGCTCAGCTCTCTCTTCACCACGACAGACCGGTACAACGCCCGCATCACTGCAGACGCAGCACCAATCCGCCTATCGATCTCACGCTCCACCCTTCCCTCACTCGTGAACAAGACCCCGAGATACTTAAACTCCTCCACTTGGGGCAGGACCTCGTCCCTGACCTGGAGAAGGCATTCTACCCTTTTCCGACTCAAGACCATGGTCTCGGATTTAGAGGAGCTGATTCTCATCCCAGCTGCTTCACACCCGGCTGCGAACTGCTCCAGCGAAAGCCGGAGATCACGTTCTGACGAAGCCAACAGGACCACATCATCTGCAAAAAGCAGAGACCTGATCCTTAGGCCACCAAAACGGATCCCCTCACCACCTTGGCTGCACCTAGAAATCCTGTCCATAAAAGTTATGAACAGAATCGGTGACAAAGGGCAGCCTTGGCGGAGTCCAACTCTCACCGGAAACGAGCCCGACTTACTGCCGGCAATGCGGACCAAGCTCTGACACTGGTCGTACAGGGACCTAACAGCCCGTATCAAGGGGCCTGGTACCCCATACTCCCAGAGTACCCCCCACAGGGCCCCCCGAGGGACGCGGTCGAACGCCTTCTCCAAATCCACAAAACACATGTAGATTGGTTGGGCGAACTCCCACGCACCCTCCAGGACTCCCCCAAGGGTATAGAGCTGGTCCAGTGTTCCACGTCCAGGACGAAAACCGCATTGCTCCTCCTGGATCCGAGGTTCGACTATCCGACGGACCCTCCTCTCCAGAACCCCTGAATAGACCTTACCAGGGAGGCTCAGGAGTGTGATCCCCCTGTAGTTGGAACACACCCTGCGGTCCCCCTTTTTAAATAGGGGGACCACCACCCCGGTCTGCCAGTCCAGTGGAACTGCCCCCGATGTCCACGCGATATTGCAGAGCCGCGTCAACCAACACAGCCCCACAACATCCAGGGCCTTAAGGAAATCCGGGCGGATCTCATCCACCCCCGGAGCCTTTCCACTGAGGAGTTTTTTGACCACCTCAGTGACCTCGGCTCCAGAGATTGGAGAGCCCAACCCAAAGTCCCCAGACTCTGCTTCCACACTGGAAGACGTGCCGGTGGGATTGAGGAGGTCTTCGAAGTACTCGGCCCACCGATTCACAACGTCCCGAGTCGAGGTCAGCAGCACACCCTCCCCACTGTAAACAGTGTTGGTAGTGCACTGCTTTCCCCTCCTGAGGCGCCGGATGGTGGACCAGAATCTCCTCGAAGCCGTACGGAAGTCTTGTTCCATGGTCTCACC
>SSNS01000028.1:774536-792036 GCA_006937985.1 Aphyosemion australe | reverse complement strand
ACCTATCAGCTGCCTCCGGAGTCCCACAGGCCAAAAAGACCTGATAGGACTCTTTCTTCAGCTTGACAGCATCCCTAACCACTGGTGTCCACCAGTGGGTTTGGGGATTGCCACCACAACAGGCACCGGCCACCCTGCGGCCACAGCCCCGTTTAGTCGCCTTGACAATGGAGTCACGGAACATGGCCCACTCGGACTCAGTGCACTCCGCCTCCCCCGGCGTGCTTTGGAAGTTCTGTCGGAGGTGGGAATTGAAGCTCCTTCTGACAGGAGACTCTGCCAGACGTTCCCAGCAGACCCTCACAACACGTTTAGGTCTGCCAGGTCTGACCGGCATCCTCCCCCACCATCGAAGCCAACTCACCACCAGGTAGTGGTCAGTTGACAGCTCCGCCCCTCTCTTCACCCGAGTGTCCAAGACATGCGGCCGCAGATCAGATGAAACGACAACAAAATCGATCATCGACCTGCGGCCTAAGGTATCCTGGTGCCAAGAGCACATATGGACACCTTATGCTTGAACATGGTGTTTGTTATGGACAATCCATGACGAGCACAGAAGTCCAATAACAGAACACCACTCGGATTCAGATCAGGGGGGCCGTTCCTCCCAACCACACCTCTCCAGGTCTCACTGTCGTTGCCCACGTCAGCATTGAAGTCCCCCAGCAGAACGAGGGAGTCACCCGAAGGAGCACTTTCCAGCACCCCCTCCAGGGACTCCAAAAAGGGTGGGTAGTCTGAGCTGCAGTTTGGTGCATAAGCACAAACCACAGTCAGGACCCGTCCCCCCATCCGAAGACGGAGGGAGGCTACCCTCTCGCTCACCGGGGTAAACCCCAACATACAGGCACTCACCCCTGCTCGACACCTCTCAGTGGGAGCAGCTCCAGAGTGGTAGAGTCCAACCCCCCTCAAGGAGACTGGTTCTGGAGCCAGAGCCGAGGTGAGTCCGACTAGATCAAGCTGAAACCTCTCAACCTCACACACCAGCTCCGTCGCTCAGACGTGGACAAACGTCCTCCATATAGATGGTCAGATGTTTCTCAGCCAACTGAAACAACACGTGTGTGGGGGGGGACTCCTAAAGTGCTCCTCAGCCACGTGTCGTATCTCCAGCTAGCCTTCAGCTCAGTGAGAGCCACGCCCCTGCTTTAGCCAGACGTCACCTCGGAGTCCGTACTCCAGAACAAGCGTCTGTTTTGGGATTTACAAAGAAAAAGGCAGCGAGCGCTGGTTTAAAATGCAAATGCAGCATTTTTAATAAGTGAAATTAATAAAAAGGATAATTGGAGTAATAAAGGGCAATTGCAGAGGAAGTTAATGAGAATAGAAATGAGCCATCCTGAGGGGTCATGGCAACCTGAATCAGAGAAGAAAGAGCAGCGAGGAGGATGATGATGGTGATGAAGAGAGCAGAACAGGGGAAATTACAGCAGGTCTCAGCTGATCCTTATCGCTCAGGAACAGGAAATAGGCCGGGGTTGATGTACGACACGTTATTGTGCTCCCCGCGGCTGGAGGCCACCTGCATCATGCATCACGTGTGTCTGCTGGACGGCGTGTGTGTCACACGTTTGCATGTGTTTGTTTTCTTTATCTTAATTTTCTTTTTACTGCCTGTTTTATCATTGCTGCTGCTGCTCAGGGACTAAAATGCTCTCCTGTCTTACACATATCTCTAACCTCCATCCATCCCATCCAGCTGTCCCACCCCTGGATGCAATGGCTCCGGCCATATCAGTGGGAGATACTCACGGCACAGAAGGTAGGGCAGATTACAACCCCACCCTCTGTCTGTCCTCCTCCACCTTTCTGCTAACCGAGACCAGATAAGAACAAACTAATAATCAAGCCAGCAGCTGCACGTTTGGGCTCGTCCGGCTGTAATAAAGTCATTTCTCACCTCAGATTTAGATCCCAGCCTCATATTCATGCGCTGTTTGCTGGAACCTCACAATAAAAACAAGCTCCTGTTTTCAATTTAAGGTTCAAAATTACGGTTTGGAAACTTTCCTTCAGCGCTCCGCCTTCTGTTACCCTGGAGTCCGGCTTGGCTTCTGGATTCACTCTGATTATCACTCCAGCAGACTTAAACGCCTCCGGAGTCAGAGGGCAAAATCAACCAGTAAACCGACCAGAGCTGGGTGTTCCAACCACACCCACCTGTTGTTTTAGCTGGGCGAGGGTTAGAAAGATGATAACGTTCTAAATCTGCTGGAACGTTAAACAGATTCAAAGAAAAGATGATTTTAGCCGTTTTATTAAAACTTCTGCAGGTTTTTGGCGTCGCCCTCGCGGATCCTGGGGGTGGGGGGGTGATATTAGCTCTCTGTTTACACATGAACTCGTTCAGCAGCTGATTTCAGAAGCGCCGCTCCCTCGGTCGGCCTCTCTCAGGTGAGAGTCAGAGCCACTTTATTGGATTTCACCCTCCGCTGCCTCGCCCGCCAGCCCGCCTCTCCAGACTCGCTGTTCATTAAACGTTCCACTCAATTGGCTGGGATTGGTTTGGATGTGTGGGTGAGCGAGCATGGCGCCCCCCTCGGGCCACATTTCACTCTGAAACAGCTGCTTCATGCTTCTTCATCTCCAAACACTTTAAACCCGATGAGGTGCAGCTTTCCCTCATAATCCGGCTTTTCTCTCCTCCTTGTCTTCAGCATCCTGGGTTGCCCCGTAGCGAGGAAGCGCCGGCTGGAGGAAGCAGAGGCCGAGCAGGAGCAGGAAACGGAAACGGAGAGGCCCGCCTCCAAGAGGAAGTCCCACCCCCTGAAACTGGCCCTGGATGAGGGCTTCAGCGCCGAGAGCGACGCCAGCAGCGAGGCGGAGGGCGAGGCAGAGAAGGATGGAGGCAAGGAAGAGGAGGCCAAGAAGGCAGGAGAGGAGGAGGAGAAGGATGCGACGGAGGAGATGATGGCCGAGCGCCTCCTGCAGAACGGGCAGATGAATGGACGAGGGGTTGAGGAGGAGGAGGAGGAGACAAAAGCACCAGGAGATGAAGGTAGGACGTTTTTTCTCTGATGTGGTCTGGCTCCTGTAGGTAAAGAATCAGAGGCTGTTTTTATTTTGGTTTCTGTTGGTTAATCCGGTAAAACCACCAGAACCAGCTCCTCTGGGCTGCCGTCGTCGCCTCACGCTGAACGACCTCAGGATGCTGCTGATGACACCGATTCTGCTGACATCATGACTCACTTCTTCCTCTCCGTCTCTTCTTTCCACAGAGGAAGAATGTTTGATCATGGACTCCGAGGATCACCGGCCTCCCTCTCAGAGCGCCGAAGAGGTGGCCGACTCTCTCCTCCACCCGGGGCAAGTCTCCACCGGCAGCACTGCGAGCGCGGCCGTTCAGCAGCCTGTTGCCATGGAGACCAAAGATGTCAGTGTGGCAGCTGAACCGGGTGAAGAAGCAAAGGATGAGCAAGCGGGGGGCACGAGTGAGGGCGAGGAGGAGGAGGCACAGAGAGTTCAAGTGCTGGAGGAGTCATCTGTTCTCCAGAAGGAGGCGGAGCAAGAGCACCACGTGAGCGAAGGGTTCCACCTGGAGCAGATCAAAGGTGAAGAGGAGGAAGAGATGGTGGTGTCGGTGCAGCAGACACAGGAGACTCAAGAAGAAGACGAGGAGGAGGAGGAGCACAGGAGCCGTTTCCTCTCCATCTGCGATGTGCCAACCGCCGTCCGAACCATCACCAGCACAGCAGCAGCTCAGGGAACACACGTCAAGACCGAAGACCCCGGTCCTCTGGGGGACCACGATGGAACCGGTCCACTCGACAAATATCAGTCCCACCAACCGGGCCCGCTTCAGAACGACAAACCCAGTCCTCCTCTGAGCTATGGCTCCCACCGGACCAGCCCGCTGGAGGACTACTTCCCCCTCCCCCAGCTCCACAAGGCCTCGTCCTCAGCCTCCCCCGACATCATCGAAGTCCGATCGGATAAAACAGACAAAGACTTTGACGACTTGGACGAAGACGACGAGCAGGATGACGACGACAGCCTGTCGCAGCGTTCGGCCGTGACCGACGAGTCGGAGATGTTCGACATGACCCGGGGGAACCTGGGCCTCCTGGAGCAGGCCATCGCCCTGAAGGCGGAGCAGGTGAGGTCGGCCGGACCCAGAGAGCTCCTCCGCGCTCCGGACATCCACCATCAGAGATACTTCACCATCGAGGACAGACCCAAGCACCTGGACATCATCCGTAAGACCTACTTCAGCAAAGGTAGGCCGGCCCTCTCAGCATCTGGTTGGTTTCAGAGCTGGATGAGGCTCCGTAGATACCTGATGCTGGTGGATCCGCTCACCCCAGCATCCGGCCTCTGCAGCAAACCCACAAACGTCAGTTAGAAATGTTGGTCTGAACGGCAGGAGCTGAGGGTCTAAACAGGAAAGATGCTTCAGGTGAAAAATCCCAGGTGAGCGTTCAGACTGCCTGAGTCTGGTCCAGCGGAGCTCCTCCCCTCTTCATGGAGATGAGGCTGAAGAGTCTCCAGCTGAGTGGCGAGTGCAGAGGAAGTGCTGGAGGAGCGTGTTGTTGACGTTGTTTTCTCTGTTGGCCCTCTGCCCACTTGTCGTGCTCTCGCTGAAGCAGCAGCGTGATGACACGGCTCGTCGTGCTGCCCTCTCCTTGGCCTCGGCTCCCTCCTGTGGTGGCGTTCCTGCTCTGCTCGGCTCTAATTAGACGACGCGTGTCTCGTTAACATTCAATTTGAAGGCCAACAGAGCATCGCACCATCCTCTTGCTCCTGTTCCTCTTTCCTGTTAAGTGGCTTCGCTCCGAAAACCGTTTATTTATTCAGTCAATCAGAATAAAAGATGATGGAGAGACAACATGTCATGAAATTAAAGTGTTAATTAACAGCTTTAGGAATCTTTCAGTTTTCACCTTTAAAAACATAATAACCAAACAATAACATTCATCAAATGTTAGAAAACGCTGAAAAGGCCCACGCGAACGTTTATTCTGCTCCTCTGAGAGTTACAAGGAGCTCCTGATGATTGAAGTAAGCCATGAGACAGGAAGTCCTTATATGGTGATGTGACTATTACAACATGCTGAGATTTTATTTCTCAGAGAAACATTTCAAATAAAATAAATCTGTATTTTTCTACTCTTTTATTTATTTATTTATTGTTTCTGGACATCAGATTAGCCGTTAGTCATGTAGCTAACATGTTTTAGCGGTGTTCCTATGTAAACAGATTCAAGCTGAATGTAAAGATTAAATTACATTTTACAGCGATGACCCGGTTCTGTAGAGGAGGACGTTTTTCACACCATCGAATTTAGAAAAGTGGAAATGGAGCAGGAGGAGGACTCTAGCAGAAAGCTAGCAGGCAGCATCTTACCTGCAGCTAACCGCTAACGGTTGAAACAACTCACACTCAGGGATTTATTCACTAGATATTTTTGCACTTTCTCGTGAGACGGTTCATGTTTCTGTTCTAACCAAACATTTGTGGCTATGCTAGCTATGCTAGCTGCTAGCTAGCAGCTAGCATAGCTAGTGTTTCCTCTGTAAAATCTGCCTCATTCATCTGTGTAGCATAAAGAAAACCGTGGCCATGTAAACAAAACCATCTGAAGTAAAGATGTTCCAATATTTAAACGAGCATTTATTTAAGTTATAAACTAAAACATAAAAATAAAAACACTTTATGATCAATAAACTGAAATCATGAGAGAGAGCAGAAAGAACATATGATATCGGCCCCCTTTGCCACAGTTAGATGGTTCATTCACATTTCTTGTTCCGTCTCATTTTCCAGATCATTAAACAAAGAAATGATTAATAATAGTAAATAATAACAATAACAAAATTAACTCCTTCCTAAATTCATTAATACTGCCTCCTACTGATAAACTACCGATAAACTACTGGTAAACTACTGATAAACTATTGATAAACTACTGATAAACTGCTGATAAACTATTGATAAACTGCTGATAAACTATTGATAAACTACTGATAAACTATTGATAAACTGCTGATAAACTATTGATAAACTACTGATAAACTATTGATAAACTATTGATAAACTGCTGATAAACTATTGATAAACTACCGATAAACTATTGATAAACTACTGATACGCTATTGATAAACTACTGGTAAACTTTTGATAAACTACTTATAACATACCGATAAACTATTGATAAACTACAGATAAACTACAGATAAACTACCGATAAACCATTGATAAACTATTGATGAACTACTGATAAACTACTGATAAACTATTGATAAACTGCTGATAAACTATTGATAAACTACTGGTAAACCTTTGATAAACTACTTATAACATACCGATAAACTACTGATAAACTACAGATAAACTACAGATAAACTACTGATAAACTTTTGATAAACCACTGATAAACTATTGATAAACTACTGATAAACTACTGATAAACTATTGATAAACTGCTGCTAAACTACTGATAAACCACTGGTAAACTACTGATAAACTATTGATAAACTGCTGATAAACTACTGATAAACTACTAATAAACTATTGATAAACTATTGATAAACTACTGATAAACTACTGATAAACTACTGATAAACTACTGATAAACTATTGATAAACTACTGATAAACTATTGATAAACTACTGATAAACCTTTGATAAACTACTTATAACATTCCGATAAACTACTGATAAACTGTTGATAAACTACAGATAAACTACTGATAAACTTTTGATAAACCACTGATAAACTATTGATAAACTACTGATAAACTACTGATAAACTATTGATAAACTGCTGATAAACTACTGATAAACTATTGATAAACTGCTGATAAACTACTGATAAACCACTGGTAAACTACTGATAAACTATTGATAAACTGCTGATAAACTACTGATAAACTGCTGATAAACTATTGATAAACTACTGATAAACTACTGCTAAACTACTGATAAACTATTGATAAACTGCTGATAAACTACTGATGAACTACTGCCACACCAAAAAGGAAATAAAAAGGGAAAGATGTGATATAACCCTAGGCCCCGTAAGGGTCATGGGGATGTTCTGGCCCAGTGTTTTTATTCAGGGTTCAGGTTGTTGTTTTCTGTTGAGTGTGAGATCCAGACAGGTTGTGGGTAAATCCAGGAACCACCGATGCTGACGCTGTGGTAGTCGTCTGAAGTGTGTCTGGATTTCACGCTCAGCCAAGCAGACCGTCTGATGGCATCAACCACATGCTTTTGTCCTCTTTTTCTCATCCCTCTCCTCTGATTCCTCCTGATCCAGAGAGGCCAGAGAAGAGAGAGAACAAGTGTCCCACGCCGGGCTGCGACGGCACCGGCCACGTGACCGGTCTGTACCCCCACCACCGCAGCCTGTCGGGCTGTCCGCACAAGGACAGGATCCCCCCAGAGAGTGAGGGACTCTTTTCTCTGATAGACCCGAGTATAACTGATGCTTTTGTTTTAACGCTGGTGGGATCTGGTCAGAACCACTGAACCTGTGATCTCTGCTCAGTTCTGGCCATGCATGAGAACGTGTTGAAGTGTCCGACTCCCGGCTGCACCGGACAGGGCCACGTCAACAGCAACCGCAACACACACCGCAGGTACGTCCTCCCAGCTGCTGTCCTGCTGGACAAACGTGCAGACGCTGCTTCACGTCTCCGTGTCCCTCCAGCCTCTCCGGTTGTCCCATCGCTGCTGCAGAGAAGCTGTCCAAGAGCCACGACAAGCAGCACCTGTCTCCGCCTGCAGGAGAGCTCCTCAAGGGAAGTCCCAACGACAGAGTGCTGAGGTGGGTCAGTTATTCTTCAGGACGGGTTCTGGTTCTGGAAAATTCAACAAATTATCACAAAATCCTCAGAAGCTGAGAAGGTTTTTCTCTTTCGCTCTGGTTACAAAGAAAATCCCTGAAATGTGTGAAAAGTCGTCCTCTTTCAAGAGCGTTTGACCCAGAAGGCCCGAGGGAACCCCTCCAGTGAGTTCTGGGTCGGTTCCAGGAGGGAGGAGTCCTAATCCGATCTCAGCTCACTCCTTCTGATGAGGAGGAGCAACGGTTCTGCTCAGAGCTCCTCCCCTTACCTGGCTCCTCCCAGTGATGTCATCGATCGGCCTCCTGCCTTATCAGTTTTATTCTGTTCAGCTTAAACCTGCTTTTAGTTTTAAAGACGTTTCATTTTTTATTTATTTAAAAAGTGTTTTCATATATTTATGAGATCCGACTGAAATACCTAAAACAAATAAACATTCAAATCAAATCCCATCTGATAAACCTTTGGGTCAGAGCCGTTCCCTACAGGAGCCTAAAGCTGAGACTGCACTTTGACACCTTGATGAAGATTTTGTGCATTTCTGCTTGAGCTGAGGGTGGATTTGTTTTTGAGTCAGACCGGTTTCCCACACAGGTGGGTCCGTGGTCAGTGTGGAAGCTCTGTGAGAAGGTTTCTGAGTTCTTTTTTAAACATCAGAAACAGAAAACCCAGCCTTTATATTCGGCTTTTACCGTTCGGCGTCTCACAGATCCCAGAAACCAATGAGCTTTTCCCATTTTCATAAAAATAAGTGAATTTATTTTCCTTCTGTGTCCCTTGAGGGGCCATGTAGTCACATTTTGACCCTTCCAGGCCTCCATAGATGAGATATGTGATGTGGAACAGGTCATCACCATGATCCAGGACCAAAGAATGATAATTGCCGTTGTTACGCTCCCCCTCGTCGCTATTTTAATTAATAATGCTGTCGATATGCTAATTATCCCAGTTCTACGTGCGTCTGCAGGAGGAGGGAAATGATTGCTGTCTAGAGGAAAAGCTCATCTCTGACTGGACAAAGCATCGGATTAAAACACAATAAGGCTGGATCGTGTTTCTAATGAGCTTCCTTGTGTGGTAGACAACGTAGAGCTGGATGCTTTGTTCTAATGGCATCGCTGCTGATTTAATAAAAAGGACCAGAAATTCCCCCGTGATTCCCAGCTGCTGCTGGGAAGTGATTCCTGGGCTGAGCCCGGCACTGGTACAGGTCAGGTCATGGAGAATTTAAAAGACGCCTGTGATGGAGAAGGATGCTGCTTTGCTTCTCTCTGGTCTATCAGTGGATTTACGCCAACAGGTTTGACAAAAGCCCGGCTCTCCAGGAAAACGAGAGGGCTTAAAGCTCATAAATTCCTTGCTGTACAACATGCAAATGTGCCCTCTGCTGATAAGAGAGCTTTTAATCCTGCTGCTCTCCTGCTAAGTACACCGGCGCTCCTATCTCCACGCGCTCTGTTGCACTCCTTTCTCCAGTTTGTTTTTGTGTGTCTCTCTTTTGATTTTTCATCTTTCCCGACCTTTTCTGCTCTGCTTTGTCATTAATCCCGGCTTTTACCCCCCCAGGCCCATGTGCTTCGTCAAGCAGCTGGAGGTGCCTCAGTATGGCAGCTACAGGCCCAACATGGCACCCTCAACTCCTCGCGCCAACCTGGCCAAGGAGCTGGAGAAGTACTCCAAGGTCTCCTTCGATTATGCAAGCTTTGACGCTCAAGTGTTCGGGAAGCGCACGCTTGCTCCAAAGATGACCACCAGCGAAACGTCACCCAAAGCCTTCAAAAGTAAGAGCGGACGTCTGGCTGTGGTTCTGGTCCGGTCCAGATCAGCGTCTCATTCGTGTTCAGAGATTTTCTGTTGTTAATCCTCTGAGTCAACGTGGTTTAAATGTCATGTGACAAAATAACAAATGTTAGCTTTAAAGTCACAAACAGCACAAAAATACACATTATTATATATATATATATATATATATATATATATATATATATATATATAATATATGCACATACATAATATATATTAACCCTTCATTTAAGTTTCTGCAAGGTCTCTGCATCTGCTGCATGGACCATCAGGACCATTAAGACCATTAAGCCTGCATGTTCATCATCAGATTATGTTGGATTAATCTACTGGATGGTGTTGTTTCACACTCCAGCCTATAGGTGGCGATGATGCTCCGATAACCAGAGTTTTCAGCAGCTTATTGGATTTATTTAACCAGGAATGTTATATAGTGTGTTTGTTTATGTCTTATTGTGTTTTTGGCGCCACCTGTTGGATGGGAGTTGTGTTACGACACGTCCCATGCTAATACTAACTGATGCCGTTGCTCCTTCCACAGCTAAGCCCTCGTTCCCCAAGTCACCATCACCCAGCCTCAGTCTCCATGGTTACGGGAAAAGCTCCGCCCTGGCCTACGACTACTCCCACGACGCAGAAGCTGCTCACATGGCTGCCACCGCCATCCTTAACCTGTCCACGCGCTGCTGGGAGAAACCCGAGAACCTCAGCACCAAACCCCAGAACAAGGTAGTTTCCCGAGGAACGTTACAGATGCTTCCTGTTCCTCGCCCGCCCATCAAAGCTGGCCACGTTTTCACCTCTAGATGTTTTAGAGTCAACCATAAAGATGGAGTCCGGTTCTAGATTTAACCAGTAACGCTTTGATTAGATATTTGCTTGAAAAGGGGCGGGGCTTCCCGTGCGTTGCACGTGGAGAAGATGATTATCTGATTGAACTCTAGATGAAACGTTTCTGGCCACAGCTGGTGAGATGAGAGGCCCTCCTCCTCCTCCTCCTCCATCATCTTCACGTGGATTTATCATCAGGAGGCTGTTGGGATTCAGTTGCATCACCTCTCCCCTCCTCTTTCATCCCTCCATCCCACACTTTTCATGTTGTTATTGAATCTGGCTGACTGCCACTTCCCTGGATTACTTTTCCACCAGGTAGCCTTTTTTCATTATCTGCCGGACCGATCTCCCACTCGGTTTCTCCACCCCCGCCACTCTTTCTTTAATTTTCCCTCCTCATCTCTTCCTTCATATGAAAGTTTCTCTCTCTGCGTCGCTCTACACCTCTTTTATTCCCCCTCACTCACTCGTTCCATTCTCTCTGTGCACAGGAGGAATAATTGGAGCAGCACTTCCCCCATATTGAGATTGTAAAGGCCTTTTTGCTTGACTGAGAGGGAAAAGTGACTGCTGCATCACTGTTTCCGTCTTTTCATTTCCTGACACGGTTTTAGGAACAGAAAAAAGAAAATCAGTGTGTTTGGCAGCAAAGTAAAGCACGGTGTTGTTCAGAGGAGGCAGTGATCCAGGAGCTATGCAGATCAGCTGGGAACTGATCTGGAATCAGAGTCACGGTTAGTTGAAATCCAATACTAAAAAACCGGAACGCTAGGAATGTTTCTGGGAACGGTTCCAGTTTTCCTTCCTCTCTCGTAACACTTTGATATTTTTAGATCTTGACCAGGCGATCCGAACAGCGAGCTGAAAACACGCCTCCTCTCACCCCTCGCTTTCTGTTCACCTGCCAGCGCTAAAATCCAGCGTGGAGTTGTGAGGCTCCGCGTTAAAAAGATCCGTTACCATTCGGCTGGATGCTCCGGGTCTGAGGAAAGACTGGGACCAGCTTCAGGGGGTTTTACAAGCCAACAGATGAGAGCAGTGTTCTACGTCTGATCAGATTTTAGAACATTTTGGGATTGGGCAGCAGTAGCTCAGGAGGTAGAGCGGGATGTCCAGTAATCGGAAGGTTGCAGGTTCGATCCCGGCTCCGGCCAGAGAATGCTGCTGTGTGTCATTGGGCAAGACACTTAACCCGCCTTGCCTGCTGGTGGTGGTCGGCAGCCTCGCCTCTGTCAGTGCGCCCCAGGGCAGCTGTAGCTACATCGTAGCTCATCCCCACCAGCGTATGAATGTGTGTGTGAATGGGTGGATGACTGATTGTGTTGTGAAGCGCCTTGGGGGGTTGTAGAACCCTAAGAAGGCACTATACAAATACAGACCATTTACCATTTACCATAACATCAGGAAAACTCTCCGTTTCTTTGTCACTTCACAACTCATATGAAGATTTATTATACATAGAGACCATGATGATGATGATGATGATGGTAAAAATGGTAAATGGCCTGTATTTGTATAGCGCCTTCTTAGGGTTCTACAACCCCCCAAGGCGCTTCACAACACAATCAACTCAATTCACCCATTCACACACTGGTGGGGATGAGCTACGATGTAGCCACAGCTGCCCTGGGGCGCACTGACAGAGGCCAGGCTGCCGAGCACTGGCACCACCAGTCCCTCCAACCACCACCAGCAGGCAAGGCGGGTTAAGTGTCTTGCCCAAGGACACACAGCAGCATTCTCTGGCCGGAGCCGGGATTGAACCTGCAACCTTCCGATTACTGGACAACCCGCTCTACCTCCTGAGCTACTGCTGCCCACATGATGAAGAAGAAGAAACCCCAAAGGTCTTAGAATCAGCTGATTAACTCAAGTCACCTGCAAAGATGTTTCAATCCCCATCCAACCTTTTCTGTTCTTAAAGCCTCCAGACGGAGCATCAGGGTTAGTGCCTTCATCACAAACCCTGGTGGAGGAGCTCAGACATGAAAACCCCTCACCTTTCGGCGAAATTCGCCGTTTTGAATCCAAAATGGGTCACCTACGTGATTCGTGCAGACCCGATGGGGGGGGGGGGGGGGGGGGGGGGGGGGGGGTGATGATGCGCTTATTCAGCAAGGCGGGGTTTTGCGGTTTGACAAGTTTCACTATTAACCACGGGGGGTAATATACCAGAGAATTTTAACATGAACCAAACACCACAAACTGTAGAATGAACAAATAAGTCCGTCAGAACCGGTGACGCGCGACCCGCACGAGCGCATCTCGTCTGGAGGTCACCTGTGTAGACCTCAGGTGAAGGGCTCTTCCCCGCTCTTACGATCCGAGCCCGAACCAAGTCAGCCCGACGGCTCGGGTCGGATTTGGGTCGATTAATAATTTGAGCGTGTTGAGTCGCGTTGGACAGCAGGAGGGAGAGAGAGAGAGAGACTGGCGGCCGCACAATATGAGGAGATGAGGACGCGCCTCAAACCAAACACAGTGGAATCGTTGTTGTTCCTCCATGGTGGTAAAGAAGTGTCTCTGTAATGATGTCGAGCGAACTTAAACTCCGTCGGGTCATTTTGGTTTCAGTCTGGGGCTTTTGGAGACTCTACTGCTGCGTGGGGGGGGGGTGATGGCGTGGAGGAGGAGAGGCTCAACAAGAGATCAGTCAGTTGAAATAATAACAATGTTGTTCTGATGTGTCCGCCTGTAGAAGTTCTTGCTAAACTTTGTTTCATGAACCAGGATGACTTCAAATGATGTTAAATTCAACTTAAAGAAAGCTTTTGTTTACCTTTTGAGTTAGATGGTTGTTTGTTTTATCTGCTCCTCAGAGACACCATGGACATGAGGAGATGATAACAGTCAAAATGTCCCCAAAGGACAGGAGGTGGGAGGGTTAGTTAGCTGGTTAGTCAAGGAGATCCATCAGCCAGGTATCATTAAACCCTGATTCAGCCCACAGCCTCCTGCTGGTGTTGTTGTTGTTGTTATTATCAGCAAATACAAAACAAACATCCAACATTTCTATTGGAAGTTCAGGATTGTTTCTAGTTTTAGTGTCTTCAGCAGCAGCAGAGCTGGGTTCATTCTCCATCACGTTTCTGAATGAGACCACTGGGTTCTAACAAAACAAACCAGACCAAACCTGTTGATCTGATTTCACTGATAACTGGTTTAGTTTATAAAGCTGCACTTGTTTAAGTTGTTGATTTAAAAACAATCATTTAAATCTAATAAAACAACCTGTTTAAATCACTAGAATGCAGGAAATGACATCTACTTCACTAAATGTTTCTGTGGGGCCTCCAGACCACCCCCCCATCACCCCAGATCCTCTGTCTCCTTCCTCAGAGCTGAGGACAACGCTGGGACATGTGGTTAAACACGTCTCAGGCTGGTCCTCGTCTCAGGAGGAGCAGAAACTACTCTGTTAAAATAAGAACCCCAACTTGATATAGAGTCAGGTGTGTCTGAGCAGGGACACGTAGAAAACATGCAGCCACTGTGGCCTTCAAGCACCAGATCTGACCCCTTGTTAAAGTATAGAGGGTGGTCTGATTTCTTCTAATGCTCAATGTGTAGCATGTACCTCTGCTTGATTATTTTATTCCATAAAGTTCACCAGGTTGATGCTTTTAAATCTAAAATGCCCCAAAACACTTTCATTAGCAGAAGATTTACTTGCTGGGGAGTGTGTGTGCGTTTGTTAGCGGGTACTTTCCCCAATGTAGAGTCTCGCCGGGGAGGGGGGGGGGGGTCTCACCTTTTTCACCCTTGACCCGTTGTCATGTCTGGGAGCTACAGGTGGACAGGGCCTGTATTATTATTATTAATAACAATAAAATAATACAAATAATATTTTATTATTATATTATTGTTATTATTAATCATAATAATAACAATAATATAATAATAGTAATAATAATATATTATTATTATTAATAACAATAAAATAATAATATAATAATAGTAATAAAAATGTTAATATTATAATTATTATTATATTACTATTATGTTATAAAATTACATAAAATAAAAGTGATTATTATACAGTTGTTATTTGAAAATTAGACTATGCTAAATTATTTTAAAGTATTTTTATTTCTTATATTAACCTTTAAAAGGCAAAACCCTCAAGCTACATGTGCTAGCATGTTTAGCAACAAGTGTGTGTGTGTGTGTGTTGGGGGGGTGCAGTACGATCAAGTTAAAGGTTAGAAAATCCCTTCCTGCTAACATTTCATCTGTAATTTATTTAAACACAAGTGGTCGTCATGTTTCCATTCTTTGGTTTAAAGTCACAGTGTTTACGAAAACACGTCGGACAGTCGGACATTACCGACGTGGTTTAATATTGTCCGACGAAAAACTTTAAATCGTCGGACATTATGACCGACGCCGTACGTCTACTCTGAACGTGCCAAAATAAAATAAACTTCCTGAAAACTGCAGACTGTTTGTTGGCTTCCCCCTCAAAAGATCCAGTTTCTACCTATATTACATTATTTATTTGGACTCTCAGCCTACCGGGTCTTCTATTGGGCGGAGAGGATGGAGAGCGGCAGAGCGCTGATTACTGATGCGCTCCGCCGGGCAGCTGCGTCCTGCGCACGGCCACAGTAACATTCTCAAAGTGGCGCCACAAAAAAAACATAATTAACATACGATCGTTCATGTTTGCCCATACTTTCTGTCTTTCATTGTGCCTGACGCGCTCCGCTGCTGCAGAGATCATCTCCCGTGCTTCGGTGACGTCACCTCACTGGCGCGGCCGCACATTCCGCTATTTTTGCGGTCGACGGATCTTTTTGATCGGCTAATTTCAAAAGTAACTTGTGAGTTTAAAAGTAAGAAGCCAGGCAGCAGTTTTTCTGGAGGACTGAGAGGAGATGCAGCTAAGAGACAGCAGGACAGGAAAATAGTCGCATAAAAAACAAAACAGTGTTTGAAAAGGAAAATGTAGGCAGATATATCCACTACACGTTTGTAATTTTATAATAATAATAATTTATAAGCATGTAATATTTATTTATTTGATATAATTCAGCTCATCCTTCAAAACTCAGTTCCACACCCAGGGCCGTTTCTAGGCATTTCGGGGACCACGGCACAGTGCCCCCCCCCCCACCACCACCACCTTAAGAAAAAGATAATTTCTTTATATTGTGATATTTATGATGAACTAAATCGTCAGACAGAATGACATTTTGTCCTTAACATCAGTTTATTAGAGTAGTTTAACAAACAGCTGAGATAAACCCGCATCTCCAACTTCCAGTTTCACCTCAACCAGCCACAGCGTCTCTTAAAGGAACAGTAACATCAGGCTACAGCATCAGTCACAAAAAGCCCTTATGGATCATTACAATATTTAGAAATACTTTCATATATAATATGTTGTTTCTGGTGTTTCATAATCATTTATAATAATTATGATCTCTAATAATTTCCTGATAAATTCTGTTAATCCTCATTTTATGAATTTGGCAGAAAATCACATTGATGGTTCTTTGTCAACAGATTATTGTCACAATAAAAATATGTATAATATGTAAAGGTCAGAGGTCACTACATTACCCACTGTTAAATAGATACAAATCTGAAGCCCACGAGGACATTGTCCTACATGGTTCAAAAATGTCCTGCGTGAGACGCTCTCACGTCTGCCAGTTTGGCAGGCGTGGCTGAAAAGTTTTCGCAAACACTGAAGTCAGCGTCTCTCAGGCGTGAAGCGCTCTCAGACCGCGGCGGTCTTAGTTTGGTTTAGAGGAGGCTGGTGGCGGTAGGACTGGAGGAGAACACGGCGCCACATATAAGATAAGGAAGAAAGATTTGGTGAATATTTAATCTCTTTTGACTTCTCCAGCTTCAGGAATCTCCTAATTTGGTGATAAGATACTTTTTTCATAGTTGCACCAGTGAAGAACACAACTGGTGATGCTGAGTGGTGACTGCTGAGACCCACACTGGTATTCATCCTTCTGCCTCCTCAGGAACAGGACATCGAGGTGGACGAGAACGGCACCCTGGACCTGAGCATGAAGAAGCCCATAAAGCGAGAGGGCAGCCTGTCAGGCACCAGCCCCGGGGTTCGATCCCCAGATCCTTCCTCCTCCTCCTCTTCCTCCTCCTCCTCCTCCCTGCATCACGGCGGCAACAGCGGGATGACCTCACCAAACCTACACGCGTACAAGCAGGAGGACTGGGACGGACCTCTGGATTTCACCAAACCCAACCGCCAGAGGGAGGAGGAAGCAGACGAGGTGAGGGTAATTAGACGGGAGCTCGTGGAAACGCCGCGTTTCCTGCTGCTTGAGTCACAAAGGAAACTCAAATAAGAGCTAGAAACAGTGGCCCTGCAGCACGTTGAGCCAAAACTTCTTGTTTACATCACTTTTCTTTGTCTGTTGGCGTTTCCTTGTTTCCTGTCCCGTTTTCCTCCGTCTATTATTCATCTGTTCCAGGGAAATGCAAGAGTTACTCCGTGGTTAAAACACTGCTCTGAGTAACGGAGGAGGGGTGTCAGGTGCATTGCACCATCCTGGATTTGGCATATGCTAATTCTCACGCCTTTGAACTTTTTCAAAAGAAATTTAAAGGGCCTTGAATGTTAATTTTTTATGAGACATTTGGAAACATCACGTCTGCAGGAGAAGAAAGAGGGCCATGTGTGCGTTCGACAAACTTTCTTTTGATTGTTTACCACCTTTCAAAGCCGTCGTCACAGCCAACACGTGCCGTTTCAGACGGAGCACACGGGACATTCGTACGTGTCCTCGGACCCGGAGGACTGCGACCTGATGCAGGACTGTCTGGAGGACAGGAAGTACCCGGGGGACGTGACCACCCCCAGCTTCAAAGTCAAGTTTCAGCCCAAAGACAGCAAGAAGGAGCTGCTCTCGTAAGTCTCGCCACCAGGATGTTCTTCCCAGGTCCAGGTTTTCCTGTGACCAGGCTAACCGTGACTAGCTATACCAGCTGTTAGCGGTGTGATGCGTACTCATGTCGTATCTCTTACCCCCGGTCCCTGCCCCTCCCTCTACAGGTGTCCCACACCTGGCTGCGATGGCAGTGGACACATCAC
>SSNS01000028.1:757257-769279 GCA_006937985.1 Aphyosemion australe | reverse complement strand
TATATTTTTTTTTGTTTGTTGGTATTTTATATTGGTGTCTTAATGGCTGAAAATGGATAAAAAACACTTACATTTTGATTTAATTATAGGTTTGAGATTCCATAAAAAAGCCAAATGCTTTACTTTTTTGAAGATAAATAGAATAAAGTACATTTCTCCCCATGTTTTAATATGTAATTACCAAAGTCCTAATGCTTACATCTTTACATGTTTTTATTTATTGCTTGCACTGCATCTTTATTAAATGTATTTAGGTGTAACTGTGATAACTGCTCTAACATGCCCAGAGGTTGAAATCAATACTGTAGAGAAATCCCCAAGATCGGTCTGCTTTGCTAACAAATAGTTAAATCTTACCTGCATTCTAAATAAATACCATGAGGTTAAAGCCAGAATGGAGGAAACATGAAGCCAAATGAAATGCATGCTGGATCATCTTGGATTTGAGGCTGTCCTGTGTTCAACTACAGAATAAATGTTTACAAGGCCCAGTTTGGACCAGTACAACTAAGAAGAATTGTACAATCAGTGAATGTTTTTATTATTTGTTTATTTTAATTTACAAAGCAGTAATGTCACAGCAAACAAATAAATATAATAAATAGAAAGAATGAACAAAAATATTTGAATAATTGGCTTTGGACACTTAATGTCTCCCCTTTTGGTTTTAGTTGTTCCAGGCGTTGTGCACACAGGTGATTTGTGTCCTGGTGATGGTGGTATGTAGGTCTCAGAGTTCCTGTCATCCTGTGTTGTCCTCAGAATATGGCAGGAGTTTCCAAAGTCCAGTTCCATGATGTCATCGACGTATGCTGAAATGATAAACAATAACTTTAATGACATATTTTGTTTACGAGCAGCTTTTGGAAAGTTGGTTCTGTTCTACTAATGTTTATAGAGACATTTTTGTTGTTGTTTTGGTTCATTATTTACTTTGCTTATAAGTTCACTTTGCTGCAGTGATTTAACAATTTATAAAAAATGTTAATAAAATACTGCCACTACAATTATTCAAATGATTGGAATCAAAATAAGCATATTAAAGAACAGCACAGATATTAAATGTTGCAGCTGTTTTTATAGACTTAGCTTGGGGACAGACATTCTGTACACATGCTGCTCAGATCAGGTGGTTGTTAACAGAAAAGAATGTAATTCAATCATTTCAACAGAATGTTATCTTTCCAAACAGCGACTAAACCAATAAAACATAAAATAAACCACTCTGCTGCCATCAGATGGAGTGATTTAGGGGGTGTGATGTTCTAATGATGGTGGCTTCTTAGAGGTCTGAGGTGTAGGGCTAAAGTGTCATCACTCACTTTGATCTGCTTCAGACTTCTTCCTCTATACCAGGGCCCTCATTTATCAAACGTTCGTAGAAACGTTCCTATATTCCCTCCTACGGATGAAATTTAGAATGTGTGTACGAACAGTCAATGTCCTGATTTATGAAACATGCGGTGGCCTCTCGTATGCATGTTCCTCCGCAATCGTCTGATGATAAATCCCACCTGTGCGCTTACAGGAGCTCGTGCCCGTGTATCGTCATTTACATACAGAAACGCCCTCAATTAACCATATTTGGTCACACTACGTCCTCAGGTCGGGAGGGGATTCCCTGGGTTCTTCCCGGAAAAAAAAAAGACAAACTTTATTCGAAACACCGGACACTTGACAACGCGTGTATGATCGGGGAGCAGAGGAGGTTCTGGAGGTTGTTTTAATTGTAAAATAGGACAGGGGTTCCCAAATTTTTTTCTTTGGGGACCCCCTTGCCTGTGTCCAAGACAAGCCAGGACCCCCGACCCCAACTCCTACACGCATAAACACGTTAAATGTGATTTGCAAACTTTATACAGACATAGAGTTATAACTTTTATATGGAGTTCTGATTATACTGTAGGGTGTTATTGGGATTTTATAAATGTAATTTTTACAAATAAAATCTTGCTAACCTCACAACCTCAGCAAAGACAAAATTATGGGGACCCCCTGTAATCTTGTGGGGTCCCGACCCCTGATTTGGGAACCCCTGAAATAGAATCTGGACTGGAATCGGATCAATGCGCTGCGCTCACGGAAGAGCCGTTCCCTCTGGAGTGCACTCTGCGCTGCTAAATCCTCCAATAATAATAATAACAATAAGAAACGATCTTTTATAGCACATCTCAAGCAAAATCATGATGCGCTTCACAAGGACAAAACAATTTAATTAAAATACAACATAATAAATAACTAAATGCAAAATGATTTAAAACATCATAAACATGGTAAGAGTAAAAATTGTGATTACAAAATAACACGAAATCAGCCGTTCTACAGTCAGATTCTTGTCGGTCACGGGTGTTTTAGCACCAATAATGTGACACAGCTGTTTTTCCACCAAAATATTTATTTATTGGGTAGAATAATTAGTGGATGAGGAACACGCGTGGATCACTGAGACCTTCAGAATTGCTGTTCCCTCGTTCTGCCACTAGATGCTGTTCCTACGCATGGTCACAGCTGTTCTTATATTTAGGAACGTTTTCACGCACAAGTACAAATTGGTAAATACCACACAATGCGTAAAATCGTTCCCACGCACGAAATACGCACAGATCTGTACGTAAGTACGGTTGATAAATGAGGCCCCAGGTGTGTAGTTGGAAGTGCTGGTTTTAACATCTGAGCATTCTGTGGTTGTCTGTGTTCCTTTGAGGGGGAAAAAGGTAAAATTAGCTAGATGGATAGGTTTGCTTGTTAAAATATTTTTATTGTACTGACATTTCAAAGCCTTGCAGTGCCAAAATTTCACTTACCTAAACATCAGACATCAGATTTTATGAACAGCTGTGTCCCAACTGAGCACATCTGGGCTTTAGTCTGACATCCTGTCAGTGAAAGATGCTCCAGCCTCCTGGATGTGGACTCTAAAAAAAGCAAAGGTGCATTTTTACCAGTGGCGGCCGGTGGCTTTTTTTTTGGGTGGGGCGCTAACCACATATCACCACTAGGGGACGTCAAATTACCATAGATTCTTAAGCATCAGCGTCACACAACTGACGGTCACAGTAGCGCTTCCGGCAACAAAGTTGTTCAAAAGCTTTTTGAATATATTAAGCATGTTTTTGAGAAAAACATTCATCCATTCACCCATATATTACACAAACTGCACACACGCTTAAGGGGAGTAGGCTAAATCTAATCAATAGAATCCACTTTCTACAAACAGAACCCCCATAAGCTGTAAATAAACGTGAGGCCGTAAAATAGACGCTACACGTATCCAGAAAAACACACAGTGACACAACGCAAGATATTCACAGAAGCAGCCGGCGTTTAGATTAAAGCCCAGACTCACAAACAAGAAGTACCACTCTTAGTTCAAACCGTATGGAGCGGTGCTAGCGGCTAACGAGGCAGCATGCTATTTCCTGAAGCCAAAAGCTAAAATGAGGCTTACCTGCAGGTTATGGCCATAATCCGTGTGGTGTAGTAAAAATAATCCACTCGGTTCGTGAAATTCTACATCCCAACGTAAAAGCTGAGCTGATCACTGTTTGCTGGCATTGTTTTGCCAAAGACTATATAAGTGTTTTGCCCGCTTGAGTGTTTGATGCATTCATCATTTTCCTGTTTACGTGGATTCTCTCCCTGTGATTGGTTAACACGAAAGCCAGCCAGCTGAAAAAAACTCAACAACAAGCAATTCGATTGGCTCAGGTTTCACACATTGGAACCTACTAGTAGCGTTTGCTACGTCAGGTTTTGAAGCAATTAACTTTATTTGTCACTGATGATTTCACAATTATAGCAAAGATGGCTAAAAGGTTGGACAACAAAAAATATTCAGTGGAAGTAGTGTGTTGCTGCTGTGACAAATTGGCACAGATGGAGCCACACTGTGCCAGCCTGTGGAAAGTTTTCCCCTCAGGGCGGGGTGAACAACCTGACCAATCAGCGATCTCCTCCCCCTGGTCTGAGCAGAATTCACCCGGTGAGGCGGCGACGATCGCTAAAAGATGCGACCAACCGCTCTCCTATTCTTTCTCGTTGTGGACGGTTTGGGGACCCACTGCACATGCGCCAGTTAGCCCATATTAAGTCAATGGTAAAGATTGCTGCGCCCGCGAGAGGACACGTGACAAGTACGTCGACGATTCGGCCGTGTTAAAAGTAAAAAAAACATTATTAAACACAGATTACACACAGCACTTAGTCCATATGGTGTGTATAGATCGTTTAGTTCACTTTTTATGTTTTTTTAAATATATTTTGTGATTCCTATCTTCTTCTTCTCCTTCCTGTGAGTGGTGGGGCGGCGCCCTAGCGCCCCCAATGGACAAGCCGCCACTGATTTTTACTTTTATTATAATTATTTTACAGGTTATTTTAGCAGCTTTCTGACAGTCACGCTCATACAGAGTGTTAGTTTAGCTGTGTCTGACTTGATCCAAGTTAGTTTTTATTTCTGCAGTGAGCCATGAAACCTCACCTCACTTCACCCAGAGATTGTTCTTTAAAACTCGTATTAAATCCACTGTGTTGACGCATTTTAACGACCTTATTTCGCCTTGTATTTTTGCATGACATTTGCAGCATGCTAGGTTTACTTCACTCTCAAAAAGTAAGACAGAGAGTCTCTGCTGGGCTACAAAGTGTGAGCAGATATCTGGTATGATAAAAGGCGTTCATGAGAATTTGCAGATCACGTTTTTTTCCACAGAGATCAGCCAAATCCACATTTATCTAGTTACTAAATAACTAGCACATAGCGCTAGCTTAAACAGGCCCGATTCTAATGCTAGCAAAACAGTAGCCCATAAATACAATTCTAAAGTAAAGTTTGCCGACATTTTAGAGTTATATGAAGCTTACCGCTTGCTGCTGTGTCCTTTACTGCCATATTCAGAAAGAAATGACCCCTCAAAGTCCTTCTCCGGACCGTGCTGGAGGACTTCATATGCTGTCTGTCTGTCTGCTGCCCTGCACTGGGAAAGTACCCGTCTGCCGGCCGGCTCCGCCTGGTCACGGCCGGTCCACGTCTCCTTCTGTGGTTTTTGTATCGGTAGTCACCAGCCTGACATGTGAAAATACTGCCACAGCACTCGTCCTTAAAGGGAATAAAACTTAAAAATTTGTGTGGCTCAGAAAAACGAACATTTGGGACTCTCCACTCCTGACTTATTCATTCTCCAGGTTGGACTACAAAAATCTTGGCGAGAAGAAAAAATGGCGGATTTACTTTCTGTGTAGCCGGAGGTCCAAGACCATATTTGGAAGTTATCGTGACGACGTAGTAAAAATATGAAATAGTCAAATTTAAAAACTGAACCGGTGGACAAATATGACCAAAACTTTATAATTAAATACAGAAATAGCACCTATAGTGAATAATATAATACTTTTTGCACACTTAGACACTTAAAATGTGAAAAATACTGTATTAAGGGATAAAAAAGTGGGTTTTTCATGATATGTCTCCTTTAATATCTCGTTTCCCGGTGCTGCCCCGTTATGATAAAAGTCCTGCCTGCTCACTTTGCTTATTTTATTTTATTATCACTTTTTTAAATTACAAGTTAGTGCAGTTACACATTACCGTTACCTGTTCATAACTGACCATGCAGCAGCACGGTGAGACCACATCAGCAGGACCCAACCACTGTTGTACTGTGACCGGCCACTAGAGGGTACTTGTCAGCTCTACTCTACATAACACTGTATTTTTTCCACACGGCGCTTTAGCCGTAGTTATAAGTTGTGTGAAACATTTATAAATAAATAAGTTAATGAGTAGTGATCTTTGAGCAGCACTAAGGCGTGTTTGTGTGTCTGCAGCCTCTCAGGATGCCCCAGAGCTTTGTACGCCAAGAAGAAGGCCAAGTTCCCCTCGGAGGACTACCTGAGCACCAAGTTCAGAGCCACCGACGGTGAGAAAACATGTATCCTTACATAAAAGAAGGAAGTAGCTAGATATGTGATAGTTTCTGGTCTGTGCTTCAGTTCTGGACAACGATGAGGACATCAAGCAGCTGAACAAGGAGATCAACGACCTGAATGAGTCCAACAACGAGATGGAGGCGGACATGGTCAACCTGCAGACTCAGGTGTGTTGGTTTTATCATCATTAACCCTTAAAAATGATGAACGTGGTGGTGTTAGCTGCTATATAAGGGTCCTCACGTCGCTTAACGTTGTTGGTTTTAATAAATGAAGTTTCCTCTTTAACCCTTTATCGACTGTTTAACCCTCGCATGACCACGTCCATCTGCAGAAGAACTCAGGAACATTTTTAAAGTCAAGTTTTGTTTTAGATTTAATCATTATTGTTTATATTTATTAAACATTTTATATATTTAGATTCAATTTTAAATGTTTATGTTGAACTTTGAAATTTGCGTTTTTAAATTTAAAAATATGTTTAAATATTTTATTTATTTATTTTTTAGTTTGTAAACAAATTGAATTGTAAATTTTAATATTTAACTTCATATTTTGGGTTGTAACAAGAATTATTTTATTCTACATTTTTGTGTTTTTAAAATAGTTTTTTGAATCTAAATTTGGTCAAATCCACTAATCATTCCGCTACTGTATTACATTTACAATCATCTCATACATCGTGTTTGTAAAAGGAAAACCAAACCAGGAAGGAAAAACATCTGGTGAGTTGGTTCCCTGCAGACAAATCCAGCTTCTCATCTGAGTTTCTCGTTTTTATTAAAGGCTGAAAACCCTTCAGATGTTCTCGGGTTAGGGTTCAGATGTTCTCGTGTTAGGGTTCAGACGTTCTCGCGTTAGGGTTCAGACGTTCTCGCGTTAGGGTTCAGACGTTCTCGGGTTAGGGTTCAGACGTTCTCGGGTTAGGGTTCAGACGTTCTCGCGTTAGGGTTCAGACGTTCTCGCGTTAGGGTTCAGACGTTCTCGGGTTAGGGTTCAGATGTTCTCGCGTTAGGGTTCAGATGTTCTCGCGTTAGGGTTCAGATGTTCTCGGGTTAGGGTTCAGATGTTCTCGGGTTAGGGTTCAGATGTTCTCGCGTTAGGGTTCAGATGTTCTCGCGTTAGGGTTCAGATGTTCTCGGGTTAGGGTTCAGATGTTCTCGCGTTAGGGTTCAGATGTTCTCGCGTTAGGGTTCAGATGTTTGCTGTGTGTGGCTGAACTCACCAAAGCAGCTCCTCTAGTTTTGTTACTGAGTTGTGGAGCTGCTGAAGGTGTTTTTAGCTTGAACCCTTCAGGGTTTGCATCACGAGGAAGGAGAACCTCTGTTTAGCTGCAAATGAAGTGATAACCTGAGACCCTGTTGCTGCAGATCTCCTCCATGGAGAAGAACCTGAAGAACATCGAGCATGAGAACAAGATGATCGAAGAGCAGAACGAGGCTCTCTTCATGGAGCTGTCAGGTCTGAGCCGGGCTCTCATCCGCAGCCTCGCCAACATCCGCCTGCCCCACTTGGTGAGGTTTTTTTAAATATCTGATTTTTTAAAGGTTGATTCTTGTGTGTGGAAACATGCCCCGCCCCCTCGCTCATCCTGCTCCTCTCCATCTCCTTGGCACCGCAGCAGGAGCCCATCACCGAGCAGAACTTTGAGCGCTATGTGAGCACCCTGACCGACATGTACACCAACAAGGACTGCTTCAAGAGCCCGGAGAACAGGGCTCTGCTGGAGAGCATCAACAAGGCCGTGAAGGGCATCAAAGTGTGAGGCTCCACCAGGAGGAATCTCTGAACGGTCCTGAAGCTGCAAAACGTGACGCAGGAGAAGGAGACGGAGGGATGCTCAACAATACGTTCAAACATGATTCAAAAACAAAAGGGAATTCAGGTTACTTCAATAAATGGCAACTTAAAAAACAAATTCAACCCAGGGAACAGTCTGTTGAAGAAAAGTGACCAAAATCCACGCTGCTGCTGGGATTGGGAGGAGGAAAGCTCCAGTCAGAGTGGATGGAAAACCAGGAGAATGCTTCTGAAAACTGCATTCGGGGCTCTGACCAGCTGTTTGTTTACCTTTTCGCCTCCTCGAGTGCAACTTGATGCTTTTTGTGCTTCACTTCCGCTGAAAGGAGGATCTCCGAAACAGGAAGGACGAGCCGGACTGCCGTCTTGTAGCATTCGCTGGGGCGCCCGCGTCCGCTCTCCAGCCCTGGAATCCCGTGGCATCCATCACCACACACACACACACACACCAGCAATATGACGCCTCCATGACCCTGAAGTGTGTGAACGGAGTTTTACGGCAGCAAGAAGGGAGTCGGAGACGTCAAAAAGGTCCTGAAGCTGATCTCAGAACAGCAGATAAACTCTTTTAATCTGAGGTGGGGAGGAGGAGGATGATGGTGGTGATGGTGTGTGTGTGCACATTTCAGATTATTCCGTTAGTCATATCAATAGTATTTATCCAGATAGGAATTGCACTTCATGAATAGTTTTGTGGTACGATAATTATTATTATTATTGTTACAAATGAATTATTTAAACTTATTTTAACTTATTACCATTTTTATTTATTTGAATCTATTTATTATTTTTGTTTTGTATCTGAACCGGCGGATACGACCGCGCGCCGGCGTGTTTTTGTTTTTTTAGCCTTTTTAACTGCAGATGTTTTATAAACAGAATTTTTTTGATAATTTTACAACAAAAATCTTTTTTCGTGTTTCGTTAGGGCTACGAAAACAAACCGATCCACTGAGAAGAAAAAGTGTATTTATTATTTATTTAATATGAAAAATCGACTGCTGTATATTTATTTTGTTATTTATGTGCGTGATGTGACGGTTGAGTCTGAGTAGTCTTAAAGAGTCCGTTTGTGATATTTAAATAAAGAAACGACACCAGTAAGTACTGTTTGATGGTCCTTAGACAGACCAGCAGCTGATTGTACCAACTCACTCTGTTCCTGTCTGGTTTCTGCGTTTTGCTTTTGTCAGGTGAAAAACAACAATAATCATTTTTACCTCTCCCTAGCGCTTTGTAGCGGCCAGCTCTGGCTCACCCAAACCTCCATGACGCTCCGCGGCTGCTCTGCCGCTTGATCCGTGTTATCCGTACTCGTAGAGCGCTTTTCCAGCAGCGTTTAGTCCGGAGGCATGAGTCCAAAACTCACGGAGACATATCCAGCCCTCAAGGATACGATAAGAGTCCTACCAACTTCTAACACACACACACACACACACACCCTTGTAGCCTTACTCTAGATTTTAATTTTTTGATGCACAAAGTGCCGCTGAAAACAAAAAGTAAATATAAGAGAGGAGATCGTAACTTTTGGTTCTTGATTCTTTGCTTCTCTGCTCTGTAATAACTTCTACGGAATCCAGAGAGTGCCGATTGTTTCAGATGCCTTTATTTCTCTGCCAAGATGGCCATACGTACACTATATATACATTCTGTACAAATAGATTTTAAAGATGCTATATATATGAATATAAACATACATATATTTTTCCAGTGTAATTGCTCTTCTTCTCTTGTATTAACGTATCAGAAGCTGAGATGCGAGGTGGTTTATCTGATATCACTAAGACCTGCTCAACTGTGGCTTTAAACAAACCAGTCAAGCTGAAGTGACGGATGACCGTGTAAAGATACAAACCTTTCCTTTTTTTTCCTGCTTGTTCACACGTCTGTCTCTGATCCAAAAACAGAAAAAACCCAAAAAAGTCGATGTGTGTTTCTACGACTGCACCTGAAACTAGCCGGACGGCTCTTCGTTGCTAAGTGTCACGTGAGTTCATGTAGAGTTAAAAAAGAAGTCGATGCCTCTGAATAATGTTCTGCACATCGTGTTCAGCAGCATTGTGCAGTTTATTATTGCTGTTATTGTGTGTTCTTACTGGTGAAGGCCTCTTTAGCCTAGGAGCCGTTAGTGTAACCAGCCTTGGAGTGGTGTACAGTACGATTCCCGTGATGTCAAAGGCATGTTGTAAATGTGCTCTTAGCCAATGTAGAATGAATCTCCTTTGTGCACTTTCTGAATACGCGTTGAAAATGCCAGCATCCGAGTGGTTTAGGAGGGCAGATCTCTGCTCGCTCTCACCGTTCCTTCGTTTTCTACATTCGAGGCTCTGATTTGTGTTAAAAGGGAGTCGTCGTTTCAGTTCCCAAACAAGAAAACCAAAAGAGATTGACAGGAAGCAGAGTTTGGTTCTCAGGTGACCGGGTGGGGGGGTGGCTGCTGAGGCAGAACGGAGCATCGCCATAGGTCGACCAGTCAGCTGAGGCTAGAGGCGATAGCAGCGGCTGGATCAAGGCCCTGTGTGGAATGAGACGAGTGTGTGGGAGTGGGAAATTGATTCGCCGGGCTGCACAAGCTCCCCTTTGTTGTTGGAGGAGGCGTTTGTTGCATAAATATGTGAACGTCACTCAAAAGAATGTCAAAGCTTTTTATGACTTTTTACCCCCTCCCCCGCCCAAACCTCCCTGTTCTTCGTGTCTTGTGTAACCTTTCTTCAGGAAACATAGTTTGGATGCATTTGGTTAACAAAGTAGTGTGTTCTTCCTCCTGAAATGCACGAGAAGATCTAGCCGCCAGTGTTGAGACTGTGAATTCTCTCCTAACCTATTTTCTATGGCATGACCCCTTTTAAACTGCTTGATGAAAACGTCTACTGAGGTATGGAAATGAAAAACACGGAGGCCATGGCAGCAGAGTATTTTTCTGTTTTTGAAAAACAACAAAGTCAGTTAAGGGAGCGAACACGGCCCACGCTCCCAGTGTTTCCTTATTTACATAAAAGTCCTGAGTGATGGAGGCGGGTTGATTGTTCCGAACGTTTGACCGGACTCCGGTGAAACTTTTCAGGGAAGTAAACAAAAAAACCCAAAAGTGAAAGGCAGACGTATTTACCGGAGACATAAACGTGGAACTGAGCTGTCCAAAAACTAAAAATGATCTAAAAATAGAACCAAAATCCCCGCCCTCTCCCCATCTGGCCCCGCCTCCCCGCCGTAGGTCTCATCATGTGTGCCTTTCTCACTCCACTCATGTCAACGTACAGTCTGTTTACACCTGGTTCAGGTACAGCTGAGAGGATTTGGATCTAGATGTCTTAACTTCAGGGGTGGGGGGTGGGGCTAAACAAACTGTGACGACTTCAGGTACCAAAACTGCACGGACAGCTCTGGATCAGCAGGGCATTATTCTACACCGGTGGAGAGTCTCTGTACATATTTGTATTCAGAAACAGTGTTATTGTTGTTGTGTTCCAGCTGAAAATGGTTTAAAAAATAACAAAAAAAAAACCACACCTAGTTTGTGACACTGACGTAAACAGCTCACAGCCAAGGGTTGTCCTGCTGACACGTTTTTACAGAGATGAGCTATTTTTACTGGTGATTTTCTAGCCACTGATATGAAACCCTTAAAAAACACAAAAAAAGAACAGAACTTCCAGACTTTTACAAGCACTTCCATAACAATAGATGCTTTTTGTTACTTTTCTAGATGTGGTTCCTTTGCTATTGCTCCGTTTTGTAAAGTGGGACAGGCCTTGGCTGTGTCCTGGGGTGGGGGGTAGATGTGACTGTGTGTTTGTGTTCTCGTGTTCATGTTCCCCTGTTCCTGTGTCAGTGTTCTAAAGCAGAGACGTGACGTCAGTTCTTGTGGGCGTATGATCCATTTTAAATGTTCTCTATGAAAAATACAAATAAAGACTCATAGACAAGAAAACGTCTGACTGGAGGCTCTTTCTTTACTTGTGATCATAATAAAGATGTTTTCATGATCGTCAGAGCAGCTCAGTGCAAAAGATCAGGTTAAAAACCAGGAGATTTAAATAAGTTTATATTATGTTATAGATTATATTATTGTATAATATGAAATATTACATTATACTATGTTATTTTACATTATATTATATATATAACATGAAGGACAAGGTTTTGTGCAGATGAGACTTTAGAAACTTACCCTTTTGTAAAAAAATGAAAAACTGTTAAAACATACTGGATGGTGTGTGTGTGTGTGTGTGTGTGTGTGTGTGTGTGTGTGTGTGTGTGTGTGTGTGTGTGTGTGTGTGTGTGTGTGTGT
>SSNS01000028.1:727668-752080 GCA_006937985.1 Aphyosemion australe | reverse complement strand
CAAGTGGATTTTTTACTATTAGATGGATTATTTTGACCAGCAAGGTAAGACAGAATTTAGCTTTTGACTCATGAAAATAGCTTTGTTTTGCTTTTCATTTGCAGTCATTGGGTGGTGTTGAGGTAGAAAACGTGGATTCTATCGTTTAAAAGAGCCTCTTCCTGTTTAGTGTGTGTGAGGTTTGCATATATTGGTGAATATGAAGCATGTTTTTGGAACAACTTTGTTGCTAACTTAGCAACAAAGTCCATCGATTTCAAGTTGTGTGACGCATAAGAATGGTAATTTGGCGTTCCCTAGTGGTGATATGTGGTTAGTGCATCTGAAAAACTGACCTGCAAAATTAAGAAAAAAAACGACTGTTTATATAGCGCCTCTCAAGATAAAAACCATTCACAAGAACTAACATAAAAAAATAAAATAAAAAAATGCGCCCCACCCAAAAAAAATTCACCAGCTGCCACTGGAATAAACGTTCATATTTTCGGACTTTTCCGCGATGCGTTCTTCAATCTATTCTGGGTTTGCCGCTAAACATTTTTTTTTACTTATTAACGGAGCAACGGCGTGCTGGTGACGAAGTTTCAGGAAGCCTTATCCTGACCAATCACAAGCTTGCGGTCTCCGTCACTTTTGACGGATGTTTAAAATTTGGGGCATGTCTCCGTCAACCACTGAGAGCCAGTCGGAGAGCCCTTGCGCCGACGCAAAATGGCGGTGCGTGCGTCCATTTCACGCAGACGGACCAAGTATAAACCAGCCTTTATTCATAAGGGATACGTTTCACTGAGAAATAAACCTGTTCCAACAATAAAGTCATAAAAAGCATCAAACATCAAAGTTACAAGAGCAAAACGAGGTTTAAAACGTGAAAATATCATTTTTACAAAGCCAGGATTAAGAACAGAAGCAGGAGCTGAATGCTATTCTAGTTTTATTATATTCTCCTACATGGAACCATTTACAAAAAACTTTCTTCTTTTAGTTAAATATTGTGTATTTTATGTATATTTGAGCTGGTGAAATAAAAAAATATTGTTGCATTTTTAATTGAAATAAATTCCTCAACCAAGTTTATAAATGGTCTCATTGTGACTAGTGTCAGCTCTGGATAGAGATAATCTCCATTTCTCCAAACTGAGGCTTTTCTTTGAGATCACTACTCATTTTTTTCATCACCTTTATGCAGAAAAACCTCTAAAACTGAGTTTTCACTTCAACAAGTCTGAGCTGCTGGCCTGAAGCCTGTTTCACATGGAGTGCGGTCCGGTTTCCGTACGGCTTCCAGACGGACCGCCGTGGTCCGTGTGCTGAACGTTCCAGAATATCTGCTCCCACAGGAGCACCACATGATTACAGATTTGACACCATATACATGTAAAAACAACGTGACTGTGTTGCCAGCAGAATAATGTGATGCAGGTTTTAACCACTTCCTGTCTGGGTCACGTGATGGATGACCTGCATGTGGCGTCCGGAAAAAATAGACTCCATGCATGCAGAAACTTTCCGGAGCTCCGGATCCAGATCCATGTGAATGCTCTGATTGGACTCAAAGATTTTTGTGGAAGCCGTATGAAAACCGGACCACATCCGATCCACTTTTGGTGAGAAAGAGTTCGATCATTTTAAAATAAGAACTTCCTACAAAATGATGCTTCAAAAGCCAGTTCATGTTTAGAGTGTTCTCATAAGTGAACTCCTCTCTTACTTATGACCATATTTGGTCATTGCCTTGTTTTCAGGTTCTATGGTTTCCTCAATCCTCTCTGATGTTGCTCTCTGTGGCCACATGTGTCAATATTAAGGGGTTTACATAACTATGTTACTAGATGATCATTAATGTTGGGCAAAAGGTTCATTCTGAGGATGCTAAAACCTCACATAATGCTCTACAAGGACCATCTCTCATCAGCTAAATCTGCTTATTATTCTGGTTTAATTAATTCTAATCAAAATAATTCAAAAACTCTTTTTTCCCTGCTGAACAACATCACTAAACCTCCCGACTCCCTCCCCCTCCATCTGCAATCCACTGACTTTTGTAACTCTCTCATGTCCTTTTTTGTTTCCAAAATCACTGACATCCATAAATATCTAGCTTCTCATGGTGCTTCTGTTCCTGGAATGGACATCGCTGTCCCCCCACCACCTTCCATGATCACATTTTCCAGTTTCATCCTCCCTTCAATCAATGACATCACGGAACTCATCCTCAAATCCAAACCCTCCACCTGTCAGCTCGATCCTCTCCCTACAGCTCTAGTTAAAACCTGCCTCTCTTCTCTCGCTCCACTCATAACTGATATTATTCAAAGCTCCCTAATCTCTGGAATTGTCCTGCCAACTTTCAAAACTGCAATAGTTACACCTCTCCTGAAAAAACCTGGCCTAGACCCCACGAACTTCAATAACCTACGCCCCATTTCCAATCTACCCTTCATCTCTCTTGAAAGCTCTGTTGCCTCCCAACTCCACGACCACCTCATCACCAATAACATCTACGAACAGTTTCAATCTGGCTTCCGTCCTCTCCACAGCACTGAAACAGCACTCCTGAGAATCACAAACGACCTGCTCACTGCCTCTGACTCTGGTTTATTGTCCATTCTCATCCTTCTTGATCTCACAGCAGCATTTGACACCATCTCCCACAGCACTCTCCTCAGCAGACTGTCATCTATAGGAATCACTCACACTCCTCTTGCCTGGTTCACCTCCTATCTCTCTGGCCGTACACAATTTGTTCAACTGAAGTCATTTAAATCCAACATCTTGTTTCTGTTGGTGTGCCCCAGGGCTCTGTCCTGGGGCCTCTTCTGTTCATCATCTATCTTCTCCCACTAGGTTACATTTTCCGTAAACACATTAACTTCCATTGTTACGCGGATGACACCCAGCTCTACCTCTCAACCAAACCCTCAGCTTCACTCCCACCTTCCTCCCTGACCCTCTGTCTCCAAGAAATCCATTCTTGGTTCACTTCCAACTTCCTCAAATTGAACATTTCTAAAACTGAAGTCCTCCTTGTAGGCACACCTCATACTCTCTCCAGATCTAACAGTTTCTCCATCTCTATTGACAGCTCAGCAGTAACTCCCTCTCCTCATGTTAAGAGCCTGGGTGTCATCCTCGACAGCACACTTTCTTTCCAATCTCACATCAACAACATTACCCGGTCTGCTTATTTTCATCTGCGTAACATCTCCCGTCTCCGTCCATCTCTCACTCCTCACACCACTGACAGAGAATCAGTTTCAAAATTCTGCTCATCACTTTCAAAGCTCTTCATAACCTGGCTCCATCCTACATATCTGATCTCATTCACATCTCCACTCCTGTCCGTTCACTTCGTTCCTCTTCTGCTCCTCAACTCTCAGCTCCCCCCGCTGGCCTCGTCACCATGGGGAGTAGAGCATTCAGCCACTCTGCTCCCCACCTCTGGAATTCTCTTCCCCCTGACCTTCGCACCACTCACTCTCTCACTTTTTAAATCAAAACTCAAAACACACCTGTTCACACAAGCTTTTACCACCTAGTTTTAATTATTATGTCTTAGTGTTTTTATATATTTTTTTAACATTTTTATCTTGCTCTATTTTTATCTTGTACAGTGTCCTTGGGTGACTTGAAAGGCGCTTTTAAATAAAATGTATTATTATTATTATTATTATTATTATTATGAATCCTGGCATTGTCATCTTGGAATATGGCCGTGCCATCAGGGAAGATGGAATAACCTGGTCATTCAGTAGATTCAGGTAGTCAGCTGACCTCATTCTTGGAGCACATCCTGTTGCTGAACCTAGACCTGACCACCTGCAGCAACCCCAGATCATAGCCCCGCCCCCACAGGCTTGTACAGTAGGCACTAGGCATGATGGGTGCATCACTTCATCTGCCTCTCTTCTTACCCTGATGCACCCGTCACTCTGGAACAGGGTCCATCTGGACTCATCACACCACATGACCTTCTTCCATTGCCTGCTGGTGGTGGTCGTAGCGACTGGTGGCACCAGTGGACGCCCCAGGGTAGCTGTGGCTACATTGTAGCTCATCACCAGCAGGGTGTGAATGTGTGTGTGAGTGGGTGAATGACTGATTGTGTTGAAAAGCACCTTGAAGGGTTCTAGGACTCTAGAGGGCGCCATACAAATACAGGCCAGTTACCATTTAATGCTGCCATGCAACTGAAGCCTTTCCCCCATTAGCCTGGCTCATTATTAGTATGTTCAGTCCCTAACCCTTGAGCTTCCTTCTCATCGTGTTTGTGGAAATGTTTTACTTTCACTAAACAGCCCTGAGTTCTACTGGTGGTTTTCCTGCTTTCACCAAACATTGAAGTGATAGCCGACCACCATCATTCAGCACCACCTTTGTCCCTGGAAGATGATGGCGTCCCACTCTGCTTCCACCTATTCTAGTGGTTTCTGCTCGATGCTGACGTTCTGGCCCTTCTGAAACAGACTAGCATCTTTTCCACGACCACTGGATGAGTCTTTAACATGGTTATTGGAGAAATGAGAAGCTACTCACTGCATCATTTGGGGTAAAATAACATGTTGATCCGAAAGATAATTGTCATTGCAGTAATTATAGCCTGGCAAGCCATCCTATATATGTGTATATATAGTCTGGCCACAAACCATTGATGGCCCTCAGTCGTGAGGCGGGATCTACGGTTGTCTTTCAAAATGTCAGCACGCAACTGGAAAGCGAGCTGTGATTGGACAGCCACAGCAGCGGAGCAGGCTCTGAAGGTTCCAATGAAGCGTGCCTAGACCAAACTTTGCAAGTATTTGGTCNGCTCTCAGACTGCAGGTTTACTGGTGGTTCCTAGAATATCTAAAAGTAGGATGGGAGGCAGATCTTTTAGCTATCAGGCTCCTCTCCTGTGGAACCAGCTCCCAGCTTTAGTCCGTGAGGCAGACACCTTGTCTACTTTTAAGACTAGGCTCAAAACTTTTCTATTTGATAGGGCTTATGGTTAAATTCTGATGTTAGCCCAGGTTTAGACGAGTGGGGAGCAGAGGGAGGTGGAGTGTACAGCGGGGACTACAGTCGTTAAAGACTTTTCTCCCTGGCCCTGCCTCCCACATGCCTCCATCTAAAAGGCTAGGTTATCCTGAGTTATCTCTGTAGTTATGCTGCTATAGGCTTAGACTGCTGGAGGACATACTGACCACTTTCCACACTCTGCTACTCTCTTCTACCACCACTCTCTAATTGCATTATTTCCTGTTATTTCAGCTGTTAACTTTATTTTCTCTCTAAGTGTTTTTCTCCCCAGAAGAAGCTACACTGGCGTTCTGCTGAGCTGTGGTGGCCTCATGGAGGGGGCCATCGGCTGGCACACTGCTGCCAACCACTGAACATTCTCCCTCTCCTGATATTACATCTCACTTTCTTTAACATAGAATGTGCTACTATTAGTTCACCTATTGAATTAATTATAGATTCACTCAGATAAAGACAATAAAGTTTCTCTTACTAAATAGAACTTCTACTAAGAAATCAGTGTAGCCATAGAAACACTACTTGATCTATATGGTGTGTGTGTGTGTGTGTGTGTGTGTGTGTGGGGGGGGTGTGTGTGTGGGTGTGTGTGTGTGTGGGGTGTGTGTGTGTGTGTGTGTGTGTGTGCCTGCTCTGTCTTCTCAACCCCCAGTGAGCCGTAGCGGATGGCTGCTCATACTGAGCCAGGATCCTCTGGAGGTTTCTTCCTGTTAAAAGGGAGTTTTCCTTCCCACTGTCGCTACATGCTTGCTTAGTATGAGGATTGTATCAACACACAGTCAGTGTCTTGATGCAATCTGCTGGGTTCCTTATATAGGAAACTTTTTTACTGATTGGCTTAATGAACTGAACTGTATTGGAATGTTTACTTTGTGAAGAGCCTTGAGACGACTCTCGTCGTGATTTGGCGCTATATAAATAAACTGAATTGAAATTGAAATTAGCTAAACGGCTAACAAACGGAGGACAGATGCCTTGGAAGCACATGAACACTGGAACTGATTGGAACACGCCTTGGCGGTTCCTGATGACGTATCTCCTAGGCAACCGGGGCGGGACCAAGGCATTCTTGAGATTGAGAAACACCCCACATCCTGGCCCTGCTGAACCAGGGTTTTTTGGGCTTTTTTGTGCCCTGAGTACTGCCTGCAAGGCATTCATTCCTACTAGAGACCACTGCAAATGTATTGATTAAACGAGTAATCTATTCCTTTAACAGTTCAGTAATATAAGGAGTTCTATTCAGGATTATAAAGTTAATGGGTAACCAGTGCAGAGACATCAGAATAGGAGTGATGTGAGCTCTTCTGTTTGCTCCAGTCAGGAGGCGTCGTCTTATTCCTGAAGTGATGATCATTTTATTAAAGGTTTTAACCAAAGTTCCCCTATTACCTTAGCTGCGTCCTGTGATTCAACGGTTAACCAATTCCTCAAAAAACTCAAGACAAACCATGAAAGAGAAGAATGGAAAGAGCTGTTCTCACACGCACACACACACACACACGCACACACACACACACGCACACGCACACACGCACACACACACACACACACACACACACGATATCTCTACACGTAGTTGGGTTGGGGTTTGTGTGTAGAACAGCGACATCTGCTGGACAAACCAGGTCCTTACACATTCTTTGACTCGTCTAACTGGTCTAAACTCAATAATAACACACTGGAAAGGTGAGTGTTTGTTCTTTAACCACATGTAGGTCACCATCCATCCCACTGACCTAGTGAGGACTTCAGGTAAGTCACCAGGTAAATGACTGATTCATCCTAATGGTCGCTTCTCTGTGGCCAATCAGAGCTCAGATCCTGAAATAAACGGAGGTCAAAGGTCACCTGTGATTGGCTCAGTCAAAAGGTAAAGCAGCTCCTGGCCCGAGAGGAGGTCAATAATCTGATTTTAAATAAATATTCAGTAAAACGTCTGGAACAAAGCTTCAGACCCGAACCAGGACCTGGCGTGGCGTGCTTTACGTCCAGCGTGATGACGTCAGACGGCTGAATGTTTACATCCAGCAGCGGTGTGTTGACTGGATCGCAACAACAACAGAGCCGCAGCAGGAAACCCGCTCTCCCGCACACGTCCTTCTTCTTCAGGTACATGTCCAGCTACCCCGCACTAAGCAGGCGCAGCAGTCTGCGGCTGTCGGAGGGGTTCGTGTCGTTTGCGCCAACAGCTGCGGCTTTTGTCCTCGCCTCGAGGCCGAGAGCGGCTAGCGGCTGTCCGCCCGTCAGGCAGCTCTGCTTCTTGCTGCAGCTAATCAGGGACCAGCGCCGCTCTTCTCGCTGTTTTTGCGCTTCTGGGTCGCTCATTGGAGGCACCGGTCCGGTGTGGGGCTCCTCCACCGGACCGGTGCCTCCACACACAACCATCAGGTCGGGTTTTCGGGTTTCTGACGCCGAATCACGAGCTTAAAATTGCATTTTTGCACGAAGTTAGTGTTAAAGTGATCGTGGCTGGGTCGCAGCGCCACCGCCTGGTCATGAGGGCCGTAAACGCATCATCTGGACCCATTCAGGACCCTGCAGGGCTGTGGGTAATCACAGCCTCCTGATGGCCCCCAGTCTGATCTCAGACCAGCCTGACCCCGTCTCCTAGCAACCATGGCTACATCCCTGGAAAACTGGGATCAGTTTGGTAGCCGGATGACCAGATGGACCTCCGGACTCCAAATGGGTCTGAAGGTCACTGGTGAAAACCAGCGACCCAAAACGTGACGTCAGACACCACCCTTTTAACTGTATTGAAGAAAAAGAAAAACAACCTGAAAAGGATGCAAAGAACCCAAATTTAATCATAAAGTCATAAAATGTTTTGAATCATTTGAGCTTTTTTTATTCACTTGGAATCTTCAGATCAACTTCATTGATCCCTGGGGAAGGTTCCTCTGGGAAATTCTGTAAATGTAGGGTATGTAAGTAGCCGGTCAAGCCATCCTAGTTATGTGAATATGACCCTTAGACAGAGCTCAGTCGTGGGGCGGGATCTACGGTTGTCTTTCAAACTGTCTCCTCATGCTATTGGACAGCGAACAACGTGACGTCACCGCTATGGATGTCAGTCAACGGGGCGGTCCGCCAGCCATACGCTGTTGAAGAAGACGCAAATACATCCTTTTTCTAAACACTTGAGGACTTGAGTACTTCTACCTGCTCTTGACTCAAAGAAAGCCAAGAGTTGCTACATTAACTCCAACACCGGTGTTAAATAGTCCAGAAGAGTTGGTTTTTGAGTTAAAGCACCAACTCTCCAAAGAGTTACATTAACTCTTACTGGTGTGGACCCACATAGACACTTTAAAAGTGTTGAAATCAACTCTGACAGTGTTAACGTGAGCCTGCTGAACTTGCTGTGTAGACCTCTAGGCTAGTATTTAAGGTTTTTAGCTTCCTAGACATTTATTGAATTTAGGGTAATTATTCCATCTTGTTTAGAGATGCAAAAACCTCTGACTCCATCAAAGTTGCTATTGAAGAAATAAAAATCCACTGAAACACCTCAAACCAAAGGTGAAATGATGGTATTGTGCCTAAAAGGGTCGGATAACGACCCAAATGAGACCAAAGTGATTACAGGAGAGTTAAAGATGCAGGTGGCAGCCATGTTTGTGTGGAAGAGAGCAAGCTTTTTACGTGTTTACTGGTTTGTTTCACGACTCGGTTCTGCTCCCGTTAGGATGGGCGGAGCTGTAAGCGCTGGCGAGGACAACGATGACCTGATCGACAACCTGAAGGAGGCGTACTACATCCGCTCAGACCTGGTGGAGCGAGCGTTCAGAGCCATCGACCGGGCTGACTACTACCTGGATGAGTACCGGGACAACGCTTACAAGGTGAGAAAAGTCTGCTGGTGTCGGTCCAGAGAAACTTCGAGTCACTCAGCTGGGTCTCTTGTTGGTAGGATCTGGCCTGGCGGCACGGAAACATCCACCTGTCTGCTCCGTGCATCTACTCTGAGGTGATGGAGGCTCTGGATCTCCACCCTGGCCTCTCCTTCCTTAACCTGGGAAGTGGGACCGGATACCTCAGCACCATGGTTGGACTCATTCTGGGTAATGTGGCCTTGTTGGTGTTTAATCCATCATTTCCTGTTTGGATGACTGGGCACGTTGACACCACAAGCTCTCCTGTTCCAGGACCTTTCGGGGTGAACCATGGGATAGAACTCCACGCAGACGTGATGGATTACGCCTACCAGAAGTTAGACTCCTTCATCAAAACCAGCGACAGTTTTGACAAGTAGGTCTGCAGATGCACCTGAGAGATTTAAGTTAAAGTCCCAAGTCATCATCACACACTGGTGAAATTACATCTCCGCATCTGACCCACCCCCGTGGTGGGGAGCGGTGAGCTGCAGCTGTGGCCGCGCTCGGGAACTATTTGGTGGTTTAACCCCCCAATCCAACCCCTTAGTGCTGAGTGTCAAGAGGCATTGGGTCCCAATTTTTCAAAGTCTTTGGTATGACCCGACCGGGAATCGAACCCCGATCTCCCAGTCCCGGGGCGGACACTCTACCACTAGGCCACTGGAGCTGGTTCGAGTTAGGTGAGAACGAACCTGAACCTACCTGAGACGAGTAGAAGGTGACCTCATACGACTCTTACACGGTTCTGGAGGACCTCTAGCATAGGTCTTGATACAGAACACGCCCAAATCATCACCCCTCCACCGCTGTGCGTCAGCTGTTTACGTGTTGCTGTGCATTATGGGTAAACGTTGCATTTTGGATCCAGGGGAAATTGGTCCAGAAGTCTTGTGGTTGGTTTGTTTGCATCTTTACCGACCTGCGTCGTGCCTGAACCTTTGACCTTTGACCGGCTAATTGTAGTTTGAAATGATGCTCTTTGTCATTCCATCAGCACTGACCTATGACCTTTTCCAGATTGATGGTCATTCCTGGTGTCTTTGCTCCCGTTAACACACGCCTGTATGTTCCAGAGCAGAAAGCTCCTGCTTTTGTAGGGGAGGTCAGGTAGATGACTCCTCTATGCTCCTACAAAAGCACTCATTGGTTGTGTCTCACCTGAGGTTATGTCTACCTTATGATTCAGAAAGTGCCAGGTGACATTTATGAGTAACTTCTTAGTGAGACGAGGTTGTTCTAGTTTTGACGCCGTGACTCTGTCCTACACACCTGGGTTTCTTCTCCCACCGCGTTTCTTCAGATTTGAGTTCTGCGAGCCGTCCTTTGTGGTGGGAAACTGTCTGGAGATCCCTCCGGAGAGCCGTCACTACGACCGGGTCTACTGTGGGGCCGGTGTGCAGAAGGAGCATGAGGATTACATGAAGAACCTGCTGAAGGTGGGCGGGATCCTGGTGATGCCTCTAGAGGAGAAGGTGGGTGCTCATCACAAATCTAACTAAATGTTTAGCTACGGTGCTGTGAGGCGTTATGTAGTCGGAATCTTTTGAATGCCATCAGATTGTTGTGAGACTCTGAGCAAAATGTTTTTTCTGAGATTTGACCAAAACAACCAGATGGTTTTTGTGTTTGCTGTAGCTGACCAAGATCAGCCGTACCGGAGCCAACAGCTGGGAGACCAAGAAGATCATCTCGGTGTCCTTCGCCCCGCTGGTGCTGCCCAAACACAACACAAACGGCAAACCCAAGACGGTCCCGCTGCGTGAGTCTCGTTTAAAACCAGAACCAATCCCAGGCTTGTTTTAGGGCTGCGCAGCCACCGCCTTACTGTTCAAATCCTGGAATATCTCAGAATTACAGGACCTACAGCCTCACACTCGTTCTCCTTTCCCTAATCTCTCAGCCAAGTACGAGGTCCGGTCGCTGCAGGAGCTGGCCCGTATCTGCATCCGTCACACCCTCAGAGTGACCACCGACGGAGGAGACGGACACCCGCGCGGCCGAGGCTCCTCCTTCAGCGTGGGCCGAGGGCTGGCAGCGGCCGGTCTCCATAAGTACGGCCCTCGCTTTAAACGTCGACGGGTCCACCGGCGCCACTGCAACGCCCTGGTTCTGGCCACCCGACAAGTGGTGGCGAGCAGCGGGATCGGTCCCGCCCCCCTGGACAGCAACAACAACCAGGAGGGCCGGGTGGAGGACGAGGAGATGGCCGGAGAGCGGCAGCCGAGGCGGCCTATGAGGGGGAGCAGAAGGTCGGTGAGGGGGGGGCTGGTGGAGGAGGAGGAGACTGTGGAGGAGGAGGATGAAGAGGAGGAGCGGGAGGAAGAGGAGGAGGAGAAAGAAACAGGGGAGCTGCTGCGACCCCAGCCAGCAGTGAACCTGCTGAGAGAGCGGATCCTGGGCCTTCCGCTTCCAGAGCCGCTGAAGATGTTCCTGTTGTTCTACAGGGAGAAATGAGCCCAGCTGGAGCTGCAGCCTGGGGCCCGGAGCGTCAGACCACAGCTGCAGCCTGGGGCCCGGAGCTTCAGACCACAGCTGCATCCTGGGGCCCGGAGCGTCAGACCACAGCTGCAGCCTGGGGCCCGGAGCTTCAGACCACAGCTGCATCCTGGGGCCCGGAGCGTCAGACCACAGCTGCAGCCTGGGGCCNTGACCTGGGCCCGCTGCTGACCTAGGGCTGTTGACCTGGGCCCGCTGCTGACCTAGGGCTGCTGCTGACCTGGGCCTGCTGACCTAGGGCTGTTGACCTGGGCCCGCTGCTGACCTAGGGCTGCTGCTGACCTGGGCCTGTTGACCTGGGCCCGCTGCTGACCTAGGGCTGTTGACCTGGGCCCGCTGCTGACCTAGGGCTGCTGCTGACCTGGGCCTGCTGACCTAGGGCTGTTGACCTGGGCCCGCTGCTGACCTAGGGCTGCTGCTGACCTGGGCCTGTTGACCTGGGCCCGCTGCTGACCTAGGGCTGTTGACCTGGGCCCGCTGCTGACCTAGGGCTGCTGCTGACCTGGGCCTGCTGACCTAGGGCTGTTGACCTGGGCCCGCTGCTGACCTAGGGCTGCTGCTGACCTGGGCCTGTTGACCTGGGCCCGCTGCTGACCTAGGGCTGTTGACCTGGGCCCGCTGCTGACCTAGGGCTGCTGCTGACCTGGGCCTGCTGACCTAGGGCTGTTGACCTGGGCCCGCTGCTGACCTAGGGCTGCTGCTGACCTGGGCCTGTTGACCTGGGCCCGCTGCTGACCTAGGGCTGCTGCTGACCTGGGCCTGCTGACCTAGGTCTGTTGACCTGGGCCCGCTGCTGACCTAGGGCTGTTGACCTGGGCCCGCTGCTGACCTAGGGCTGCTGCTGACCTGGGCCTGCTGACCTAGGGCTGTTGACCTGGGCCCGCTGCTGANGGAGCTTCAGACCACAGCTGCATCCTGGGGCCCGGAGCGTCAGACCACAGCTGCAGCCTGGGGCCTGGAGCTTCAGACCACAGCTGCATCCTGGGGCCTGGAGCGTCAGACCACAGTTGCAGCCTGGGGCCCGGAGCTTCAGACCACAGCTGCAGCCTGGGGCCCGGAGCTTCAGACCACAGCTGCAGCCTGGGGCCCGGAGCTTCAGACCACAGCTGCAGCCCGGGGCCCGGAGCTTCAGACCACAGCTGCAGCCCGGCGCCCGGAGCTTCAGACCACAGCTGCAGCCCGGGGCCCGGAGCTTCAGACCACAGCTGCAGCCCGGCGCCCGGAGCTTCAGACCACAGCTGCAGCCCGGGGCCCGGAGCTTCAGACCACAGCTGCAGCCCGGCGCCCGGAGCTTCAGACCACAGCTGCAGCCCGGGGCCCGGAGCTTCAGACCACAGCTGCAGCCCGGCGCCCGGAGCTTCAGACCACAGCTGCAGCCCGGGGCCCGGAGCTTCAGACCACAGCTGCAGCCCGGCGCCCGGAGCTTCAGACCACAGCTGCAGCCCGGGGCCCGGAGCTTCAGACCACAGCTGCAGCCCGGCGCCCGGAGCTTCAGACCACAGCTGCAGCCCGGGGCCCGGAGCTTCAGACCACAGCTGCAGCCCGGCGCCCGGAGCTTCAGACCACAGCTGCAGCCCGGGGCCCGGAGCTTCAGACCACAGCTGCAGCCCGGCGCCCGGAGCTTCAGACCACAGCTGCAGCCCGGGGCCCGGAGCTTCAGACCACAGCTGCAGCCCGGCGCCCGGAGCTTCAGACCACAGCTGCAGCCTGGGGCCCGGAGCTTCAGACCACAGCTGCAGCCTGGAGCCCAGAGCTTCAGACCAGTGCTGCAGCCTGGAGCCCAGAGCTTCAGACCAGTGCTGCAGCCTGGCACCCGGAGCTGCAACCAGGAGCTGCAGCCCGGAGCCTAGAGCTGCAGCCTGGGGCCTGGACCCTGAGACCAGAGCTGCAACCCAGAGACCAGAGCTGCAGGCTGGGACCCAGAGCTGCATCCTGGGGCCCAGAGCTTCAGCCTGGAGCTGGAAGCCTTTGATCGATCACCCCTCTCCCCCTAGCTTGTCCAAGGCTCTTCTCTCACATCATCATCGTTATCTTCCTCTTCCAGCTGCGCTCCGACTGCCCGAGAGTTGGTCCTATATATTGTTCGGGGGGGGTGTCTCTCCTCTGGGACTGCTGGATCAGGTATTATGGTGCAAAACCAGGAATGAGGAGATTATGCATGAGTTCTAGATTCTGTAGACGGGGTCAGATGGAGAAGTTGTTCATCTGGATTTGAGCGATGGACCTCCTGTTCCGGAGGCGTTGGTTAGAGTTGGAGCAAAGGTTGATGGGAGTCGGAGCTGTTGGGTTAACCCTAATCCTAACCTGTGAGGAGATCAGTTCTTCTGTGGTCCTCCGGCTGCAGCTTGTGATGGGTGAGCTCATTCCCACTGAGTTCCAAAGTAAAACTGCCTCCGTTGGTCGGATGATTTATCTGGGAGCTGGTTTCTTTCATCCCGGCGTGTTTGTCGTCATTGTGCCGAATGTGGATCTTTATTTTGAGTCGTGTCCGTTCGGTTCGTCCCTCAGAGCCAGGGTGGAATTAATCCTCGTTTAGATCATCTGCTTCTCCGAGACCACGTGTTCATCGTGATCCAGGAGACGAAGAGACTCAATAGAAGTTTGAATTTTCCATTTTTCTATGCACGTTCCATTGTTCCGTTGGGAGGGTCCGACCGGTTTCCTTGGAGATGCAAAATCCTGAGATGCAGATCCAACGGGCATTCTGGAGGTCGTCTCTACATCCCATTCCAGAGATTTTTCAGCCATTTTTGAAGAGTTTCTCTTTTTCATTTTATAAAAATATAATCTATCCGATAGCTCAATGAACAGCCTCAGTTCAAAGAAATAGGAACTGACGGCTAATCCGAGCTCAGCTAAGATCAGTGTGTGATAAAAGCGTCTTCAAGACCAAAGCTCAGATGTTCAGATGTGACCCGGAAATAATCTGGTCTATATGAGCCGATACAAAGCTTCCCAGTCGATATCCTTGTTTGGATTTAAGTTGGAAGACTGTCCAGAGGAATTCTGTGTAATCCCAATTGATCTGTTGTAGCCGAGTCCTTTTATCCTTTGTTCTCTCACTCAGCAGAATCCGATAGTTCAGCAGCTAGACGTAGCATTCCCGGTGCATCCAGGGATCAGTTTGACAGAATTCCTTAATATTCCTTCTAAACAACTGCTGGGAAATTTCAATGAAAGCTGTTTAAAGATGGCAGCAACACACTGACTGAGCTCAGACTAGCCGTTAGCTCATCAGTCCTGAGGCTGCTCAGGAAGCGGTCTACAGGTGAGAGAAAAAGATTCACGCTTTAGGAGAAAAACACGACGAAACGGCAAAAAGATCCCTAAAGTTTATGAATCTGGTGGAAACGCGGCGAGGGACCGGACCGGACCGGTTCTCGCACTCAGCTCTCCTCCTCCTCTTTACCAGACAGGAAGTGTGTGAACCACCATGAAGATACTTTAGGGTTCTTGTTTGTTCTGTTTATCTTTCTTCTTCCATCGGTGCCAAACGGACGCTGGGAGGTTTTATTCTGGGAGGAACCAGAATCTTTTGGGTTTTATGGTGAAGAGATTCTGACGAACGTCCCAGTTCTGCTGGTTCTGGATCCGACTGCTGACCGTTCCTTCCTGTTGGCTTTTGTGTACGTGTGCTTCTCTACTGAATGTAAATGATCATCGTGATGCTCGTTTTTTATGTTATTTTATTTGGTGATAAAGAAGAAAATCCTTCATCTAGTGACTTAATATCATGAAAACCAGATTAAATGACATGTCATAAAAATATGGTCAAAATTAAAACCAGTAGATGAAACGAACAGCTTGTGTGCAGCTTTTATTCAGTCCTGCTCCCATCAGATTCCCACCAATCAGAACGTCACACGGAAAAAGCTGAAGAAGACAAATGCTCCTCTTTCCACTAATCGACTTTATTAATGAAAAGAAACTAAATAATTAAATACAAAGTCAGTCACAGACAGAAGTGCAGAGTCGTCTCCTGGCTACAAAACAACCAGAGAAGAAAAGCTGGTCCAGTGGTGCAGCTCCATGTGTTGAGTTAAATATTCACAGACTCAGGAGAACGTAGCGGCTCTACGCCTCCACACGTCTCAGTGGTACACAAACACACAGGATGCAAAAATAAAACTTCCTGTTCAAGAACAGCTCAAAAATAAAAGCATCTTAAAGAGAAGATAATATAACGACGATATCTGTATATAAAAATGAAAGATCTTCAGTAATTCTCTAAATGTGGAAACTTTTGTGTTTACATTTGCAGAATTTATTGCCCATCAGCAACTAAATACTAAATATCTACATTTGTGGGTGCGGCTCAAACAGCAAGGAGACGACGTTTTAGCTGTTCAGATCAACCCAAAAGATCTTCATGAAGAGTGGGAAGATTCTGCTGCTGACCTGGGCCTGCTGACCTAGGGCTGTTGACCTGGGCCCGCTGCTGACCTAGGGCTGCTGCTGACCTGGGCCTGCTGACCTAGGGCTGTTGACCTGGGCCCGCTGCTGACCTAGGGCTGCTGCTGACCTGGGCCTGTTGACCTGGGCCCGCTGCTGACCTAGGGCTGTTGACCTGGGCCCGCTGCTGACCTAGGGCTGCTGCTGACCTGGGCCTGCTGACCTAGGGCTGTTGACCTGGGCCCGCTGCTGAGTCACAGTGGGCTGGAAACCAATAAACAGCTGCAGAGGCATGAACATCCATTATTTACCTGCATGTTCAGGTGCTTCGACTGGTGTGTTGGGGCAACTTAGAACAAACTCTGGCCCATAGGAGGATTATCACAAGATAAAATACAGATAAAGTGCATCCTTTAAGGGTTTTAAAGTTTGACTTATCAGGATATGCAGCTGGTCCCTAACTTTAAAGTGAGATTAATACAATCTGAGCTGAACAGCAACGTCACACATTTACCCAAAATGCACTGCAGCGCACGTGGAAAAGCCCCAACAGCATGTCTGCATAAACAGCTCCCTAAGCTGCCGGTATGGTGGTGGAGGACTACTGATTTGGGCTTGTCCTGCATCCGCAGGGCCGATCATAAGGACAGGCTTGGACCGAATGGGTCGTAACACGAGACAAACGACCCCAACAGAACGGGGACCCTTCTGCTATTTTAAACACAACATAAATAATTTCTTATCTGTCATAGATGGCCCCCTGAAAGGTCTCAGGTTAAAGAAACAGAGCTTACATCCTTCAGGACTGAGGAGCTAACAGCTAATCTGAGTTATTGGTTACAAAAATATTAAAATGCGGGGCGATGGTGGCAGAGGAGTTAAGTGGCCGCCTTGCAATTGGAAGGTCACAGGTTCGCGTCCCGCTCAGTCTGTCGCTGTGTCCTTGAGCAAGACACTTAACCCGCCTTGCCTGCTGGTGGTGGTCAGAGGGACCGGCGGCGCCTCTGTCAGTGCGCCCCAGGGCAGCTGTAGCTACAATGTAGCTCATCCCCACCAACGTGTGAATGTGTGTGTGAATGGGTGGATGACTGATTGTGTTGTGAAGCGCCTTGGGGGGTTGTAGAACCCTAAGAAGGCGCTATACAAATACAGGCCAGTTACCATTTACCAGAATCTTCCAGCCGTTCCTGACCTCTGGGCTACAATTACACTTGTAACTGTGCAATGAGAAGGTCTAAAGATTATGTTTGCATTCATTTGTAAAACCCGTTTTAAGATGGCAACAACAGTCCGACTAGCTGTTAGCTTATTAGTCCTTAAGGATTTACACTATGTCTCTGAACAGAGGCTGTTCAGGAAGCCATCTCCAACCAGCGAGAGGTTTGTAACATTTAATCAAAACTATGAAATCATTCATCAGTGGAGTCTTTTTGTTCATCAGGCTGCTTTTATCGAGTTTGTTTAATCCTGGAACATAAAAACTCAGAGGGTGATTAGAACCAGTACCTCACTGGGTTTTGGCTGACAGTGACCAGTTAGACACAAATCTAAGACCGATGGAGCGGCATTAATGTTGCAGGTACGGTTTATACCTGCTCAGGTTGTGTGGGGCGCCTCGCAGACCAACTCTGACAGTCCTGCTAAATTATTTCTCTCATTTTATCAAAGTTTCCTTGTTTGTAATTTATCCAGATTTCATTAGTGAGTTTGATACACTTGAAATATTAAACTCATTATTTTGTGTCCAATCAGCTGCAACTCCGAACAGAGCCTGACTCAGAAACTATGGTTCGTCTTTAAAGACACGGTAAAGATGGAGGCCCCGTGGTTCTGAGGCCCCGTGGTCCAGGGACCCCGGCGCTCCGAGGCCCCGTGGTCCAGGGACCCCATGGCCCCGTGACCCCGTGGCTCCGAGGCCCCGTGGCTCCGAGGCCCCGTGGTCCAGGGACCCCATGGCCCCGTGGCTCCGAGGCCCCGTGGCTCCGTGATTCCAAGGCCCCGGTGCTCCGAGGCCCCGTAGTCCAGGGACCCCGGTGCTCCGAGGCCCCGTGGTCCAGGGACCCCGTGGCTCCGAGGCCCCGTGATTCCAAGGCCCCGTGGCTCCGAGGCCCCGTAGTCCAGGGACCCCGGTGCTCCGAGGCCCCGTGGTCCAGGGACCCCGTGGCTCCGAGGCCCCGTGAATCACATCAGGACACTGATAATCTCTGCTACAATGTGAGAACATTGCAGAAACCTCCTCGAGCGTCTCTTGGGGCTCATTAGCAGCGGCTGAAACCCCGTGAGACGCCGACTTGTGTCCAAGTTTTCCTTCTCAACTCGACGGTGGAACGTGTCACTCTATATGAAGAGACGGAGGTCTAAGGCACCTTGTAACCCTGATGTATCCGAGGCACATTTCAGGTGTGAGTGGGGGGGGGCGTCTCATTTACTAGAGCATCTTCTGACTCTCGATCATAACAGGATAAAGCTACACATCAGCATATAGCCTCTCCTCCAGCTCTGACGGACCACTGACAACAACTTAACCCAAAGATTTAATGCAACAACTCAAAGTCTGACAGCAAACAGGAAACAGAACCGTAGTAAGAGATGTGTGGCTCCTGGACGCCGAGGCCAGTCTGCACATTAAGAACATTGTGATGCTAACAGCAGGTGTGGTGAAAGCTACTCGCCTGGTAGTGTGACGCTAGGCTGAGGGTACAGAGCAGCTTTTAACAGACAAAACCCAAAGTCTTAAAGTGGGAAGGTGCACGTGAGGTCTGTGGTAATGATGGTTATTTGGGCACCAGGCCGCGGGGTTTTGGGTAAAGAGGAGATCCTGGGCTGGAGGGGCTGACCGGAGACGTCGGCGTGCTCGACTTCTTGCTCGCTCTTGTTCGACTGAGAAACAGAAAGCAGAAGCAGGAGTTAGAAGGCTGCTGATGCAGCAGACATCTTCCTCTCACATCCCCACAGACTCGTTTCTCACCCAGACTTTGGTTTCTTCAGGCTGCTGCTGGCGTCTGCAGGAGGACTTGGTCCCAGGCTGCTGTGAAAGCCCGAAGCGTCTACCTGGATCTCGTCCTCGTCTCTCAGAGCGTCCTCCAGGGCCGCCGCCACCTTCGGGGCGATGACCGGCTCCTGGTACTTCTTGGTGGTCTGTGCTGGTAGGTCCATCTCCAGCATCAGGATGTTCTCAGCCTGAGGAGACAAACAGAAACGTTGTGGTCCCAGGGTTAGGGTAGCTGAATGAACTAAAGTCTCACCTTGTATCTCATATCATGACTCAGCATCATGGCAACGCGTGCGTGGTGACTCAGAGGCCTCCTGTAACCCACAGCAGAGCGAGGCCGGGACATCATCTGATGGTCGCTGGAGAACAGAATGAGAACCAATAAGAGCGATGAGAATCTCTCGTCTCCACTTCCAGCCAACATCACAGAGAAAACACGATCCTAAAACCAGGAACTCCCAGAGCCGGAATCACAGCAGGACCGGCTCCTGGGCACTACTTGATCAGCTCGTCTGAGTGTAGTTGTGTTTCCATGCCAGCTCCGTGACAGAAAGTGGGTGCGCGCCTCACAGCATGAGGTGATCAGTAAACAGTGAGGTAACCTGTATGCTCCACAGAAACATGACTCAGCAGAAAAATGGTGGTGTTGCTGGACTTTCTGCTCAGTTTTATTTCTTTTTGCCAGACTCTGAACCAGGAAAAGGCTGCAGGCAGCAAGCTCCGGAGCAACCAGTGACTCCGCCCCCTAGCCAATCAGCGGCCACAGTCGCGATGCTGGCCCGACTCAGCCTTGCCAGGGACCTCGACGGAGCAGGGACTAAAACTTCATCATCACCATCAGCTTTATTTGTATAGCACTCTTAACAATCCAAGGGAAGTGCTGAACACTACACATTAAAAACATTCGCATAAAAAGAACACTACTACTGACAATAAGAACACTAAACCATAAAATGACACCACTAATTACTGTGAAATGGGCTTGAAAGCTAGTGTGTAAAAATGCATCTTAAGCCGTTTTTTAAACACTTTGACGGTTAGTGGCAAAGCGTTCCAAAACTTGGGAGAAACTAGAGGGAAAAGGTGGTCGGGCTAGGGATGGGTACCTTTGACATCTGAATCGATACGGTACCTATTTGATACTAAATCTTTTTTTTAATTAAATACTTTTTTTTCTCAATATATACCCATATCTGATAAATATCATAACGACATACAACTGTTTGTATTTTATCACGGTGGTGTTGAAAACCTTTAACCACGGCTGTTTCTAAATGATGCAGAAACTACAGCCAGCTCCATGAGCTCCTGTTCCTCTCCTCTCCCTCTGGACCAGCTGTGTGATGGTGGGTTCTTGTAGGCTTAGAAACTGCAGATTAAACTGAAGCAAACATCTTTGCTGTGAACTAAATTTATGTGCATCTGAATTAAGGGGCCTGCCCGCCAGAATTTGTTTTATTCTTATTCTTCCGTATACATTAATACAGCCCAAACCGCAGCGTGCACCCCCACAAATCTTACATCAATACGACCGGCTGGTTGCGTGGAGGTGTGCTATTGCTTTTCTTACCGTTTTGAGTTACCATGGCAACACAGCACCCCCTACATCCATTTCAAACTTTAATAACTTCTACAAACAAGGTCACAACCGTACCAAACCTGCTATGTGTCATCACACAAACACTTCCTACACATTCATGTGGTCATTTGTTGAAATTACTTTAGCTCCGCCCCCTTATAGACGGTTTCCTCTAAATAAAACATGCAAAATCTGATTCTCACAAAACTGCACATAAATGACATTTGTACACCTCAGAACTGCTCAAAAGTATTTTTTCGTATTTAGAAACAGCGCCCCCTAGATTTTTACAACCAGCTATATCTCCATAATGCAACATCAGATCCACACCAACAGCAGCAGTTATGTACGCTGATGATTTAACAGTGTACTCACATGCTAAATCAATTGAAGAACTGAAGTAAAATCAGTGATGGACTGGGTGCTGCAAAATCAACTGGTATTGAATGTTGCTAAGACCAATTGCATTGTGATTGCGTCTAAACATTCTCTTAGAAGTAACCCTGTGTTAAAATTAAATATAGGAAATGAGTCAATTAAGCAAGTACAGGAAACTAAACTTTTGGGTATTACCATAGATCATCAGTTGGCTTGGAAACAGCATATGAATAAGATGGCAATTAAAATGGGTGGTGTTATAGGTTCCATCAAAAGATGTGCACCATTTTTGAATCAATCTGCACTGAAACAGCTAACTCAAGCATTGTTGTTATCAAATTTGGATTATTGTCCTATAGTTTGGTTGAATACAAATTTAGATATGATTGAAAAACTACAGAATTAGTATTAACGAGGGATTACAGGGCAAATGTAAGAGAAATGCACACTGAGCTGAATTGGCTACTTGTGAAGGACCGACTGTTATGTTCACTGCTTATTTTTGTTTGGAAGCTGAGGGTGACAAAGACGCCGTGCATTTTATATACGTCCCTTGAATTTAGTAAAGACAAGCATGTGTACGACACCAGACATGCTGAAGGAGGTAAATTCACGTTGCCAAAAGTGAGGTCTAATGCTTTAAAAACTACAGCAAAGTATCGAGGGATGTATGAGTGGAATCGTCTACCAAAGCAAATCACTCAGAATGGGAGTACAAGTTCATTTAAAACGAGATTAAAAGAATATTTATGTAGTAATGTGGGAGGAGGAACTCATTCAATTTCTAAAATAGTTAACCATATTATTATAGAAGATGTAATATAGGTGTGTGGCATCATGGATGGAGGATTTGAGAAGCTATATGATGGGATGGTTTATTGTTGTTGACTTTGTGTTATAACTATCATCATTATTCATGAGGTTATGTTGAGGATGAGGATACTCTGTTTTAGGTATTTAAAGTGTACTTGTTGCTGTGTTGTTTTTCTTTTATGCATTTTTTAATGTAAAATGTTATGAAATTGTATAAAGTGGTCCCCAGGAAGAATAGCAGCAGCTTGCTGCAGCGAATGAGGTTCCAATAATAAACTAAACACCAAACTTTGTGTGCTTTGCTGTGGGTCACTGTTTAACACACCGGTTTGGTTACTGTACACCCCCCACCCCCCAAAAAGGAAGCAGCCATAACATCAGTTTAAAAGCTTGGCTTTTCACACCGTTTTGAACTACTGGGAGCTCAGCAGAGCACTAATGACTGTTTTAGAAGATCACTCATTACACCACCTGCTGGTGACATGCAGTTTATTAGCAAGCTTATAGGACAAGGTGAGGAGGGGTTGAGATGCTGATGATGTGGTGGTGCACACTGGTCTATGACACACGGCCACCACCTTGCGCCACGGGGCAGGCCCCTTTTAAAATTTCTTCAGGAAGTTTCTAGTTCCTTTTGCCGTCTCAAACTGTTGATTTTTCCTACTCAGAAGTCGGAATTTCCGAGGAGAAAGTGAACGCACCATTAGCTGATGTTAAAGGAAGCTAACGTTATGTTTATTTACCTGCTGGAGCAGGTTAAGACGATGATGCCTCACTGGGATTGTTGTCACTGGTTTCTTCATCACCCAGTTACCCGTCCCATTTAGTGAAGTGGACCCAAACGTTAGAGCTCTTCCTCTCTGCCATGCTGCTGGCTCTGTGTACAGCTCGCCCACAGCAACTGACGACTTTACGCTCTTGCGCCGGTGAAACACTTCTCAAGGGGGGAACACATATTGACATAACACCGGCGCTGCTGTCTCTCTTGGCAAATCGCTGTCTCGCAAGTTCTCGTTATGAAGGTCAGGTACCAAAACAAGGCACTGTTTCATGTCACGTGAACCGGTACTCGGTCGGTGCCTTAAAAAGTACTGATTCCGGTACCCATCCCTAGGTGGGCTGAGCAGCACCAGTCCGAGTTACTCAGATCTGAACCGGGACCACCTGAAACATTCTGAAACTTACTCCTCAATCCGAGTGATGGCCTTCAGCTTCCAGCACTCCTCCTCATCATCGAAGAAAGCCCTGTTGAGGATTTTGTTCTTCTCCTCCAAAGGAAGAAAGTTTTCTATGATCAGGTGCCTGAAAGACAAACGCTGTTTGTAAAAATGGGAGGAGCTTCGAGCAGAAGACGCAGACATGGTCCCATACTTGAGTTTGAGCTCACGGGTGAGCTCGTTCTGGGTCTGTTCCAAGCCCTGGCGCTCCTTGATGTGCTCTTCCTGGATGTCCTGGATTTCTGCCTTCACTGCTTGGAGCTTGGAAAAGAGCTGAAAGAGGAAAGCTGATTGAGTCTGAGATACCTGAGGTATCAACACACACTCTAACCAAGTGTCCATGTTGGTTTAAAACTCCTCGATTGAAAAAGACTGAAGGAACTTTTTCTTTGAGGCATGGAAGCCTTTTAAAGTGTTCCGGAGCTTTCCGTTCTTCCTGTTTTGGTTTTAATACAGTAAAAGTGAAGTGATGAATGTGGATTAACAGCTCTCTTCCTGCCTCTTCTTACCTTTTTCAGCTTCTTGGTTTTGATGTCGACCTCCTGTTGAAGAGAGCTGTAGGTCTCCTTCAGCTCCAGAGTCTCCTCATCACGGCTCTCCATCTGCTGCTGGATCTCCCGCTCTCGCCGTTTCTGGAAACACGACCAGCCGTCAGGAGAGAAGTTCCCAGCTGTGGTTTTTAAAAAATGTTTGAGGGTTCTCACGTCATCCCGTGAGTCTCAGGGTCTCTCTGGGATTTTGTGTCGCCGGAATGTTGAAAGGTTTGTTCAAAAGGTCAGAGAGAGATATGGTATAGACATATGGTATAGAGTGTGAGGAGATAACAGTATTCCCACACAATCCTGTCTTGTCGGACCATTTTATGATAACTTTTGAGTTTATTATAACCGAGTTCTCCAGACATGAGAGTAAATTCCACTATAGTCGATCTTTATCTGATAACGCTGTAGCAAACTTTAAAGCAGCTGTTCCATCTTTACTGTCTTCAGAATCTCAGTGTAACTTAGCAGAGGGCAACCATTTCATTTCTAGCCCTTCACTAATTGACGGTCTAGTTCATAGTGTTACTTCCTCTTTACGTGTGGCATTAGACAATGTTGCCCCTTTAAAAAAGAAGGTCATTAAGCACAGGAGGTTGGCTCCCTGGTTTAATTCTGAACTGCGTACTTTAAAACAGAACTCTAGAAAACTGGAGAGAACATGGCGCTCTACACACCGGGAAGAGTTCTACTTATCCTGGAAAAATAGTCTAGTGCTTTATAAAAATAAGCTTCGACAAGCTACAACTGCATATTATTCGTCACTAATTGAGGAGAATAAGAATAATCCTACATTTCTTTTCAGTACAGTTGCTAAACTTACACAGAATCCTAGCTCTGAGCCAGCTATTCCCTTAGCCTTCAGCAGCAACGACTTTATGGAATTCTTCACTAATAAAATAGTTTCTATTAGAAACAAAATCATCAGCATCCTCCCCAACACGACTTCTTCTTCCTCAGTAAGTGAGGCAGCATCAGAGGTAACTGTAGATCCTCATCTGTGTTTGAACTGTTTTGATGCAGTTGAGCTTTCAGAGTTATCAAAAATATTAGCTTCATCTAAACCTTCAACTTGTATTTTAGACCCAATCCCAACCAAATTATTTAAA
>SSNS01000028.1:694484-725904 GCA_006937985.1 Aphyosemion australe | reverse complement strand
GTACAGAGGGGACTACAGTCGTTAAAGACTTTTCTCCCTGGCCCTGCCTCCCACATGCCTCCATCTAAAAGGCTAGGTTATCCTGAGTTATCTCTGTAGTTATGCTGCTATAGGCTTAGACTGCTGGAGGACATACTGACCACTTTCCACACTCTGCTACTCTCTTCTACCACCACTCTCTAATTGCATTATTTCCTGTTATTTCAGCTGTTAACTTTATTTTCTCTCTAAGTGTTTTTCTCCCCAGAAGAAGCTACACTGGCGTTCTGCTGAGCTGTGGTGGCCTCATGGAGGGGGCCATCGGCTGGCACACTGCTGCCAACCACTGAACATTCTCCCTCTCCTGATATTACATCTCACTTTCTTTAACATAGAATGTGCTACTATTAGTTCACCTATTGAATTAATTATAGATTCACTCAGATAAAGACAATAAAGTTTCTCTGACTAAATAGAACTTCTGCTAAGAAATCACAGTGTAGCCATAGAAACACTACTTGATATATGTGGTGTGTGTGTGTGTGTGTGTGTGTGTGTGTGTGTGTGTGTGGGGTGTGCCTGTGCCTGCTCTGTCTTCTCAATCCCCAGTGAGTCGTAGTGGATGGCTGCTCATACTGAGCCAGGATCCTCTGGAGGTTTCTTCCTGTTAAAAGGGAGTTTTCCTTCCCACTGTCGCTACATGCTTGCTTAGTATGAGGATTGTATCAACACACAGTCAGTGTCTTGATGCAACCTGCTGGGTTCCTTATATAGGAAACTTTTTTACTGATTGGCTTAATGAACTGAACTGTATTGAAATGTTTACTTTGTGAAGAGCCTTGAGACGACTCTTGTCGTGATTTGGCGCTATATAAATAAACTGAATTGAATTGAATTGAGAGATCTGGAACCCAGCTACAACCCAGCTGAAACCCATCTGGAACCCAGCTACAACCCAGATAAAACCCAGCAACAACCCAGATAAAATCCATCTGGAACCCAGCTACAACCCAGCTGAAACCCAGCAACAACCCAGCTAAAACCCAGCAACAACCCAGCTAAAACCCAGCAACAACCCAGCTAAAACCCAGCAACAACCCAGATAAAACCCAGCAACAACCCAGATAAAACCCAGCTACAACCCAGATAAAACCCAGCAACAATCCAGATAAAACCCAGCAACAACCCAGATAAAACCCAGCAACAACCCAGATAAAACCCATCTGGAACCCAGCTACAACTCAGATAAAACCCATCTGGAACCCAGCTACAACCCAGATAAAACCCATCTGGAACCCATGACATCATAAGCCCCATGTGACCCAGTCAGATGAGAAAACGCTCAAAAACTAAAAAATCCAGTGTGAATCCCAGAGACCTGTTGCGTATTGTCTGCACCAGTCCCGGCCCAGTGAGGTGCTGGTTTTACGTAACAGAACCCGACTGGTTGCTGGCTGTTTGGAAACGATTGAAGACTTTTGCTGTAAATGTTGTTTTTTAATCGTAGCTCCAGCTCGTCTCTTTTACTGGGAGCTCTGGTTTACCTGCTCAGCGATTTCCTGCCTCTTCTGCTCCAGCATCCTCTGCTGCTCGTTGGTGTGATCCACGATGTTCTTCCCCCCCACCAGCAGCTTGCTCTCCATCGCCTGGAGGGAACCCAGAGGTTTGGATCAAGAATGACGCTGAAAACGTCTTCTGGGTTATATTTTTCTGACTCACCTTAACTTTAGCCGTCAGCATCTCTCCAGCCTCCTTTTCTCTCTTCAGATCTTCCATCTTCTTCTCCTTCTCCTTCAGCAGGCGCGTTTTCTCTTCAGCCACCAGACTGTGATCCTCCATGATGGCCCTTTTCTCCCTCTCCAGCTTCTCCTGCTGCTCTCTCCAGTAGTCGCCTCCCTCTTCGTCGTCATCCTCCGTCTCTCCATCTTCCAGATCCTCACCATCGCTTCCATCCCTCCTCCTCTGCTTCCTCCGTTTCTTCTTTCCAACACGTTTGTTCAGCTGCTCCTTCAGCTTCGCGATCTCCTCCTGAAACTCTCGGAGCAGCGCGTCCTTAGGATCCTCGTTGATGTGTGGCTTGTTCTTGATGTTCTTGGCCCTGTTGGCGTAGCGAAGTGTCGTTAAGGTCTCCTCGACATTGTAAGACGCCGGGCCGATGTTGGCGACCATCACAGTGCGGGCGTTTCCCCCCAGGGAGTCCTGCAGCAGGCGGGTTAGTTTTGAATCCCGGTACGGGATGTGGCTGCTCCTGCCGTCCACCAGAGCAGAGATGACGTTTCCCAGCGCAGAAAGAGACAGGTTGATCTTTGTGGCTTCTTTGAGTCGCTCTCCTTGGGCGCCGGTCTTAGTCTGCCTTTCACTTCCTGCCAGATCAACCAGGTTGAGCTTTCCGACTCGGATGTGGTTCTCTCCATCCACACCCAACTCGCTGCACTCCACTGTGATGACAAAGATGGCATGCGAGCGCGAACTGTGCTCGTTCATGTTCGTGGCACCCACCGAACGGTTCTGGTTGCCCACGTTCATCACACGCTCGATCTCACGGACACTCTTGGTGACGAACGCTGAAAGGTTGTTCACATACACGCCGGTGTCAGGCCTCTCCCTGAGCTCCAGATGCTGCGATTGGTCCTTGGAGAGCAAGTCTCGGATCTCCTCTTGGTAAATTTCAAGATAACAGGCTCTCACCAGGTACTGCTGGTTCTGGGAGCGTGAGATGTGCGTGAATATATGCTCAAAGGAGTTAGGGATCACCCCTCTCCTCTCTGCATCGTTTCTTATTCCCTCCATAGTGTAGGTCTTTCCTGTCCCCGTCTGGCCGTAAGCAAAGATTGTCCCGTTAAACCCGAGCAGAACAGAATCCACCAGAGGCCTGAAGGTTTCATCGTACAGATCTATTTGTTTGGAGTTCCAGTCGTACACCGAATCAAACGTGAAGATTTTCGGAAGCTCGCTGGCGTCTCTGGGGCTCCTGACGACAATCTGGCCCAGCTTGACGTCGACAGAGACCATCCGCTCGAATCCAGCAGCCCGCTCTTTCTCATTCATGGGGCGACAGCGGACCACCACCTTAACGGACTCGGAGCTTTTGCTCTTGGACATGATGGTGAGAAGCTGCCAGACCTCACTGTTCGGCACGTCGAGTCCTTCAGGAATGGCTCAGCCATACAAATCCCACCATCTGGAACGCCTGGAGCAGACACAACCAGTAAATCAAACCAGTTCTGGCGAGACCACATCTTCTACCTACAGATCCTCCTCCTCACTGCTACAGCGCGTAACGACCAGGCTCCATCCGTGATCTGATCCTTCCATGTGAAACTGCTTTTTTATCTGATGCTAGTTTTACGATAAAATAATTTACAGGTGAGTTTATTAACAAACAGCTCAGGTGTGCAGGAACACCTGCGGAGAGCCTTAAGGCTAGGGACTTCCGGACAGGAAACGGAACATCGGTTCGCAAATCAAAACACAGCTGAGACCGGAAGCTGAGAGCTTTTTCAAGTTAAACAGACACAAAAAACCGTTTCAGATTATAAACCTTCTGTGTTGTTTAAGCAGAAAGTAAAGAATTCTGTCCAAAGCCACTAGCTTACCTGGGCTAACTAGCTGACCTGGGCTAACTAGCTTACCTGGGCTAACTAGCTTACCTGGACTAACTAGCTGACCTGGACTAACTAGCTTACCTGGACTAACTAGCTTACCTGGACTAACTAGCTTACCTGGACTAACTAGCTTACCTGACCTGGACGCTGGTGGACGTTAAAAGCCAGCTAGCTTCATGACAGCCGTTAACGCAGGATTCCGACCAGCCGTTGGTTAAAATAACAAAACTAAGCAGCTAGCAGGTCCGTTAGCATTAGCTCGTGTTTCCTACAGCCCATAATAAGACCACAACAGCCGGCCTAGCAACGGCAAACACTGCGGTAACCTCGGCTACACATCTGATAGCGTTACCTGGCTAACGCTGTTCGGGACGGCGTGCGGGAACTAAACACCCTTCCTCACATTTATGTCACGCACGGGCGGGTCCAGGTTTACCCGCAACTCTAAATAACACACACACACACAGCCCCGGTACCGTGACTTATCCGTTAATCCAGACTCAGAGCGCTTGTGCGGTGACCCATCAGAGGCCGCACCAGTTGGAATCCTGCGCAGCAGAAGCCAGCCGCTGATTGCGCGTCTCTGTGAACGTTTACGGTAGGCGAGCTCTATAAAAGGGGCGTGGCCGTCCGGTGACTAGATTTCTTTCGCGTTTGGACTTCAGGTAACGTGTCTGACTCCCGCCCTGCCCTGGTGCTCTTTTCTAAACATGAACTCTGGTGCGTTTAAACGCACCGGTTCTGTTTGGGCTGCCCCTTCTTCCTCCTCTCAGGCCGCTTTAGCCATAGATGTGTGTGTGTGTGTGTGTGTATATATATATACACACACACACACACACACACACACACACACCTGTGGCTTTAGCACATGAAGCCGTCTCAGAGCTGCGCTTTCTGGGTTCAGCACAGGTGTTGGGCTTAACTGATGCACTCATTTGAATCAGGTGTGCTGGAGCAGGAGACGGCAGGTAGAAACCTGAGGAACAAACAATTGGTTCATTGTGTGTGTGTGTGTGTGTGTGTGTGTGTGTGTGTGTTCTAATAAATACACAAAAAGGCTGCAAGACCACATCATATACGTTTATTTATCATTTCTAGTAATCTGAGCAGACGTTAAACAGATCTGTCAGCGTGAGTCTAGCTGAGAGCACCACCTCAGCTCATATTTATGAGTTTGGTTGAATCAAACTGAAAGGCACCCATCAGTGATTTAGCCCAGCCATCATGGTCCTAGAAATCCTGTTTGTTTCTCTGACTGCGTTCAGCTGGTCGCCTACATCTGAGCGGAGATGGCCTCTCAAGTGACGTCTCCAGTCTCCACGAAGACTGGAGCAGTTGGTGACAGATGCCTGTTTGGAGTTCCCAAAGTCTTTGACACCATGAGGAGGAAGGTGAGTCAACAAAAGGTCTGCATCACATCCTTTTGCTTTAATATGTTTAACCTTCATCTTCTGGGCAGAACTTGTTGTGTGACGTGGTTCTGGAGGTTCAGGGGAGACTCTTTCCTGCCCATCGGTTGGTTTTAGCTGCTGCCAGCCAGTTCTTCTTCCTGATGTTTACAAGTAAGGAACTCGTTATCACTTCCTAAGGCCTGGAAGCTGCTGTAACTTCTGCATTGGTGCATCTCTGTCCACCTTCCAGCTGACATGAAGGAATCTGCTTCTGCTACGGTGGAACTGAAGCAAGTTGAGCCAGAAATCGTTGAGCAGTTGATTGAATACATTTACACCAAACGGTAGGAGGTCCGGTGGGAGCTGGAACTGGTGGGATTGTGGCACGTTTCACATTTTTCTTAATGCATTTGTTCATTTTGCATTTCAGAATCTCTGTGAACACGAGTAACGTCCAGGCGATGGTTTTGGCAGCTGATATGTTTCTGATGGACCCTGTGAAGGTGACCTGTGTGGAGTTCCTGAAAGGACAGCTGACTGCATCGAACTGCCTGGGTAACGAGCGGGAGAAGGAGAACTCTGGCCTCCATCTTCTGTAGTTCTGATTCTCATGTTCTCTGCAGGCATGTCAACCCTGGCAGATCTGATTCATTCTTCAGAACTGGCCGCCATTACAGAAAAATGTGTCCTGCGCTGCTTCTCGCAAGTCATCAAGTCAGACGAATTCCTGGAACTGGACGTGACTCGGCTCTCAAATCTACTGCGGAAGGACAAAGTTGCCGTCTCTGAGGAGGAGGTAGATTCATTCCATGTTAAAAACAAAAACCTTCGTCTTACGTGAACACCAGAGAATGTCCTGGTCCTCGAGGGCCACTATCCAGCATGTTTTCATTGTTTCCCTGCTCCAACACACCTAAAGCCTAATTTATGCTTCTCTGTTGGCACGGAGACGGGCAACGCCATTATCCGTCTTTGTGAGGGCTCTCCAACACTTTTCCAAAACGTCCGTCAACAGAGAGCGCAAGCCTGTGATTGGCCAGGATGCCGCTTCTTCAAATCCGTCAACAGCAACGCCATTTTCCCCCTCAAAAAAATGAGCCAAGCCAAAGATATGTAGCGGCAGACATGGAGCAGCTTGAAGAATACCTCGTGACTGGAGGAGTATAAAGATACGCAGCAAGCGTTTTATTCGTGAACAGAAATGACGGGAAACCTGCTTTAGAGGCGGCGAGCGCATGAAGAGGTGCAGGAGAATGAGGGGCAAGTTTGTCCGTGTTAAAAGGTCTCTGAAATATAAAAAACACAACAGGAAATGCACTATTTTGGACCGGATACCCCAGAAAAGCGCTACGCCCCCTGCTGTCCTGGCGGGGAATTGCTTTGCAACTCTCCCCAGGTGACGGAGACGTCTCCATCCGTCCTTGGAAGCCTGTTGGAGAGCCCTAGCGACGACTGATAATGGCGTTGAGTCACCCTACCGACAACAAAGTATAAACGATTCTTTAATACCCACTGATTAAAATCAGGTGTGTTGGAGCAGGGAAACAACTAAAACGTGCCAGATGGCCTAGCCCTGGATTTTCTGATTGGTTTCAGGATTTCCATCTGAAAAAGGTGAAGCACCAACCGCTCAGCGGTGGATTTCAGCCAGTCACACATTTTTTATAAACTTTAGTTTTGCTGTAGACTGTTGGGCTCGGGTCACACAGCAGGATTTCAAAACACAAGACAAATCTTTCATCCCTATTTTATTTTGAAAATATGTAGTGACGATAATTGAAATGGCATTGATCGTGTGTAATTAAAGCTTTTCTAGTTTCCAGCAGCATCAAAGGATTTCTGAGAACGTGCTGAAATGTTGCTGTTTTACCCTTTTCTCTGAGCTCTCCCATGACGGAGCCTCTGGGTTGATCCAGACCTTTGGTACCTGTCTCCAGGTGTACACGGCTGCCTTGGCCTGGCTCAAGCATGACCTCTCCAACAGGCAGAGGTTTCTGGCTGATGTGCTGAGCTGCGTTCGGTTTCCTCTCATGTCTCAAACCTTCCTCTCAAAGACCGTGCACGCTGAGCCGCTGGTCCAGCACGATGCAACGTGCCTCCGCATGGTCATGGGTGAGTCTTCATTCATGCTTAAAGCTGCAGCTGGTCATGTTCATCTCTAAAGCTTTAGGGATGCTGATCCAAACATACAATGATCTGGTCTTTGGTCCTAGATGGGATGCGGTACCACATGCTGCTGTGGCAGGACCGCAGAGAGCTGGCTGAGATGAGCAGACCTCGCCGGGTGAAGAAGGTGCCCCGTATTGCCATGCTCAAAGGCTCAGAGCCCTCATTGTTCTACTTCTTTAACCCCAAGGTAAATATTATAGTTCATAAACCCTCGTCTTCATTGGGAAGTTCATCCAAATGGAGATTTCATCTTCGTCTTTCATGCAGAATTCCAGCTGGACTCACAGTAGTTCTTCTTTTGGGAAACGGCTAAATGCTGCCGTGGTCTACTGTGACGGTTTGGTCTACATCCTGGGAGGCTCCAGTCTCTCAATTCCCATGAAGTCCATCACCTGCTACAGCGTCCAACAAGACCACCGGTTCTCAAAGTTGGGGCTGCCCACACCCTGCGACAGTCTAGCGGCCTGCGTTTCCCAGGGCAACATCTACGTATCGGGGGGGGTAACGACTGAAGGTGAGGAGGCTTTCTATTGGATAATTAAGGCAGAACTGCTGGAGTTATAAACCAACAGGATGGATTGTTGCCGTTTAGGAAGACTAGGCATGTGAAGTTTCACATTAGTTTGCATGTAGATTTCCTGATGACTTGGATACTGACATGAAATTTTAACCAGGTCTGTAGAAGAGGTGTCGGGTCAACGCCCACTGAGTAACCAGTGGGTCGAGTTAACGTCATGGCGTTTTTCTGTCTGAACAAAAGAACTGGATCATTATTGGACAAGGCTAAAGGGGACTAAATGGGGCTCTACACAAACATCACGGACCAGAATGCGTTGTGCCCTGGGCTGATGGAGCATGTCTGCTGCTCTTTAAGGGATTTTCAGGCTCGATGGGAATGCTGGTTTTCTAGATGCTTCAGATTGACCCAACATTCGTGTCATGACTTTGGTTCATTTGAGTTTGCAAACGAGATTTTTAATCAAAGTTCTGGATCTACGTTCTCACAGACGGCAGAATTCTGGACCTTCTTGATTGCTTCAACACAAAGATGGACTCCTGGCAAACACAACCCCACATGTTGAAGGCTCGCTGCTGCCACGGCTCGGTGGAGGTCGATGGGCTCATCTATGTTTGTGGAGGACTCGGCTCCAACAGGCGTTCTCAGTTCGTCACCAACGACTGCGAGGTGTACGACCCCTCCACCCAACAGTGAGTCACGATCCCGTTCCTGAGGTGAAGGTGGCAAGTTCTAGTCCTGAACTGTGACATCACAGCTGAGATGTGTTGGAGCTGGTGTAGTACTGCTCCTCAACAGTAGATGTCACTGTTAGAAATGCAGGAACTTGAATTCACCGTCAGAACGTGATTCCACACACCAATGGGCTCTATGCACGCTCCAACCTCCGCATAAGACCGCGCCCCTATGTCCGGTTATCATAGTCATCAGTGACGCTGTGACATGGCTGAGAGTTTGGAGTCCGCCCGGTGCTTCCTGGAGTTACCAAAAGTCACAATCAATGATGTAAGGCAAATTTTCTTTGTTTAGATGAAAAAAAACAAAAGTGGTTCTCTCGATTTTTTTTTTTTTTTTTTTTTTTTTTTAAAAACCTCTACCAATAACGCATCCGACCAAAAAGCCATAAGCAACTAACCTCCAGGAAGCACCGGGTGAGCTCCAAACTCTCAGCCATGTCACAGCTTCGCTGGCGACTATGGCAACCGGACATAGGAGTGCGGTCTTGCGTGGAATGCGGAAGTTGGAGCGTGCATAAAGCCCATTCAGTTAAATGTTTTATTAATTCAGTCTTGGACGCTAAGCAGCTAAAGTCTTGTTAGCATTGGGCTTGCCACCCCAAAGGGGGTGGGGGGTTCCCATCCAAGCAGCAGCAGTAGAAACCAGTCATGTTTTCAGATGGAGGGAGTTGTGCCCCATGGCCCAACCCAGGAAGGACCATGGCCTGGTGGTGGTGAAGGACCGGATTTATGCCATCGGAGGGGTGGGTCAGCAAGGTAATGAACAACGGCTCTGGTCAGCAGCTGTAGCTCTCTGGTGAATTTCTGTTTGCTCCACAGGCTTCCTAAAATCCATGGAATACTACGACATCGGCGCTAACGAGTGGCACAGCGCTCCACCGTTGCCCTACCCCATGATGGTGAAGTGTGTCGTCGTTGGGAGCGTCATCTTCGTGTTGGCGGGCAAAAGTCAAAGGATAGGGCTCCAGAGGGTTCTGGAGTTCCACACAGAAGAAAACAAGTTGGTCTATTTTAGATTAGATGTCTCATATCACTGGTTTTTATTTTAAATGCAGTTTGACGCAGAGTTGCAGCTCCTCTTTATTTTCTATTCCTTCCTTCTCCAGGTGGGCCTGTTGCTACAGCATGAAACCGCTTCCTTTCACCAACGCGCTGATGTGTGTGGTCGACTGACCGGTGTTTTAATCTGAGCATCAGGCTGGTTTTAATGGCTTTTACCATCTTTTAAATGTTTTAATGTTTTTGTTAAATAAAAACTGTTGGACATATATATTTGTTGTTTCTAATATAAATGTACGTAATGGAAGAAACTCATCACTGCCGCAACGCCTTTTTCTGGTGCATTTTTTCAAAGCGGAAGTGTGGGTGGAATAAAACGGGAGGCGAGCAGCTCTGAGCCGTACCTGTTTACGAGTGGCGTGGCTGAAACTTGGCCATGTAATACAGCCCCTCTTAGCCAATGGCTGGCTCAGATTCAACTGACTACTCTGTTATATTTATAAACCCTGATGAGCCTAATCGGTTAGATTACGGGCTTGTCTTAAAGACGTACAAATCTGGATGACTCCAAACTTTCTGCTCTTAAAGGTTGAATACGGACACTATAGCGACATCTAGTGTTCAGAGGTGGTATTGCAACAACAGAACTAACTTTCCAGCCGTCGGGGTGTGGGTTCTCTGCTGACACGTGAAGTGAGCAGCCAGCACCATGTCCAGTGATGAATCGTACAGGGTAAGGACTCATTTCTACTAATACGTTTATTCTACAACAGTATTTACCGTTGGAACATCTTCTGGGCTCAGAATCAGCTGCTTGACTTGTCGAGTCCACCGTTTTCCACAGTCCCAGCCTCGCCTTGCCGAGTGGACTTTGTACCACAACGGTGCCCTCTAGTGGCGGTAGATGTAAACATAAACCCAGTGTTGTGCCTGTCAAAATAAAATTGTTTTATTAAATATAGCTTTTAAAGGAAAAACTGTACATTCATTCTGCACACCTCTAAACGCCCCGTGGAGGTTTTATTTTTTAAAAATATAGCTTTTATTAAAATGTTCCATATTCCACCTTTAACTAAATGACACGATGAACTGAACTCAGTTGGAATGTTTACTTTGACGTGCGTTACATGGAATGAACCTGATGCTAGCCTGGCCGACCAGACTCACCGTCTATTCCACACACAGGACGAGTCTGGATACCCGGAGGCAGAGAGCAGCGTGAGGGGCGGGACTAACCAGCTCAAAAATAACCAATCAGTTAAAAGGCAGAAATGACGATGCTGCAGTTTTTTTTCTCCATTAGTGTAAGTAAAGGTGACACCATGACCACAACAGGGTTTGAATATGGCAACAAGTAGAGCCAGCTGGTACATTAAACCTTTTCCCAATCCGGTTGCTAGCACGACGCAAGCGTCTTTCTTCAGGAGAAAGGCTTTTAGCTCTTCTTGTTGTGGTTTTAAAGACGCGTCCAAGTCATTTAGAACAGAGGAAAGAGCTGCAGCGAACTGCGCTGCAGACGCCATCTTCGTTGTTTGAGAACCTGAGCGTTGTGTGGGACGTACGCTGCTCAGCGCTGATTGGCTCTGTTAGAATTCTCAGGGGGTGGGGTTATTTGAATGGGCCCTTTGCTTCCCATAAGGAATCATTGGCATGGCTGGCCAGGCTAGTGCCAAAATAACGACGACGCACGTCTGCAGCACTATTACACCTCATCTATACAGGTTATCAGCAGAAAAAGTGAACTTGGGGGTGACTTGTTCTTTAGCCCAACGTCAGCTAATCGACATTAGCAAACTCCCAAAATGGCTAGCTTACAGATGTTGCTGTGCTAGCTAAACCTTTAGCAACACAAACGCAGAATGCAGGCGGATCACGTGAGATCCTGGGACAGCGGGGAATTCTCGTCGGGAGTTTTAACGGATTAAAACGACCATCCAAAAAAATAAACTACACGAAACTTTATTAATCTCCCTTATCGTTAACGGTTACTGTGAAACGTTTCTTCAGTTTTCCAGGTGAAGGTTAAACAGTCATCAGTGTTTGGTCCTTTCCTCCAGCCCAGAGGGTCCAGACATGGCTGCAGCCACAGCAGGAGGCGTTCCTGAGCAGCAGCGTCATGTTGTATTTCTCACTCATTAATGGGAGTGGTGTCCCTTTATCTCTTCATGCCTCCTTGGCTCCATCTTCCAGCAGTAATGTCCATGAGAGGGTCAGCTCATAGTTCTTCTCTCCCACCGACGTTCCCAGGATTGTCCATGCCAAAGAACGAGGACGGCAATCCGCGGATGTCCCTTTCTCTCTTAACGAACGCGGAGAAGGACGAAACGCAGTTCCCAATGAAGTGGTCGGCCTGTCCTAAGACGTAGAGGTCCGTTTGGGCCCAGTCTGGCTGGAGGGTCACGACCTTTACCTGCACAAAGGAAAACCCGGTTAGCTCTGGTCATCACAAACACACCCGGGTGGATCAGACACCATCAACACAAAGTTCTGCTGCTTTAATCGGAGTTATTTGGATCCATCAACTCAACCTTCTACCCAGAACCAGAGACGGACCCACCTCGCCCTTAAACAGCTTCTCCACATCGCTGCTGTGGGATTCGGAGTCGGTGGCGATGTAGACGGAGCGCGCCGAGGTCTTCCTCACCCACAGCCTCACAGCTCGGAGGATCTCAGCCAGGTCGGGGAGGCACATGGTGGTGGTGAGGGGGCGGGCGGTCTGACGGTTGTAGCCGACGCACTGAGGGGAGGCCATGAAGTGAGGTCCCGTCTCGCCGTTTTCCAGCAGCTTGCAGGCGTTTTGCTGTAAAAGATTCCAGAGGAAGAAAGTTCATTTCTAATTCTTCGTGCCTTCAGGAAAGTCGTCGTCTCACCCAGTCGGTGCCGATCCGCAGGTGGATCCCGACGTACGGTCGCGTCAGCAGAGCGGCGATGTGCTCCTCCCCCTCCTCCCTCATCCTGTCTGACCAAACCATGTAGCGCTGCAGCCCCACGTGCTCCTGGAGGACCGGGAACTGGGCCGGAGCACCGGGAAGCGCCAGAACCGGGTGCTCAGAGGGTGGAAACCTGCCGGGTGAGGGTGTTAAAATATCATATTTATAGTAAAACGATGTTCTTCCACAGCTGCACACACAAAACTCTCACTTCTTCATCCACTGAGGCTGATGGTACCCGCTGAAGGAAATCCCACCAAACAGAACCGACTTGTCGAATTCCACGCCGACGTTGTCCCAGAACGGACCGAACGGGTTCCCGTCCTGGAGGCAGAGCAGAACCAGCAGGAACCTTAGCTCCACAGGTTTAACTGGTGTGTGTGTGTGTGTGTGTGTGTGTGTTCTACTTACTACATACTGAGGACCAAAACAGGTTTTTAACCAACACGGTGAGGACATTTTTCATCATCATCATCTTTATTTATAACGCACTTTTCAACAGCCAAAAGGCAAACCAAAGTGCTGTACACACACACACACACACACACACACACACACACACACACACACACACAATTTAAAACCTCATTGACCCAATCAAGGGCCCACAAGATAATAAAAACAGGAGATACAACCAAAGATGATAGTTAAAAAAAGAGATTAACAATGAAGAAGAACTGGCTAAATTATCTATAAATCTAGCTAACTCACGTATAAAAGTGAGTCTTCATCCGACTCTTAAAAACCGGCAGTGGAAGGTCATTCCACAGCTTAGGGGCCACAACTGAGAAGGCCCCGCCTCCTCTGGTCGAGCACCTCACCCGTGGGACGACCAGCAAGTCTTGCTGTGCTGACCTAAGTGTACGTGATGGGACACATCGTGTGAGAAGATCAGACAAATAGCGCGGAGCACAGCCCTGCAGAGACTTGTAAACAAAAACAAGTGTCTTGGTGCGTTCGATTTGTCCTCGGAACTCGGAAATCCCGACTTCCGAGTAGGAAAAATCAAATAAAACGCCCGCAAAGTCGGAACTCCCAGTCGAAAACTCGGACGTTTTTCAGAACTCCGACCTTGAAATCCAAGATGGCAGCGCCCTCGAAAACTGCTGTTTAGGTAGCTCTCAATGAACACATACAACTAATAAACAAAACTTTTAGTTTGTTCAAATTAGAGATGCAAGCGCTACATGTAACTTTTATTTCAAACACACTCTTATATGTGTGTCTTGTAAAATAAACAGACAAATCGAACGCACCAACAGTCCATCATTCGTGTTTGTTTTTTACCTATTTGACCTGATAAAAAAGTTAAAAATAAAATAAAAATAAAAAAGTTAAACTGAATAATTGGAATTCCAACTTCTCCGACTACGGAAACCAGAACGCTGTTAACTCGGGTGTGACGTCATTCCTAGTTCCGAGTTCCGACTTCCGAGGTAAATGGAACGCACCATTAAACCCTGAATGAAACAGGAAGCCAATGCAGATGGGCCAAAACAGGCGTGACATGCTCCCGCTTTCTGGTGCCTGTCAGGAATCTAGCAGCAGCGTTTTGCACAAGCTGGAGCCGCTCAAGTGCAGCCTTGCTAACTCCTGAGTAAAGGGAGTTGCAGTAGTCTAGACGTGAAGTAATAAAAGCATGGACTACAGTCTCCAAGTGAGCCCACGACACCAGAGGCTTGATCTTGGATAGACGACGAGGATAAAAAAAGCAAGAGCGCACAACTCCATTAATGTGAGTCTCCAGCTTTAGTGATGCATCCAACTTCACACCCAGATCAGTGACTAGCTCCTTCTTAAAGGGGCCAGTGAAGAGAGGTCAACTTGTTTAGAAGCATGAGTAGCGCTAGGATTAAAAATAATGACCTCTGTTTTGCCCTCATTAAAATTTTCTGGTCCTCACTGTTTTAAAAGCTTTCCAGTTGGGTTTAGAGGTCTGGCGTGAACTAGGCTTTTGTTGAGGTCAGGGTTAGGAATACAGCAACGCTGGTTATGGTTAGGGTATGGGTTAGGCACAATACAGTCACTAACATGAAAAAAAATGAATGGAAGTCAATGGATGGTCCTCACTATGATAGAAAGACAAACGTGTGTGTGTGTGTGTGTGTGTGTGAGACGACTGTTGTGGTGTCCACTCCAACGTTCAGAAACCAAATCAGAAAGATTTTTTTTCATAACAAACTGAGACGGTTCAAATAAAACCAGAGTGCTCTTCTGATGGAGTTCAGGTGAGCCAACCCTCACACACCTGCTGATCAGCTGACTGTGACGTGGCTTTTGAATGCACTAACTGATCTGACCAGAAGTGGTTCCTTCAGGTCCAGATAAGAACCTGAACAGATCTGACCTTCATGGGACAGGACCTCTTGTCCGCGCTCCGCTGAGCAGCGATCTCAAAGCAGTAGGCCCTCCTCTGCCCTGGAGGCCAGTGTTGGGGCGCCAGCTTCTCCATGAAGTCCTCCAGAGGGACCACTCGGTGGTAGGCCGACAGGGCCTCCAGCTGGAAGAAGTGGCTGTAGGGAACATGAACCTGAGCAGGAGAGAGAAGCTGGTGGGTGATGGTGAGGCTGCTGCAGGAACCAGGTCCAGGTCCAGGTCCAGGTCCAGGTCCTGGTCCCTCCACATGTTTAAAATGATCATCACTGATTTCTACTTTTCACAACAAGGATTTAAAACCAAAATCCAACATGGAGAATCGTTTTACTTGCTGTTCTCTGTAAAACACAGAGAGGAGATGTTTTTTCCTGCTCTGCTGACGTTTCGACCATCACGGTTTCTGCTTCAGAGCAGCGAAGGTCAAACATCTCCTCTCTGTGTTTTACAAAGAACCAAAATACAACGATGACGTAAGACACAGAAGGGACGTAGAGAAGACTACATGGAGAATGGAAAGCTTCGATCTGACGTCACCGGTTCCGGTTCTGGGGGGGCTCTGTACCTACATTGGTGTAAGGCGGGGTGTGGTGCCGGTAAACTATCCAGGGAGGGACCGCCAGGGTTCGGTTCAGCATCTTGGCGAAGGCCAGAGATCCCAGGAAGTGGTCCGCCTGGTTCCCGAAACGACCTGAACGACAGGATCCGAACCGGTCACTTCTGTTTGTTTTGGACTTTTTCTCACCTTAAACCGGATTGACATCTGAATCTGAACCGGCTCCGTCGGAGTGAAGTTTGGACTTTCGGGACAAAACAACGTAGCCGGTGAGGAGTTACCCATGCAGGGGCAGTAGAGCACGTAGCCGCTCTCATCCCACTCCAGCTGTTCGGCCCAAACGCCACACATCTGGAGCAGAAGCAACGGGAGGAGACATCTCAGCTGGAGTTCGGCCGCCATTGTGGTGCTGCTGCTTCTTCTTCTGTGGTTTTTCTTAGCGGTCAGCAAACAGCGGCTTGGCGCACTGCTGCCCCCTGCTGGTGAAGAACAAGAGGAAACTAAACCAGATGGAACAGCGTTGATATCCAAATCCCTCAGAATAACACTGTTAGAACATTTTAAACAAAGTATTAATAAACACAAGTAGCTCAAGAAACCAAATGGGCCAGTAAACATTTCCAGTAGTTGTGTTAGATTTTATTTGAAATTTCATTATTTTTGCTCCAACGTAATAAGATGTGTAAATACAATACAGTGTTTTTCATGTTGTGGAAAAAGGCAGTGGGTTTTACTTATAATGCATGCTGAAAAATTAAATCTTTGTTTAGATTTAAAACAAGTTACACCAAATTCCCAAATGGAAAACACATTAAATATGTTAGTATATTTGTGGTTTGGGCCAATCAGTGGTTGATCTGTGTCATTATTTGTTCATCTGGAGACGTTCATGTGCTGTAGGGTGGCGCGGTCTGAAAACTCCTCTGGGATGTGTGGATTCCCTGCCATGTTTGGCTCAACCAGCTGATAATTACTTAAATGTGTCACATTAAAGAGCTCTTGATCCAGCGCTGGGAGGCAGAGCGATGCCGGGATCAGGATCATCCCAGGATTAGGGTTGGGATGCATCAAACACAAAACAACTTGTTTCATTTCTTTATCAAAGTCCTCTAAACTTCCAAATCCTTCACAAGAAGAAGGGAGAGGCTTCTCAATCCACCTGCGTCCTCACACACACTCACACACACACACACACACACCTTTTGTACTCTGTCACACTCGTTTCTGCTTCTTCGTTTTTCTGACGCCCGACAGCTGGCTGCTCTTTCCGTCTCTTCCTGTCGTTTTGGTGTCTGCTCCTCCCCCATCGCTCCAACACGCTGTTTTTCATTGTTGGTGATGACAGCAATGATAACAATGCCAAGAACCAAACCTCGCAGATGGAGAACGAGAAAGAGACCAAAGGTGACAGAAAGGGAGAGGCTCTCCTTCAGGTGAACACGTTTTAATCCAACCAAACAATCAGTGAAACGTTACTGTTTCTGCTTCTGGTTCCTGTCCAGAGCCTTGAAGATTTCATTTCCCTATTTTGATTCTTTAAGTTCCTCACAGAGGAAGCATCAGCTCACGTAGCTGCAGACACACACGTGTCTTTGCTCTCTTCTCTGTCGCTGGGGCAGAAGAACAGGCCCGTCCTGTGGCCTTGCATGGGGGGGGGGTAAGCTAGTCTACCTCAAAACAACCCGCCCCCTGTTGACCTTCTGTGTTGTTGACAACCTGGTTTTCAGTTCAGTGCTCTCACTGAGTTCTTGCCAAACATCATTTTAAAGTTGTTTCTTCCTAACAAATGAATTTCATCTAAAATACAAACGAGAGAATAGTTACAATAAACACCCCATAATCAAAAATCAGCTCCCTATAAAGCCTGACACAGATTTGGGACGTGCTTTTAAATCATAAACAGAAACTACAGAAATGTTAAAGCTGCTGTCAGTGGCTCATTAGGGTGATGTCACCATGTCTTTCCTGAGACAATGCAGTGTAGAAATTAAACAGTCTGTGCAAATGGCACACGTCATATTCTTTAAAGGAGTCATCACCTATAACACCGTGGATATCTACGTCCTATTATAGTCTTTTAGACCATTAAAATAAATTGAATTGGAAAAATAAATTAAAAATGTGATTTTTTTAATCCTTTATTGTGAAGGGCATATTTTCTCGCGAGATCACACGCGATATTTCGGCTGTCGGACGCGCGCGGGACTGAGGGTCGCGTTGATTGGTGGAAGGAAGCAGGAAGCAGCTTCAGCGTCTCGCTCCAAAACAACAAAAGTTATAACTGAACCCGACCTGGCAGTGACCTACGGGATCCAACCGTGTACGTACGAGCCCGAGCCTCGCGCGTAATGGCGCCCTCGCATGTTGTTGAGTTGGGACAAAGCAAGCTAACAGCCAGGCATCGGCTCTTATGCTGTTGTGAAGATGGAATACACAAATCGATCGGAGTTTTGTCTCCCGTAACACGGATTATAACATGAGTCGTCAACGGTAAGACATCATTTATGCGTTTCACGTTATGAAATGAGCTTTGTTGTGCTGGTTTGTTCGCTGCTGGTTCATATTTGTTTATATTCTGCCTTTGTGTCGACATATAGGCCAGAACTCAAGTTCTGGTGTTGGAGTGCGCGTGCTCGTGGGGTGCATGTGAGCTGGTTGAAGAAGGCAAGATTAAACAAACGCGTCAATGTTAAATATCGGCTTCTCAGCCAGTGAAAAATCATTAGGAAGCCATTATAGACATGTTTTCAAGTGGAAAAGTGAAAATTTCAGGTGACGACTCCTTTAAAGAAATGGCAGAATTGTCTCTTCATCATACAATTATGTCTTAAAGGGTTCTAATCCAGAACAAAGTTTCTTTTACAACAGGAAATGTTTCTTTGAGTCTTTAAATAACATGAAACTTTGTTGGGCTCAAAATGGCCCAGGAGCCCTAACAAATGCCCCCCCAATAATAAAGTGCTACAATAAAGAGGGGTAACCCCGCCCACTCAGTCACAACATGAATATTAATTTAACTGTGTGCTGATTGGCTACCCCCATAGCTCTATGACGCTAAACATCTCACAGCTGCTCTTGATGAACATCTATGATAGTTTCCGTAGAGCTCGTTCTACTGAAACAGCTCTTCTGATTGGCCTTCCACTCTAGCACCACCTCCACTCCGCCTAGATAGCGTAGCGAGTGTCCACATCAGCGTATCCTGGATTTTTTCTGCACACTACCGGCCCTCTTTCCAAGGCGGTCAGCTTCGGGTTGAACTGGTCCAACACACCCACTGCCGACTGATTGGCTGGCTCAATTTCACGCCTACCTTTAGGGGGAACCTTCGATTGGTGGATAGTATTAGCCAGCGGAGGCTCCCCGCATGCAAGAGAGGAAAGGGAGGAGGAGGCGAGCGGCTCCAAGCCGTAACGTGTCATTATCAGGAGACTCAGCTGGAGTGCAGTGCAGCGCAGCCACGTAGTACGGTAGAGACGTCAGCCTGTCATGGCGCCCGCTCATCAGCTCTCCTCTACACACAAGACCACCACTTAAGACGCCATTACCCAGCATTCCATTCACCAGACACTCCACTCACCTCACCAGCGCGGCTTATTTACTGATGTCCAGCGCTTCTGCCTGCACTCAGTCATTGCTGCTTCCGAATCGTGCCTAGAGTTCAAGCCTGTGTCTACTAACAGTAAGTCAAGCCTACCTCCTGTTTCAGGAACGACTATGCGGTCTCGTTTCCCTTCACGTCACGTACAGCTGTTCCGAGATCGATCGCGTGTCTGACCCTCCCAACGCTAGTACCTCCGTGTTTGGGTCATAACACACGCTACATCCCACTTAACCAGCCTGACACCCTGCAGCTCTACAGCTGGGGCTGAGTCTACATCAGTGTGGAGCAGAGTTTTAACCTGAAGATGGAGATAGAATTACGGTTTTGGAATGAATTTTAACTAAGTTGCACTAAACTGCCAAAATAATGATTACACATGTCTACAGCACTATTAGACACTCATCCAAAACAAGTAGATTTAGGTGTTACTCGCTCTTTAAATACAAACTCCGTGTATCCGCATAACTCGAGTAAATTCCTCTGTCTCGTTTAAACGTTAAATGAGGTTTCTACTACGAAGTCAAACTCAGGTATAGAGTTCCAAAAGGGGGCGGGGCTTAGCTAAAATCCTGTTATTTAGGAGAGAATTGTTTGGAGTTTTTCTAGGAATTCTATTGACACGTGCGATGCTCTTATGCCAACAGTCGTCATGTTTTTCCTATCAAGCTGTGAGTTTTGATCTTGTGGGTTCTTTGATCCATAAAAAGAGATGAGAATTAAAAATATGGTAAAATGGTACATGTCCTGTGTTTGTATAACCCCAAGGAGGAGTCATTAGTCGCACTGGTGGAGATGGGCTACATCATAGCCACAGCTGCCCTGGGACACAGTGTGAGTGGGAGTTAATCCCACAACCCTCTGGTTGTGAAATCTTAAGTGAATAATAGTAACGAAGGAGTTTGTTTTTGCTTTAGCATCTTCATTAAATCTGAAGATTTGCTGCTTCTATTTTGAGTTTTATCGTGGCTTTATTGATTTGTTTGAATCATTAAGAAATCATTTGTAAGTTTGCCTGTTTTGTCCTGTTGAAATTAAACTTTTGCTGAAATGATTTGTTATTAAAAGGAAATTTAAATTGAAATAATTTTTTGTTCTGATGTGCCAGGGATGATACTGCCACCTACTGGCCGGGGATGGCTAATTCCTTTTTAAAGACATTTCTATATTTGTGAGTTGATTTAGATTTATTTTTTTAAAAAGAGGTTAAATAATCTGTATGAAATTAAACTCTAGAGATCTGCCAAGAAGGAGGTAGGTTTCAGTTTAAAATGCAAAAGGAACAATAAGCTACAGAACCAGCTGTTATTTTTAGGTTTCCTCTCAGCTACAACGCGTCTCTAACCCCCCCATCATGAGGACCAGACAAGAGGGTAAGCTCCACCCGTCCAGCTTATCGACCTGCTGCAGGCTGCTGTCTGAGGCCTGATACTCCGCCTCTACCAGAGTTTATCAAAGCCCAGATGACTCCTGCTGACATCAGACCCTCAGGACCTTTACCTCCAGCAGCTGAAGTCACTTCTGCTGCAACGTTTTCATCTCAGCTGCAAACTAATGGAGAAAGACCTCACACTGGGTGCTCCTGTCCTGGAGACTTCCAGTACTTACCCTTTGGATTATTAGAAGTTCAATATGGCAACATGTAGGTCTTAATTATTGACTTTATAATCAGCAACACACACACACACACACACACACACACACACACTGATGGTGAGGAAATAATTTCCAGATGTGAACAGATGGTCTTTAACTGTGATGCTGACTCGGGGTCTCTCACTAGTGCAGGAGTGGTGGTGTGTGATCTGAGCAACAAGAGATGTTGGAGTAGAAAGATCATCATCAACCCTCCAGAGGAGCCGCTGCTGATGATGGTGATGATGGTGATTATGATGATGCAGATGGTTATGATGAAGATGAAGGTGATGATGATGGTGATGATGATGGTGATGATGATGGAGATGATGATGGTGATGGTGATGATGGTGATGGTGATGATGATGATGATGGTGATGATGATGATGATGGTTATGATGGTGATGATGGTGATTATGATGATGCAGATGGTTATGATGAAGATGAAGGTGATGATGATGGTCATGATGATGATGATGATGATGGTGATGATGATGATGATGGTGATGATGATGGAGATGATGGTGATTATGATGATGCAGATGGTTTTGATGAAGATGAAGGTGATGATGATGATGATGCAGATGGTTATGATGATGATGATGATGGTGATGATGGTGATGATGATGGTGGTGGTGATGGTTATGATGGTGATGATGATGATGATGATGATGCAGATGGTTATGATGATGATGGTGCAGATGATGATGATGATGATGGTGGTGATGGAGATGATGATGATGATGATGATGATGCAGATGGTTATGATGATGATGATGGTGATGATGGTGATGATGATGGTGGTGATGGTTATGATGGTGATGATGATGATGATGATGATGATGGTTATGATGGTGATGATGATGATGATGATGATGATGATGCAGATGGTTATGATGATGATGATGGTGATGATGATGGTGATGATGATGGTGATGATGATGGAGATGATGATGGTGATGATGAAGATGAAGGTGATGGTGATGATGGTTATGATGGTGATGATGATGGTGCAGATGATGATGATGGTGATGATGATGATGGTGGTGATGGTGATGATGGAGATGATGGTTATGATGGTGATGATGATGGTGCAGATGATGATGATGATGGTGATGATGATGATGGTGGTGATGGTGATGATGGAGATGATGGTGATGATGATGGTGCAGATGATGATGATGATGATGGTGGTGATGGTGATGATGGAGATGATGATGATGGTGGTGATGGTGATGATGGAGATGATGATGATGGTGATGATGATGATGGTGGTGATGGTGATGATGGAGATGATGATGGTGATGATGGTGGTGGTGATGGTTATGATGGTGGTGATGGTGATGGTGATGATGATGATGATGGTGATGGTGATGATGATGATGATGGTGATGGTGGTGATGGTTATGATGGTGATGATGGTGATGATGATGATGGTGATGGTGATGATGGTGATGGTGATGATGGTTATGATGGTGATGATGGTGATGGTGATGATGATGGTAATGGTTATGATGGTGGTGATGGTGATGATGGTGATGGTGATGATGATGATGGTGATGGTGATGATGGTGATGATGGTTATGATGGTGATGATGATGGTGATGGTTATGATGATGATGATGGTGATGGTGGTGATGGTTATGATGGTGATGATGGTGGTGGTGATGATGATGATGGTGATGGTGATGATGGTGATAGTGATGATGATGGTTATGATGGTGATGATGGTGATGGTGATGATGATGGTGATGGTGATGATGATGGTGATGGTGATGATGGTGATGGTGGTGATGGTTATGATGGTGATGATGGTGATGATGATGGTGATGGTTATGATGGTGATGATGATGGTGATGGTGGTGATGGTTATGATGGTGATGATGGTGATGATGATGATGATGGTGATGGTGATGATGGTGATGATGGTGATGATGATGATGATGATGGTGATGGTGATGATGGTTATGATGGTGATGGTGATGATGATGGTGATGGTTATGATGGTGATGATGGTGATGATGATGATGGTGATGGTGGTGATGATGATGGTGACTCTAATGTCAGCGAGCCAAAAACTCTGATTTTCCAATCGTACGTTCCGTCTTCAGCTGTCTTCGCTGGTATTAAATGAATGATTGCATCTCAAATGTTTTCCATTGCATTTTAAAATTAAGTAACACTGTAAAAGTTAAAATCTTAGAAATTTTCCATAGAGTAACTAATAATGTCCTAAATTGTATAAAACTTTCAAAATAAGAGACAACCATTTTAATCTTAGAGGTGTGCTTATTTTTGAACGTGCTAAAGCAAGAACTGATGTGGTGTTATTGGTGTGAAACGATAACTTCACCTAAACTTAAAGCATGTCAAAGGGGGGTCAAGGTGAACCTTGGGATTTTGAGGAACTTCCGGTTGGAGTGAACGCTGGCGTGTCTGTCGCCGCTGCTCCTCGGCAAACATTTGAACCTTTTTTAAATGTTCTAGTCTTTTTACCATTTACTCTGTCTGGGCAACACTGGATGCTGTTTTAACCAGTGTTTGCCAGGATTTTATTGACAATTATCGCTCGCTGGCAGATCGTTTGTCTGTGGCTACCGCCGAGTTCTGGGCGGATTGTTACCTGGCCCGCTCGCTCCCGTCCCTGGGGAAAGATGTGGATTTTACAAACATTACGTTGGCTCGCAGTCGGCTGGCTCCTTCTGTCCCTCGTCCACCTGCCAGCAGGTGCTCTCCTCCAGTACTCAGCTGCTGAACTTTTAAAACTCCGGCGCCACATCCACAGCCACCGCCTGGTTCCGACATCCCACCTGTCATCGCATTCCAGCCCCGTCGGAGATATATTCATCGTGGATCACGTCAAGGCTCATCCCACTGCAATCATCCTGACTCCATAAAATCCGTTGCTGCTCCCGTAACGTCATCCGGAACATCAACCACAACGTCCTCTCCAGCCTGCCCAGATCTGCTATCTCCTCCACCAACAGGACTTCCACCCTGGTCAGCTGCGGTCTCCTCAACATCCGCTCCCTCAACAACAAGGGCCATCTCATTAGAGACCTCATCGTGGACCATAGACTTGAATTTGTATTTCTGGTTGAAACTTGGCAGCAGCCAAATGACTTCATCTCTCTCAACGAGTCAGCCCCGCCGGGGTTTGTTTACATCTGTCATCCTCGTGCCGCCGGCCGGGGCGGAGGTCTCGCGATAGTACACCGCAAGGGTTGGAAAGTCATCCCTGTACCTGCTGCTCCTGCGTTTTCATCCTTTGCGTTTTCTGCTTCACTGCTGCCTGGACCATCTCCTACAATTGTGGCCACCATCTACTGCCCTCCTAAATACAACAAAGACTTTTTAAATGACTTTTCTCACCTGCTCTCTTATTTTTCTTCCCCGTCTTAAAATATAATCATCCTGGGTGACTTCAATATTCATGTGGACAATATTAACAATGCTCTCTCCAACGATTTTCTATCCTGCCTGGAAAACTTTGGACTACAAAAACACATTAATTTCCCAACCCACAGTAAAGGACAGATCCTGGATCTGGTCTGCTGTTCTGGTATCACTCCCACTGACTGTAAATCTCACCTCGTCCCATACTCTGATCATCTGCTCATCACCTTCAATATCAATCTGTCTCTGTCCAAAATCATCATTCCTCGCACTATTTCATTCCGCAATATCAAAAATATAAATTCTGACACCTTTTCCTCCGACATCATCAATCTCCCCAGCCCTAATGCCAACTGTTCACCTGATGCCCTGGTCTCCCACTACAACAGCAACCTCTCCACCCTTCTGAATACCCATGCCCCGCTGAAAACCAGACCTGTTTCCTTCACCCACTCATCACCATGGTTCACCCCTGCCCTCCGTCAGCTCAAAGCTAAAGGACACCAACTGGAACGACTCTACAATAGAACTGGACTTGTCATACACAAAGAAATGTACTCTAATCACATAATGCTCTACAAGGACCATCTCTCATCAGCTAAATCTGATTATTATTCTGGTTTAATTAATTCTAATCAAAATAATTCAAAAACTCTTTTTTCTCTCCTGAACAACATCACTAATCCTTCCGTCCTCTCCACAGCACTGAAACAGCACTCCTGAGAATCACAAACGACCTGCTCACTGCCTCTGACTCTGGTTTATTGTTCATTCTCATCCTTCTTGATCTCACAGCAGCATTTGACACCATCTCCCACAGCACTCTCCTCAGCAGACTGTCATCTATAAGAATCACTCACACTCCTCTTGCCTGGTTCACCTCCTATCTCTCTGGCCGTACACAATTTGTTCAACTGAAGTCATTTAAATCCAATATCTTTCCTGTTTCTGCTGGTGTGCCCCAGGGCTCTGTCCTGGGGCCTCTTCTGTTCATCATCTATCTTCTCCCACTAGGTTACATTTTCCGTAAACACAACATTAACTTCCATTGTTACGCGGATGACACCCAGCTCTACCTCTCAACCAAACCCTCAGCTTCACTCCCACCTTCCTCCCTGACCCTCTGTCTCCAAGAAATCCAGTCTTGGTTCACTTCCAACTTCCTCAAATTGAACATTTCTAAAACTGAAGTCCTCCTGGTAGGCACACCTCATACTCTCTCCAGATCTAACAGTTTCTCCATCTCTATTGACAGCTCAGCAGTAACTCCCTCTCCTCATGTTAAGAGCCTGGGTGTCATCCTCGACAGCACACTTTCTTTCCAATCTCACATCAACAACATTACCCAGTCTGCTTATTTTCATCTGCGTAACATCTCCCGTCTCCGTCCATCTCTCACTCCTCACACCACTGCCATCCTTGTCCACAGCCTCGTCAAATCCAGGATTGATTATTGCAACTCACTTCTCTTTGGTCTCCCCAACAAACCCCTCCATAAACTGCAACTTCTCCAGAATGCTGCAGCACGTGTCATCACTAGGACTCCATCATCTCATCACATCACCCCCCTCCTGCAACAACTTCACTGGCTGCCCATTAAACTGAGAATCAGTTTCAAAATTCTGCTCATCACCTTCACAGCTCTTCATAACCTGGCTCCATCCTACATATCTGATCTCATTCACATCTCCACTCCTGTCCGCTCACTTCGTTCCTCTTCTGCTCTTCAACTCTCAGCTCCCCCCACTCGCCTCGTCACCATGGGGAGTAGAGCATTCAGCCGCTCTGCTCCCCACCTCTGGAATTCTCTTCCCCCTGACCTTCGGACCACTCACTCTCTACCACTTTTTAAATCAAAACTCAAAACACACCTGTTCACACAAGCTTTTACCACCTAGTTTTAATTATTATGTCTTAGTGTTTTTATATATTTTTTTAACATTTTTATCTTGCTCTATTTTTATCATGTACAGTGTCCTTGGGTGACTTGAAAGGCGCTTTTAAATAAAATGTATTATTATTATTATTATTAATAACTATAAACATTAATAGGTTTGAAATAAGGAAAAATATAAAAGGTAAGAAATATTTTAAAAAGTGACACGTTTTACATATTTTAAAGATTTAAAGTGCAGAAAAAGGTCCTATAAATCCAAATATCTGGATAAAAATACAAACAGAAACTGTTTTCCAGAAAGAAGTGAGAAAATCTCTGAGTTTAAAGGTGCAAAAATCGAAGAATGTCATCCTGTGGTTGAATTTGGCTGTTGCCAGCTGTGGATCAGCATTTAAGATTCTAGATGATGAGCGAAGACGGGTCAGATACAGTAAGTAGATGAATACATTTCACTGTAATATTGAGTTGTTGCTAATTGGAAAAAGTAGCTTGAGATATTTTTGGAGCATACTATTTTCTTCTAATTCACCGTTAGGATTGACAGTGCTGAGATGACCGTTCACCCTGACCCTCTGGTCCCTTTCTGTGAGAAGACCCAGAGGATGAGATGGTGGTTAGCATTCAGCTTAAGCAGTTTATGACCCATGAGGTGTGGTTGCACTGTGTTAAATGCACACAGGTTCCACAAAGACCAACCTGACTTGAGACTTGGACTTTTCCAGGTGGGTGAGGGTCTCATGCAGCATAGCACTGCGTCATCCAGCCCTCTGTGTGGCTGGTACGCAAACTGCAGTGGGTCCAAGTGTATACTCGCGTCTTCCAGCACTTGGGCCATGACAAGCCTCTCAAAGCTCTTCGTGACCAGCGATGTCAAGGCCACAGGCCGAAAATTGCCATTGGTGCTCGGGTTGCTCCTTTTTGGAACAGGGCAGATGATGGAGGACTTCCAGATGGAGGGGATGGAGTGCTCTGCTATAGAGCGGTTAAACAGTGAGCAGAAGGCACCAGCCAGCTGACTGCCGCAGACCTTCAATAGAAATCCAGAAATCCTGTCTGGATCGGTGGCCTCCTCTAAAGTGTTGCCCTTGGTAAACCACTCCCACAGAGTACAGTCAAAACAACCCTGAAGAGTCTCCTGCACCTCACTGTTCCACCTTTGGACCTGTTTTTTCACTACACCCTCTCTCTGTAGTTTGGTGCAGTATACTGGGACTAGGTGGTGTAGCAAGATGGGCACAACATTGTTGTCTGCAGTGCTGAGTGGTGGTTAGGCCCTGAATGCATCCTTAAAGGAAAAGTTCGCTTTTTTAGACATTAAGTTTTATGTGTTCCTTCACCCACCCAGTGCTCTGTAAACTTTGACCCATTTCACACACACCCCCCTGCTCAGAGATTTTCAGGGGAGAAGTGATTCAGAAAGGTAGTTCTGGCTAGTTTCGGGGGCGCTTTATCTGCGCCGTTTAGCCTCACAAAAGGATTAGCCTCTGAAAGCATGGCTAATTTACATCTCACAAACAAAGAGAAAAAATTTACAACGTCACATTACAACGGGACTAGTTTTTGTCATTCGTATCCCTGCGCCGCTCTCCGCAGCAGCTAGAACGGCATCACGTGACTCGCGTCTGGCTGCTAATCCTAGCTGTATGAGTGAAACAACAACTTCTAAAGTCACTTAAAAGTAGTTTTTCTTAAATATATTGAGCCATGGTGCATACCTGCAGGTTCCCGGGTTGTAACAATAAGGATGTTACAGGATCACCTTTTCGGTTTGACACTTTTCCTGCTAAGGACGTTTCTCTAAGGCATCAGTGGCTTTTAGCAATCGGCTACTCCAAGGATACTCGGCTGGAATGAATCAAAACCTTTCGTTTGTGCAGTGCACACTTCAAAGAGGATGATTACATCAGGAAAAAGTTCGGGAAAAGTGAAAGACTGTTTTTGAAGAGTTCGGCCGTACTAGAAATCTGGGTAAGTTTTGTTTTTAAAAAATTATTTATTCCGCTATGTCTGCTGTATTCATGCAATCATCTTCGCATTTTAGCGCATTATTTATGCAATCATCTTTACACCGATGGTTGATCATAGACTGCAGTAGCTTTGTCAACAATCTGTGTTGATGTGTGTGTTTTGTGTAGCAAATGCAGTTCTTCATCCGTGTACTCTGGCTCATAAAGATATCCTAGTAGTAAAATAAGTTTCTTCTTCATCTGATATAGTGTTAAAATGAAATTCGTCATCAGATGAGACGGAGTCTGACATGTTTTCGGCATTCGGCAGTGAAACAGCTGACATACGAAGCGCTGTTTAATATCCGCGGNTTTATTGTTATTGCCATATGTGTATTTATTTTCCGTTTTCCAAACAGCATGATTTTAGTTTTATTTAAATTCAATGACAATTTATTTAAATCAAACCATAATTTAAGTTTAGCCATTTCTGTTGTAACCAAATCACAAAGATCTTGCAAATTTACCCTTGAAGCAAAGAAATTTGTATCATCTGCAAATAAGACACATTTTAATTCTCTGGAAAACTTACATAAATCATTAATGTATAAAATAAATAGCTTTGGACCCAAAACTGACCCCTGTGGTACCCCACAATTGATGTTAAGATGTTCAGACTTGTAATTATTTATTTGCACAAATTGATTTCTATTGATTAAATAACTTTTGATCCAACTGAGAACAACACCCCTAATACCATATTTTTGAAGTTTATTAATTAATATTGTATGGTCTATTGTATCAAATGCTTTTTTTAAGTCAACGAATACTCCAACTGCATATTCCCTCTTGTCTATAGAACTGGTGATTTCTTCAACTATCTCCATTAGTGCCATTGATGTGGATCTATTTGTTCTGGAACCATACTGACTGTTGGATAACAGATTGTGTTTTTCAATGAATTTATCAAGCCTATTGACAAATAGCTTTTCTAAGATTTTTGAGAATTGTGATAATAATGAAACTGGCCTATAATTTGTAAATTGCTTATTGTCTCCATCTTTGTATAGTGGGATAACCTTTGCTGTTTTCATTTTACATGGAAATAAACCAGCTGTGAAAGACAAGTTACAAATATAAGTCAGTGGTTGCACAATAACCTCTATAACCATCTTTATCAAAGACATATCTATGTCATTCCAATCTGTAGATTTTTTGCTCTGACAATTACCAACTATATCAATAATTTCCCTCTCTGTTACCGGAGTCATAGAAACTGGGTTGATTTCTATTAAATCCTCAGCACCTCCCCCTCCCTCCTCTAAGTGAGGACTACAGATTTTTTCAGCCAGTTTTTGTCCCACATTCACAAAATATTAGTTAAACTCCTGTGCCACATCATTCTTGTTGTGTATAGTTACATCATTTACCATAAAGTATTGTGGGTAATTCTTACTTGTGGAACCATTCCTGATCATTTTATTTAACACATTCCATAACCCTATAATGTGATTTTTGTTGATATCTAATAAATTATCATAATAGTCTTTCTTACAATTTCTCATAATATTAACTAATTTATTTTTATATACTTCGTATTTCTTTTCAGCTTCCTTTGTCCTATATTTTATAAAATCCCTGTATAGTGTATCCTTTTTTTTACATGCATTTTGTAAACCTTTAGTCATCCATGGTTTCACTCTACATTTATGCTGTTCTTTATATTGTATAATTGGACAGTATTTATTATACACCGATTTGAAGATGAGCAGAAAAGCTTCATATGCTGTGTTGGTGTCAGTTTCGTTTAACACTTCTTTCCAGTTTTGAGTTGTTCACTTTTTCTATGGCTTCGTCTGATCTGACTCTCTTATATCTAATTAGAGAATCCTTCCTATATTTAACCCTTCCACAGTCATACATTGTAAATATTGGTAAATGGTCACTGATGTCATTTACTATCAACCCACTCGATATGATATTGTCTAAGCTGTTTGTGAATATGTTATCTATTAATGTGGCACTCTGAGCTGTAATTCTAGTTGGTTTGGTGATTAATGGATATAAACTCATGCTGAAAATTAAATCACTGAATTCTTCTATTACTCTAGTTTTATTAGGATTCAACAGATCTAAATTCAAATCCCCACATACAAACAAGACTTTATCATGTATTGTGGAGAATAGTTTCTCCAGATTTTGAATAAATATTTCTTCATTTGAGGAAGGTGCTCTGTATATACAGCTTACTACTACGTTTTTCCTTCTTTCCAAGCAGACCTCTATTGAAATGCATTCCATCACATCATCTATGGCAGTTGTCATTTTTTCTACTAGTTTGTACTTTAGTCTTTTATCAACATACAGAGCAACTCCCCCACCTTTTTTATTTACCCTGTTTATGTAGTTCATTTCATACCCACTTATCTGAAAATCCTCCTGTTTTTCCACAGTAAGCCATGTCTCTGATATGGCTATTATGCTGAATTGTTTGTTTAGTTGAGTCAGAAATTCATTGATACTGTTAAAATTAGCAGATAAACTTCTACTGTTGAAATGAATGATTGAAATCCCATTCTCGAATTTAATACTTTTGTTGAACTGTTCTTCAGAGTAGTAACAGCAGGTAGTGTTTAAATTATTTAAAAGATTATTTTCTGGATCAAGGTTTTGCTCAAAATCACATGATCTATGATCAGTGAATCTGAATGTTTTAAAGTTCAGGTCACTGTAGTCATTGTTATCCGTCTCATTGATACAGAATAAATTGTCCATAGGAGAGTCCATGATGATTTAGTGAAGATTCCATCCAGGATGCTCATATCTTAGTGATGTTTTTACTTCAAAGTTAGGTGTATCTGTCTAGCTCATCTTCCTGCCTAATGTACAGCACCTTAGCCTCCTCTGGTGACCCGTTCAATTTGATGAACACCTTGCAGTTTGCTGTCCAGGTAGACTGGATCTTCTTCTGTTTCCTTAAGAAACGTGCTTTTTTTGCAATATCTGCATTTTTCTTTGTCAGGTGCTCATTTAGGTAGATGTTGGTTCCTTTGAGCTTTCTTCCTTGTTTCAACAGTGCATTTTTGTACCTTCTGTTTGCAAAACGAATTATTAAGGCTGGTTTCTCTGCTTTATTTCTCCGGGGTAAAAGATGACATGCCTCAATATCTTTATTGTTAATGGCTATGCCCTTGCTGTGGAAAAAAGTAGTAACCTGTTGCTCCATTGACTCTATATCAGGCTGTGTGGGCTCGCCACCATCTCCTGTTTCCACTGCTCTGGCATAAGACCGTGGTCTTATCTCCATTCCACTGACAATAACATCATTCATTCTTGTATATTGCTCTAGGTCTGATACACGACACTCCAAACTAGCAATCCTTTTCTCATTCTCTTCATTCTTCTTTTTCAGTTCCTTTACTTCATTCATTAAATCCATGATTACTCTTTGTTGTTTAGAAACAGTTGTTACTTCCGCAGTCAGAAATTCAAGGGCTCTTTTAATTTCATCCACTTCTTCATTCTTCTTTGGTGGCATTGTTTCAAGATTTTAGTCACTTTAATGTGGCTGTTGCTAGCAAGGTGCTATATGAAAACAGACTCACCACTTTCAGAGAATTCCAACTGGTTGAGAAAGTTCTGTTGAAGACTGGCCTTTACCTACAACAGGTAGTATGCAGCTTCTTGCC
>SSNS01000028.1:682674-690924 GCA_006937985.1 Aphyosemion australe | reverse complement strand
CAGGATGTTCTAAGTTAATATTGAAGTCTCCACACAAAAACAAGGTTTTGTTTTTAATGTGATCGACTAGTTCTATTATTTTGTCAGTAAAGGTCCCTATACAAGAACCAGGTGCTCTATATACACAACTAATTATGATATTTTTTGTTGTGTCATTGCTAATTTCCACTGTTACCATTTCCATAACATTATCTTCCATTATTGTCATTTCCTCCACTAATTTACATTTAAGGTCTGTATCAATATACAGGGCAACCCCACCACCTCTTTTATTTGTTCTATTTGCAAAGTAAAGTTCATAACCCTCCAATTGTACTTCGTCCATGTTTTCATCTTTGAGCCAAGTCTCTGTAATCGCAATCACTCTAAATTTGTTCTTAAATTTACCTAAATAATCTTTTATTATTGACATCTTGGAAAACAAGCTTCTACTGTTTAAGTGTATGATTGATAGTGAATCCTTGATAATTACTCCACTGTTGAGTTGATCATCTTCATAATAATCACAATTTATGTTTACTTCAAATAAACTTTCATCTATTTTGCTATCGATTTCATATATTTTGTCATCTGAGTCCATTATAGATGGATTTTTCCTTCTGCCATCCAAAGTCCCGACTGAACTTAACTCTATTTATCATAATCTAATCTACACTACACACACAAAAAATAAAAATATCATCTTTTACTCTGCAAAGCTTCCAGTTCTTTCAACTCTCTTATCATTTTAGCATGTAGGCCATCTTGCTCCCTAATCCATACAACCCCATTCCTTGTCCATGTGGCTACGATTTTTTTCTGCTTTCTTAACATTTTTGCTTCTCTAGCTATTGATTCATTCTTTTTTGTCAAGTGTTCATTTATGTACACATTTGTACCTTTCAGTTTTTTTGCTTGCCTTAATAACTCATTTCTGTACTTCCTACTGGTGAATCGCATTATGATGACTGGTTTTGACTTGTCTGCCTTTCTCGGAATGGTGTGACAGATTGATATTGCTTCGCTTTGGATGTTAATGTTCTTACTGTGCAAGAAGTCCAACACCTGATGTTCCAGTGACAGAAGTTCCTCCTGCGGAGCATCCTCTGTTGCGTCTTTATCTGCAGCAACTCTGGCATAAGTTCTGTGTCTGGTTTCCAAACCAGTTACCACCAAGTCTTCCCTTCTGGTGTATTGTTCCAGTTCATCCACCCTCTGTTCCAATACCAAAATCTTCTTGTCCTTGTCTGCCAGCCTGAGTTTCAATCTGGCTTCCGTCCTCTCCACAGCACTGAAACAGCACTCCTGAAAATCACAAACGACCTGCTCACTGCCTCTGACTCTGGTTTATTGTCCATTCTCATCCTTCTTGATCTCACAGCAGCATTTGACACCATCTCCCACAGCACTCTCCTCAGCAGACTGTCATCTATAGGAATCACTCACACTCCTCTTGCTTGGTTCACCTCCTATCTCTCTGGCCATACACAATTTGTTCAACTGAAGTCATTTAAATCCAATATCTTTCCTGTTTCTGCTGGTGTGCCCCAGGGCTCTGTCCCGGGGCCTCTTCTGTTCATCATCTATCTTCTCCCACTAGGTTAAATTTTCCGTAAACACAACATTAACTTCCATTGTTACGCGGATGACACCCAGCTCTACCTCTCAACCAAACCCTCAGCTTCACTCCCACCTTCCTCCCTGACCCTCAGTCTCCAAGAAATCCATTCTTGGTTCACGTCCAACTTCCTCAAATTGAACAGTTCTACAACTGAAGTCCTCCTGGTAGGCACACCTCACACTCTCTCCAGATCTAACAGTTTCTCCATCTCTATTGACAGCTCAGCAGTAACTCCCTCTCCTCATGTTAAGAGCCTGGGTGTCATCCTCGACAGCACACTTTCTTTCCAATCTCACATCAACAACATTACCCGGTCTGCTTATTTTCATCTGCGTAACATCTCCCGTCTCCGTCCATCTCTCACTCCTCACACCACTGCCATCCTCGTCCACAGCCTCGTCACATCCAGGATTGATTATTGCAACTCACTTCTCTTTGGTCTCCCCAACAAATCCCTCCATAAACTGCAGCTTCTCCAGAATGCTGCAGCACGTGTCATCACTAGGACTCATCTCATCACATCACCCCCGTCCTGCAACAACTTCACTGGCTGCCCATTAAACAGAGAATCAGTTTCAAAATTCTGCTCATCACTTTCAAAGCTCTTCATAACCTGGCTCCATCCTACATATCTGATCTCATTCACATCTCCACTCCTGTTCGTTCACTTCGTTCCTCTTCTGCTCCTCAACTCTCAGCTCCCCCCGCTCGCCTCGTCACCATGGGGAGTAGAGCATTCAGCCGCTCTGCTCCCCACCTCTGGAATTCTCTTCCCCCTGACCTTCGCACCACTCACCCTCTCTCACTTTTTTAATCAAAACTCAAAACACACCTGTTCACACAAGCTTTTACCACCTATTATTATGTCTTAGTGTTTTTATATATTTTTTTACGCTTTTATCTTGCTCTATTTTTATCTTGTACAGTGTCCTTGGGTGACTTGAAAGGCGCTTTTAAATAAAATGTATTATTATGATTATTATTACAAAATGAAAACATTAATGCACTTTTTGTTTGTTTGAATAAAGTGAGATATTGAAATTGTAGATTAAAAATAATAATAATAAAACATGAGCACATCCATACCTATTATAGCTCCTGTTGTCATTCATGATGTTATCTTTGTTTGAAACCTTTTCTTTTCTGTTAACCTGACGACCAAAACAAAGACAAGAGCTTGTCTAGCCAGATTTTTCTCCATGGTCCAGTTAAGCATCAAGAATCATTACAAGGACATCCGTCCAACCGTTATTTATAAAATTAAAAACATTAAAATTCTATGACCTAGTGGACTATAATAACATTTATCTATGTTGCAAACAAAAAATACTCCTGATTTCCACAAGACAGAGTAAATATGAATTAAAAGCACATTATTTATTTATGATACCTAAGTGTGTCTCTATAGATGGAGTACTGAAATCAAGAATGCAAAAACAATATTTACTTTTAAAAAACGGATTAAAAATGAAATAGATCTGTTACATGAATGAGTGAGGAGAAAAACAAGTGTAGGTATGCATATACGTGTGTGTGTGTGTGTGTGTGTGCATAGTCTTCCTTTCTTTTCTGTTACTTTTCTTTTTTCACCCTTTTTTCTTTACTTTATAAATTGAAGCAGTCCAGAAATCCCCTTGTTCCATTTATTATTATTCTGCTGTTTCATCCGTAGTGATGTTATTTAGGTTAAAAGGGGCAGATAACAGAAGTTTTCTTCTTTCTGTCCCCTTTTCATTTTGGTTCTGTCATTTAATTTTGTATATTGAGTTTAATATCAATTAATGAATGCTTCATTTTTGCCTTCAGTTAAACCTTCACAGATGTTCTTCCACGCTGTGTCGCAGTCTCATACTTGATGAGCACAGGAACCAGATCCTTCAGCTGTTGAGAGTCCTGCAGCCGCTATGAGATGTTTCACCATCGGGGTGCAAAGGCCCAACCGAACCTACTCAGGTGGAATCAGTCGGACTAAATGCAGAAGGATTTATCCTGAGACTCTAATCTGCATAAAGACGAGTGAAGCTGTGCAGGAATTATGAAGAACATCTGGATGCAGAAGCAGAACAAACTGATGCTCTTTTTGTTTGACTCCATATTTGTTTTTTTCAGGTGACAAAAAGATTACTCCTAATGATCAGAAACAACCCAAACCTGATCCAGACGAACTGTTGGATGAGTTTGTGAAACTGAAACAAAGATTTGAAAAACAAATTTTTTTATTCTTTCTTGACTTTGTAAAATCGATTTAAAACCCGTGAGCAGCAGACGATGTTCAAAAACATCAACTAAACGCTTTAACGCCTTAAAGTTGATTTTTCCTGACTTAAAAGGTAAAAAACTAATTGTCGATGTTTGATTTGAACTCACCCAGAAATATCTAAGCTGTTTTATTTGTTGAGTCACTTGTCAGGGCTGTCTTTATGAAACATTCATTTTAAATAAAGTAAATGAGACACGTTCACACCAGATTCATGATAAAGAAACAACGGTTTTACACCGTTTATGTTTGGTCTCTTTGGAACGTTTTAGTTTGTAGTTTACTGAATTTCTTTAATCTGATTTTATTAGAATCGTTCTGAATGATTTACTTTGATGTTTAGAAACAGTTAAAAACCTTCATGATAAAATTATTAAGAACACAAAAACAAAATGATGACTTTTGCTTTTCAAAGAAGTTTTTTTTACTTCTGAGACAGAAAAATAAAGATCTTATTTAAATTCTAACGTCAGCTTGAACCAAAACTTTCACTTTTTCTTATTTTTTTGTTCGGTATTTTTCCGAGAGCACCCCCCCCCCCACGCTTCGTTGCGTTCACGTTCAGTCGGAAATCTGGTTGATGCAGAGCTTCAGTGAAATGAGTTTCTGCTCAAAAACAGTTTAATCAACTAAAACCATAAAGAATAATTTATAAACACGTTTGTTTTTTATTCCCGCTCAGAACCTGCGGCCGAAGTCAGAAATGACAAAAATGTGTTTAGATTCATTTTGGGGAGAAGAAAATAAATCAATCAAATTAAAGCTGCTTTTCATCCCGAAGAGGCGGGAGAGAAAGATGTCCTCCATCAGAGCTGCACGTGAAGGCACCGGCTCCTCCCCCGCTCCCTACATAAATACCCCGCGGGGGTGGGGGTGGGGGGTGCCCTGGAAGTGTAATCCCCGCCCCCCGCCACACACACACACACACACACACACACACACACACACACACACACACACACACACACACACACACACACACACACACACAGAAAACAATAAAAAAATAATAACACCAACAATAGTAATAATAATAGTAACAATAATAACAATAATAATAATAACAATAATAGTAACAATAATAACACTAATAGTAACAACAATAATAACAACAACTATAATAATAATAATAGTAACAATAATAATAACAATAATAATAATAATAACAATAATAATAATAATAACAATAATAGTAACAATAATAACACTAATAGTAACAACAATAATAACAACAACTATAATAATAATAATAATAACAATAATAGTAACAATAATAACAACTATAATAATAACAATAATAGTAACAATAATAACAATAATAATAATAACAATAATTGTAACAATAACAACAACAACAATAATAATAATAATAATAATTTTTTATTGAATATAAACTTTCAGCATTTCAGCAACTAAATGTTTGATCATGACGTCAGCATCAATAATTAAAAGGTTTTGACGTCATAAAAGACAAACATCAAGGTTTTAATTTTTCTAAATCCTCCCAAAAAGAAACCGCTGCAGCCAAATATCAGATTCATTTATTTCAAATTTGTTTTTATCTTTTATTTGTGGTTTTTTAGTGATATAAGATTACAATACTAGATTACTGCCTATGTGTATATACATGTATCCTTGTTTTTATCTTTCTTCTAATTACCCTTTGAGTGATGGTGCTGCTGTGACAAGTGAATTTCCCCACTGAGGGATCAATAAAGTCTATTCTATTCTATTCTATTCTATTCTATTCTATTCTGTTCTATTCTATTCTATTCTGTTCTATTCTATTCTATTCTATTCTATTCTATTCTATTCTATTCTATTCTGTTCTATTCTATTCTATTCTGTTCTGTTCTGTTCTGTTCTATTCTATTCTATTCTGTTCTGTTCTGTTCTGTTCTGTTCTGTTCTGTTCTGTTCTATTCTATTCTGTTCTGTTCTATTCTATTCTATTCTATTCTGTTCTATTCTATTCTGTTCTATTCTATTCTGTTCTATTCTGTTCTGTTCTGTTCTATTCTATTCTATTCTATTCTATTCTATTCTATTCTATTCTATTCTGTTCTATTCTATTCTGTTCTATTCTATTCTATTCTATTCTGTTCTGTTCTATTCTATTCTATTCTGTTCTATTCTATTCTATTCTATTCTGTTCTGTTCTGTTTTATTCTGTTCTATTCTATTCTGTTCTGTTCTGTTCTATTCTGTTCTGTTCTATTCTGTTCTATTCTATTCTATTCTATTCTATTCTATTCTATTCTATTCTAGTCTGTTCTATTCTAGTCTATTCTATTCTGTTCTATTCTATTCTGTTCTATTCTGTTCTGTTCTATTCTATTCTATTCTATTCTGTTCTGTTCTATTCTATTCTATTCTATTCTGTTCTATTCTATTCTGTTATATTCTGTTCTATTCTGTTCTGTTCTGTTCTGTTCTATTCTATTCTATTCTATTCTATTCTATTCTGTTCTGTTCTATTCTATTCTGTTATATTCTGTTCTATTCTATTCTGTTCTATTCTGTTCTGTTCTGTTCTATTCTGTTCTGTTCTGTTCTGTTCTATTCTATTCTGTTCTGTTCTATTCTATTCTATTCTATTCTGTTCTATTCTATTCTGTTCTATTCTGTTCTGTTCTGTTCTGTTCTGTTCTGTTCTATTCTATTCTATTCTATTCTATTCTATTCTGTTCTGTTCTATTCTATTCTGTTATATTCTGTTCTATTCTATTCTGTTCTATTCTGTTCTGTTCTGTTCTATTCTGTTCTGTTCTATTCTATTCTATTCTATTCTGTTCTGTTCTATTCTATTCTATTCTATTCTGTTCTATTCTATTCTGTTATATTCTGTTCTATTCTGTTCTGTTCTGCTCTGTTCTATTCTATTCTATTCTATTCTATTCTATTCTGTTCTGTTCTATTCTATTCTGTTATATTCTGTTCTATTCTATTCTGTTCTATTCTGTTCTGTTCTGTTCTATTCTATTCTGTTCTATTCTATTCTATTCTATTCTGTTCTGTTCTATTCTATTCTGTTCTGTTCTGTTCTATTCTATTCTGTTCTATTCTGTTCTGTTCTATTCTATTCTGTTATATTCTGTTCTATTCTATTCTGTTCTATTCTGTTCTGTTCTATTCTATTCTGTTCTATTCTATTCTATTCTATTCTATTCTATTCTATTCTGTTCTATTCTGTTCTGTTCTATTCTATTCTATTCTGTTCTGTTCTATTCTGTTTTATTCTGTTCTGTTCTATTCTGTTCTATTCTATTCTATTCTATTCTGTTCTATTCTGTTCTATTCTATTCTGTTTTATTCTGTTCTGTTCTATTCTGTTCTATTCTATTCTGTTCTATTCTATTCTATTCTATTCTGTTCTATTCTATTCTATTCTGTTCTGTTCTGTTCTATTCTATTCTATTCTATTCTATTTTATTCTATTCTGTTCTATTCTGTTATATTCTATTCTGTTCTATTCTGTTCTGTTCTGTTCTATTCTATTCTATTTTATTCTATTCTGTTCTATTCTGTTATATTCTATTCTGTTCTATTCTGTTCTGTTCTATTCTATTCTGTTCTGTTCTGTTCTGTTCTATTCTGTTCTGTTCTGTTCTATTCTATTCTATTTTATTCTATTCTGTTCTATTCTGTTCTATTCTATTCTATTTTATTCTATTCTGTTCTATTCTGTTATATTCTATTCTATTCTGTTCTATTTCATATTTAATGGCTGATGGACCAGTTAAACCTTCAGAGGAAAACGTAGAAAACATAAAAACTACAAACAAACAACAGGAGTAAATAAAGTCTGGTGTGGTTTGGACTTTAGACGCTTTGCTGCGTATTTAACGTGTAATAATGATTGTTTCTAGTTTAAAACAACGAGAAAAGCAGAATTTGAGAGTAACGTGTTTAACCAGGGGGAGAAGGTCCCGGATGTGGTTGTGCTGCAGGTGGAGTAACTGGGTCAGAACCAGCATGTGACTGGGAGGACTGCAGAACCAGTAAGCGGCTGGTTTTCTGACTGGTTCCTAAAAAAAAAGTTTGTGAAAGTGCTGTGACGTCACACTCCCACAATGCTCACCGCCCCGAGCTGCAGCAGCCGGAGCAGAGACGCGTTCGCTCAGGCCTCGAATATCACCGCAGATTATCACCGAAACGACCGAACCTCGGAACTAACGGCACCGGAGAGCGGCGCAGGCGGAGGGAGGATTCTGCCGCGGGACGGGTCGGTCCGGTTCTGAGATGGAAGCTGACCGGGACTCCATGTGAACGTGACTAATGCGGTGCTGGAAAGTTTTCGGTGGGTAAACTCGCTGCTGTTTTTTGTGGCTTCATGCGTGCGTGCGTGTGCGTGCGTGCGTGCGTGCGGGTTCTGGAGCAGCTTTCTGGGTCT
>SSNS01000028.1:675174-680174 GCA_006937985.1 Aphyosemion australe | reverse complement strand
GTGTGTGTTCAGTATGGGGTTGGTTCAGAGTGTGTGTGTGTGTGTGTTTTCTGTATGGTGTTGGTTCAGAGTGTGTGTGTGTGTGTGTGTTTTCTGTATGGTGTTGGTTCAGAGTGTGTGTGTGTGTGTGTGTGTGTGTGTTTTCTGTATGGGGTTGGTTCCGAGTGTGTGTATAGCCCTTTTTATAAAACAATGCCGCCAATTTGCCGCAACGCCGATGCGGCATCAGGGAGCGTTAGGTCGTTTATAAGAGCTCAGACCGTGGCGGTAATGTTGCGCAATCATGTCAGTTTTATAAAAGATTACGCGATGGCGGCAAAAAGGAGGTATGGGGGCGGTCTCTGCACTGTCGCGGACCTCCGTGTATTTTGGACATAACTTGCTTTTTATTGCGATCGAAGCAGCGCTCCTTAAGTTTTTATTTTAACAACCAGCTACAGGTGTGTGTCCTCCACCATACCTGTGAGCTGTCACATGATCTGAGCTGCAGATCTAACGGAGAGAAGCTCCCGGAGCACCGCATCGGTCAAGTTAATCATCTCAGCTGGTTCTGTTCACAAACGTGAAACTTAAGCGCGTGTTTACTTTCATTTTTAATAAAGTGTGTGTGTGTGTGTGTTCAGTATGGTATTGGTTCAGAGTGTGTGTGTGTGTGTGTGTTTTCTGTATGGGCTTGGTTCGGATGATGCTTCTCTAACACAGTGAGGTCATGCGGGGCTGATGATGTCATGTCAGACAAACTGCAACAGTTGTGCAACGGGCTCAGGAGGTAGAGCAGTCTTCAGAGGGTTGCTGGTTCAATTCCAGTTGCTTCCTGGGAATTCTGCTGTTGTGTCTTTGGACAAGACACTTCACTTGCCTGCTGGTGGTCAGCAGGGCTGACGGCCCCAGGGCAGCGGTGGGTACCACGTAGGTCACCAGAGTGAACGATGGATCCTCGTGGAGTACCTAGAAAAGCTGCTAAATAAATTATTATTAATACATTTTCTAGTCGAGTCACGATTTACCCGGATGCCTTAAATTTGTTTTAAATATGTAACCTTTCTCCTCAAAATTTTGTCTTTTTTCTAAACGGTTTTACTTTGATAAATAGTATTTTTATTTTTGTCGTCAGCATTTTAACTTTCTTCTGTACGTTTGTATTTTTTTGATTATACTAAAAACATTTTTCCAGTAGCTTGACGTTGTTTAATGGGATTCTCCGATCTGATAACGTGATTTTCAAACGATCGGATTGGGGTGAAAAAGTTCGGACATAACCGAATAAAACAACAAGCGTGACCTTTAATGACCTTTTGTTTTGAACTATTCCAACCTTTTCTCTACATTTTGTCTTTGTTTACTTGATATTTAGGAATAAAAAGAATTTAGATTTTTCTCTCAACCTTTTTGGGCTTTAATATCAAATCTGCGGCCCAATAACCCAACCGCGCTCGTTTCCTGTAACTGGCGCTGATTTGCTTCCGTAGCATTGGGATGGTTTTAGGTGGGCAGCTGCAGCTCAGACTCAAGCCTCCGTGCCTCCAGCTATATAATAAGGAAATGGAAGTGAGGATGTCACGAGACAAAGCTGTTGTTTGTGCCGGTTGCTGTGCAAGTTGAGACTCGTGTGTTGATGTTTGCTGCTCTCTCACCAGAACCACCCAGCTGGCGATGGATCTGCCTGCAGGCTTTGGCAGATTTCATTTCTTAAACATGTGGATGACCGTGTCAGGAAGTTGTTGTTCTGCTGGTTTTAGATGCACAGACAGATTAGTTCAGATGATTCTGCTCGTTTTAAAGGTGACAAATGTCTTCAAAGCAAAACTTTTATGAATCCCCTGAAAGTTTTTATCTTCTGACAAATCGCCTGGATGCTTGGAGGATTATTGGGACAAAGCGTTCCTGAAGGTTTTCTGTGCAATCATAAACTCCTGATGATTCTTGTTATTCTTGCGCCCGAGCATTCCTAACCGCGCTGCTCTCCAGAAAACTTTCTCTTCTCGGCTCCGCTGAGCCAGCTTCTTCTCATTAACGTCCGAGCATCGCCGTACATTACTTCCATACCCCTGTGGTCGGCAGTCAGCACGTTTTATGTTTGCCTCTGTGATTGAACGAGTGTGTTTGCCTGCAAGAGCTCTCCCTCTCTTACACACACACACACACACACACACACACACACACACACACACACACACACACACACACACACACACACACACACACACACACACACACACACACACACACACACGCCTGTTTGTGAGATATGTGTGGGTCTGAGCTCCTGATTTTGGAGTCGGAGGGAGGTCTTCTCCTGTTCAAATCCCCCACAATTCTTTGCACTCCTGCAGGCAGCAGCGGCGGCGGTGGCGACGGCTGCAGCAGCGATGGCCACAGCAGCAACAGCAGGCTGATTTCCATAAGAAAAGAGCATCAGTTGGGTTAATGGGAGGGACAGCCCTCCGAGGGGACAAATGGTGGTTAATAACCAGGGAAGAATCGGAAAAGCTCTGATCCCTTTCTTTGTACGTCTTCACCTCATAGAGGCAGAGCTGGGATGGGGGTGTGGGGGACACTGGGTTCATGCTAGAGTGGATGTTTTTCCCTGCAGAAGCTTGTGTCATTCCTTATTTCTGAGGAATCTGCAGGAGCTGCTACCTGAGCTGTGGGTTGGGTTTTTTGTGTGTTTGGCGTGTTTGCATGCACCCGTGTTCACATTTATTTGTGTGGCGTGTTTGAGGTTTCACACACTAGTTGCTGGACGTTCAGGATGGCTCTGTGCTCAAACGTTATGGTCCGTCTGTGTAAAGGTTCAGTTCTTTTGAAGCAGGGTTCTGTGGGAAGGTTGTGAATGAATAAAACGTTACCTGTTGAGAGTAGCTCTTTGAACAGCCTCAGTTTAGAGAAGTACAGATTAATGAGCCTACGGTGAGTTAACTCTTGCTGAAACAGTTTTTACCACTTATGTTGCTGTTAGTTTGGCATTAAATGGTTATTTGTAACAGGGATTTGCTGCAGCAGCACTTCTGGTACAGCTGGAAAACACGTATTAGGAATTTTATTAAAGATGAACCGATCAGAATCGGATTGACGATTCAAAAATCTCCTGAAAATTCGCTTGTTGCTATGGTTAAAAAATGACCTGACATAAACATCAGTATCTGTCCCTTAAATAACAAAATAACAAGGAAAGCATATTATGTGTATAATATTTGGTCCACTTTTGATCAAAACGGATAAATTACCAGCATTTCCTGCTGTTAAATTAAGAAAAACATTATTTTTCATCAAAACAGGGCCATTTAAGGCAATGCTGCTTTTATTTTGATAGTGCGTTTGCTAATTAGCATTTTGAGGGATCGTGAAGAGTCTGAAAAAAACCCAAATACACACAGCAATTATTTACAATAACAGACAACTTTATATTTCTTAGTATTCCTGATATAAAACACTACAGTTATGAACTTCCTCCTCTGCCGTTCAGAGTATAATGGTTTCCGACGCAATGCATTATGGGATACTTTGCAGTCCCAAGTCCACACAAGGATGCATTGATGCATCCTCGATGCAATGGGCGGAGCAAGAACACATCTGGGAACTTTGAGCAAACTTGCCATGATACGTACGTAGGACTGGAACAGTACGTGGGCAATCGTTGATAACGTTTCACGATGACGTGAGTACACAAGTTCAGACGAGTACTCATGTTGAGAAATGACCAGACCTTTTGCTGTACTTGCGAAGAACATACTTGACAAGTACACAAGAATGTACTAGCGTACTTGGGTATTGAGGAACAGCCAAAGTCTCACGTGGAACCCTCGTGGCTTGTTTCTGGAAACTGAGTAAGAATGATTGTGATTGGTGGAGCGTTTCATGCAGTGTGCCAGGCCACAGAACGTTAAAAACTTCTCCTGCGCGACTATATTGCCTATTGTTATTTTTGGACTGATGAATATCACTTGTAAAAATTTTATATATCGCCTAACCTTATCAGGTACTTTTTGCCAGGCAGCAATAAAAACGTAGTTTTCCCAGTTTGTTAGCTCCCTATCGCTAAACGATAATTCATGCTAGTAAAAAACAATCTTCAAGAATCTGAATCTTCAACTTAAACAGAAACAAATGAATTCAAAGTCTGCCAAAACTGGTTCCAGCTGGTCAAGAATTAGTATCAGCCCCAAAAACCTGAATCGGTGCATCTCTGCAACTGATATTTCCTGCTAGCGAAGCATGTTTTCAGCGTCATCTTGTTTACTTGGTGTCCCACATTTTACTGGATGTTAGAATTTTGAAAATGACTCTTTTGCTCTTATTAGTTTGAATGCAGTATGCATTCAAACTATTGTTTTCCTGTTTCTCTTTATTATTCTTCTTCTTCTTCTTCTTCTTCTTATTATTCTGCTTCCGTACACTTTTTTGGACCGCTTCTTCTTCAACAATTTTTCAGCTATTTCAACAAGTTTGGTATCAAACCGTTCAGCTCGTTCAGGTCATTCCGGGAATGACTTTTGGTATTGATATCTTCAACCGTTTCCGAGATATTCAGCTTTTTCTGCGATTTTTCAGCCCATTGAAATGAATGGGAAATCCTTCAAATCTTCAGATTTTTCACAAAATCCATTCAGCTCTTTGAACTTTAACTACTTCAACATACTTCAACTTAGAGACTTCATTCAACTTTTAACAAACCCAGAACAAGTTAAACTATTCTCGAATGACTCTGCTTCTTGATATCTTTTACGGTTTTTCTATAATCACAGGTTAAACTTGAGGTACGATTTTGGAAAGTTCAGGAACGTCTCCTCCTCCCCCCATTCAAAAGAATAGGGCCAAAAACAGACTTTGCTCGACTTCAGGCCGTGTCCTGAGAGAACCGTAGAACCGAGGGAAATGAGACTTGCGCTGGATGAAAGCTGACGGATTTTCCTCCGTTTTGAGCTATAATTTATGGACGTACTCCAAAAATTGTGGTCGTAGCGTTAACTAGTTTGGAAAGGTTTTAAAATATTTCTCCT
>SSNS01000028.1:654760-672412 GCA_006937985.1 Aphyosemion australe | reverse complement strand
TACACTTGTTAGTGATTTTTTGCTCCTAAATCTTTCAATCTTTTCAGCTCATTTTTACAATTACGCTAAATGTTCGCAGCAGAAAACTGCTTATTTCAGTTCAGCTACTCAGCTATCAGTTTCAAAATTCAGCATATCCTGCTAATTTCACAATTCAACTAATTGTGAAAATTTAACTACTTATACTCAAATATGAGCTGTTTAAACATTTTAGCTACTCAGTTTTTTAAACTATGTTTAGAGATTTCAGTTTTCTGCTGGTTCGGATTTTTTTCCTCTATTCTCTACTTACTTTTTGGGCTTTTTAAAACTTTTTAGCAATTTTTGCTCCTAAAACTTCAAATACATTCAGCACATTTTGACAATTAAGCTTAGTTTTAGCTTCAATTCAGCTGTTTCAGCTATCGTATTCAGCAACAAAGCATTCAAACGTATTTCTGCAAGAAATGCAATTTATCTAGTTTTAATAGAGAATGGGAAGTTTTATATTCAATCACTGCAAAACAATTTACTATCACTTTAGGGGTTTAAAGCTGCAAAAACACGGTAACAAAGCACTCACCCATCCCCTCGAGTATCATCCAAGAGGAAACGAGCTAGCGCTAAACACCAGTCTCTGTTTTCTAGGTCCAAACGTCTTCTGTTGTCCGTGACTTCAAATGGTGTTTTTCTTTCTGGGACTCTGGTAGTTTGTCCTAAAGCTGAAGTGGTAGCAGCCGGCTGGTTCTCCTTCTCTGATGTTATTGAGGGAGAACCTCTCACACCAGTGGTGTTCTGGTGCTGAATACGTGAGTGTGGAATGAGTGGAGGACCCAGGGAAGTGCGGCGGTTCAACCGGATGGTCCAGTGGTTGGTTCTGGTCTGAAACGTGTTATTGGTGGAGGTTTTAGACACGTGAGAGAGAACCACTTGATTTGTTTTTATCTCCACATTGTATTTATAGCTATACGATGTTAGAATTTTGTTAAGAGGCCTGAAAAATGTTTCAACCTAACTTATTTTGTAGATTTGCAATTAGCCTTTCGCCGGCCCCGCCCCCAGAACGGCTATTGTCCAATCACACATCATAGCAACCGTTACTATCCGACAGCTCCAAACAAAATGATGAAGCTAAGCCTAATTTACTACTAAGCATTAGCCTCGATAGTAGTCGTGTCTCCTTCGTTTCCCTTCAGAACCTCCTCATCCAGCTCAACCAGCAAGCCAGCAAGCATGAGTGCTCCCCCCGCCCGCGGCTGGGCGGAGCTCCGCCTCCCAGACTATCCAAGACCCTTTTAGATAAGACACACCGTGCCGGCAAATCAGCGTAATATTACCTCAACCGTGTGTCTTATAAACGCACATTAAGCCTTGGCGCAACAGCGGGTGGTGTCAAGATCACGTGATGAATTAATGCCGAGCTCCGGCCGGGAACTAAAAATAAAAGTAAACACGGGTATAAAAAGTTACATTTTATAAACTCAGCTGAGTTGATAAACTGAGCGATGCAGAGCTTTTCTCCGTTAGAGCTGCCTGCAGCTCAGATAAGCTGACATCTGACAGCTCACAGGGACACCGCGTTGCCGCCACAGCTCCTCGGATCCACGCGTCCCCGGACGCCGGACCTTCTCCCGAAACTCCAAACTCCTTGTTCCCTGCTACGCTTTGCTCAGCAGAGCCGACACTAATGTATCCCTCCACTGCATACTGTAACCCTTTTTGCCTCTATCGGGATGATATTGAGGACGAATTGCTCCAAAAAATGTCGCTGACACGCATCTGTCTACTTCTTTCCATCGCGGAAATCTGCGGAGCTGCAGTATTTGATCCACTTATTGTCGGAGTTGGCAACAGTAACTAAGGGGGGCGGGGCTCGGCGAAAGGTCAATTGCAGCTTTAACTTACAAATTTTCATCATGCATCATGATTTACTTTTGTTCCCTTTTAATGCAAAGTGCATTTTTTGTCTTTGTTAAATCTTTTGAGTTTTTATGTATAAAATAACAGAATGACGTGGAACTGATTATAAAATTGAGGCAAAAGTAGCCTAGCTAAGTAGCCTAGCTAACTGAAAGTAGCCTAGCTAAGTAGCCTAGCTACCTGAAAGTAGCCTAGCTAAGTAGCCTAGCTACCTGAAAGTAGCCTAGCTAAGTAGCCTAGCTAACTGAAAGTAGCTAGTTACCACAAAATCTGATCACTTCTTAGATGTTTAAAATGTACTAGTAAACTTTTTTATTATTTTTTTTACATGAATTTAACACGTATTCATTTGGTATGAAGCCGTTTTTGTACAGAAGCCTCAACAGACATCCTTTACGTTCCCCTAAATGAAACATTTAGCCAGCAGCCGTGCGTGACCGAGGGAAGAATGATGCTTTTCTGAGTAAAAGCTGATTGGAAACAGAATGTGCAGTGCAGCACACAAAACAGCTGCTTATTTACAAGACAATTAAAGCAAAAATGACTTTAGTCTATTTTACGGTGCTTGAGCAGAAAGGTAGTGTGTTTAACTCTTGCTGGTTGTGACCGGGACATTCTCATGGTCCTGTAGTTTGCTGGTCAGAAATAGTAAGAGGATGCTAGACGCATGGACCACATACTTCCACTTTTCCTTGTGAACTTTTTTCTAGAAGAGCGGGGCAGCTGTGGCTTTTCAGAACCTGCATCCATCCATCAACCAGCACCCATGGTTTACACTCATAGACAAACACACACCCTTTTTTTTCCTGGATTTTCTCCTCGTCCCTCCTCTTTCCTTTTATGTGTCTTCGTTTCTTTCCCTTCCGTGTTTTCGCTCCTGCGCTCCGTCCATTTGTCCCCCCGTGTTTCGCCCTTCATCCACGCCTCTCCTCCAGACTGAGTTTACAGCCCCCAGGCCACTTCCGCCAGGCTGTCTGCTGCAGATTTATTAATAGGCTTTACTCTGTGCAGTAAACACAGCGTTGGTTTAGGGGGTCGTCACTCACACACTGATAGACTTGTACTTAACCTTAGGCTCTCGCTGACCAGGGAATAGAGGGAGGTTTGTTGGTTTCCAAAAGGATCTTCTGCAAATTAGGTCATAGAGGGGCAGCTGGAAGTAAAGTTTAAAACAGGAGTAATTAGCAGCAATTTAGGAAGTTGAGTAATATTTTCCTGGAAGTATTGAGTTTTGAGAGGGAAGAAGGGGATGCCATGTGTTAGGGTTAGGGTGAGAGACGGGCTGCTCTCCTCAGAATGTCCACCTCCCTATCAGTCCCTGTTGGTTTTTGTTAGTTTAGAAAGTGGTGAGATAGGGTTCTTCATCTTTGTATGTACTTAGTTGTTTAATTGGGCAAACTCTCCATACTTAATTATTTTACTATTCAATTCACACATTAAATTGTGTGATACATATAAGTTATTTACTGGAAATGAGCCAGTTTGGGTATAATTTTTTGAACTTCACGGGTTTGTAATGTATGTGTGTGTGTGTGTGTGTGTGTGTGTGTGGGGGGGGGGGGGTTAGGGTGTATGCAAAATGTTTGTAATGAAAATGAAAGAGACCTCAGGAGGAATAGCTCAGCACTACAGTGGGGGCGAATGAGGTTCTCAATAATATCACTTTTTTTCTTTCTTTTTACACAAACAGGAGTTGTTGTTTTTTTTTACCTTCTTATTTCGCTGACGTTTCGATCGCAGCTGCGATCATCCTCGGAGCTACCAAAAAAAAAACAACAACTCCTGTTTGTGTAAAAAGAAAGAAAAAAAGTGATAGTATTTAGAAAAACACAGAATGAACGCTCAAAAGAGGTTCTCAATAAATAAATCAAATCAAAACCTGATGTTAAAAATGCCTCCAAATGACCGAATCAAGGTGCGTTTACTTACATTTCATGGGTATGTAGTTGTTAACTTCCTGGAAGTGTCAGACTGCTCACTACGCCCTGACTTCCTTTAGTTAGGACCAGTTCATGGTTTCCACAGATTTCTTTGGACTCTCACTGAAAACAGCAGACATGCATGCAGATCTGGTAATATTGCTGTCAAAGAATGTGCAACCAGAAAAGCCCTAATGGCTACCTCCTGACAGCAAGAATAGGAGCTGCGTTTTATTGTTGTTCTGTGAACGAGACGTAAAAAACACTAAAATATAGGATTCTGCTTAGGCCGGCTCAGATTCTGGCCTTCGCTCTGATGTCTGCAAATAGTTTGGATATGTGACAAAACGTATTCCACATGTGCCCGTATGGACATATTTACTGCTCAGTTTTATGTTTTGTTGTTTTCTATTTTATTTTATTGTAAATAAAATGCATTATTTATTATTACCAGCCAGTGTTCAATTCAATTCAATTCAGTTTATTTCTATAACGCCAAATCACAACAAGAGTCGTCTCAAGGCTCTTCACAAAGTAAACATTCCAATACAGTTCAGTTCATTAAGCCAACCAGTAAAAAAGTTTCCTATATAAGGAACCCAGCAGATTGCATCAAGACACTGACTGTGTGTTGATACAATCCTCATACTAAGCAAGCATGTAGCGACAGTGGGAAGGAAAAGAAGGATTGAGAAGACAGAGCAGGCACACGCACACCCCACACACACACACACCCACACACACACACACACACACACACACACACACACACACACACACACACACACACACACACACACACACACACACACACACACACACACACCATATAGATCAAGTAGTGTTTCTATGGCTACACTGTGATTTCTTAGTAGAAGTTCTATTTAGTCAGAGAAACTTTATTGTCTTTATCTGAGTGAATCTATAATTAATTCAACAGGTGAACTAATAGTAGCACATTCTATGTTAAAGAAAGTGAGATGTAATATCAGTGTTAGTTAGTAGCTGTAGTGACTGTTTTTTTACAGTGCTGCGTAAATAAATGGACATCAATAGAAATCCGAGTCATGGAGTTGGGAACTCTGAACGTTTTTTAAGTCCGCTCCATCGTCGAGGGTAAAGTCGGTTTCAGAATGTTTTCAGTTTTCTTGCGGGAATCACAAAATATCCTGAAAACATTTGTGCATCTAATTCCCTCCTAAAATAGTCGCAGGTTCTTTCTGAATAAATCAGTTGAGTGTTAGTAATGCTAGACAACTTTATGAGCCTGGAAGCGAAACTGCAAACGAGTGGAGGCACCCTAACCCAAAACTAGGTTTATTGGATTTACAGCCTAAAATAATGCCACAATATTTGCTGATTCTGACGGTAACGATAAATCTAACAATATAACAAAGTAAAAAATGTTTTTTGATTTATTATTTCTTGGGCACTAACACCCGGGCTCTAAGAAATCAGTTCTTTTTTCTCTCCCAAATTTAACGTTTTCAGGTTTTAATAAAGTGAATAAATAATAATTCAGTCACCTCAGTATTCCAGGTGTAAGGATGTTTACCTTTCCCAACTTTAACAAATCTCTGTGGTTCTGCTGAACTTTTGCAATCATCAGTTTTTGAAGAATGAAACACTTGATCATTAGTGCAACTGTGTTTGTAGTGGACTACAAAAGGCGAGGGGAGATGATGTCAGAGACACTGCTAATGTTCAGAGTTCAATAAAGTTCACAGAGAGCAGACAGGTGGACTTGACCAAAGCCCTATAACAGAGAAAGTTACGACACGCTTCGAACTCGCCGACACGCGGTCACGCGGCTCACGAATCCAAACTCAGAGCTAGATAGTTGAACACAGCGTGGAAGTGAAATTCTTCTTTTACTTCTAACGGTTTCGGTTTGTCCTTGCTTTGGAGCAGGAAGTGTTCTGTTAAAAGGATCTGAACTGATTGTTCACAGAAACCAAGAGGAGATGTCGAAAATGTTAACACGAAGTTTCAGAGCTGCTGACGCTGTTCGTGGTTCTGGTTCTCAGAAACGTGTCATAATCTAACCCTGACCAGTCTGTCCTCACCTCCAGATAACATTTAGAGAAACGCGTCAGCGCTGATACAAATATAAATTACAGCTTCATAATTCATTTATTAATATTGATCATTACCAACAGTTTTATTGCTGGAGACCAGGTGTACACTTTATGCCTTCAGGCCTGTTTCTGCCTTAAATTATTTTTGTATAGTTTTATAAAAGAACATTTGCTAATATTTCATTTTAGGACTTCAGTTATTTACAGTGAAATAAAATGTTTAAAGAACTTTTGATAAAAATCACAAAGTGTGTAAAATTCATTATAGTTAAAGAAGAAAATGTCACTCAGCATAAATATGAATAAACAATTCTGTAAATAAACTAACTACAATTTTATTGACATAAAACAACTTTTAGATGCTTTTGAATAAATAAGTTTTATCAGTATTATGTAAAATTAACGGGAGTTCATTTCAGAGTCGAGGTCTAAAATGATTATAAATATATTATAACTATATTATAAATATATTATAAATATATTATAACTATATTATAACTATATTATAACTATATTTTAACTATATTATAGCTATATTTTAAATATATTATAACTATATTATAACTATATTATAAATATATTATAACTATATTGTAAATATATTACAACTATATTATAACTATCATCTTAACATCAATTGTGGGGTACCACAGGGGTCAGTTTTGGGTCCAAAGCTATTTATTTTATACATCAATGATTTATGTAAGGTTTCCAGAGAATTAAAGTGTGTCTTATTTGCAGATGATACAAATTTCTTTGCTTCGAGGGTAAATTTGCAAGATCTTTGTGATTTGGTTACAACAGAAATGGCTAAACTTAAATTATGGTTTGATTTAAATAAATTGTCATTGAATTTAAATAAAACTAAAATCATGCTGTTTGGAAAACGGAAAATAAATACACATATGGCAATAACAATAAATGATATCCTCATAGAAAGAGTGTATGAAAATAAATTTCTGGGTGTAATCCTTGATCACAAACTCTGCTGGAAACCGCACATAAAATATGTTAAAGGAAAGGTAGCACGACATATTGGGGTGTTGGGAAAAGCAAGACATTTTGTGAATCAGAAGGCATTATATATATTGTATTGTACACTGATAGTACCTTATCTAACTTACTGTGTTGAAGTGTGGGGAAACACCTATAAAACCACCCTATATTCACTTTGTACGGTACAAAAACGAGCCATAAGGTTGGTTAGCAATGTTGGATACCAAGAACATACCAATAGATTGTTTATAAAATTGCAAATTTTAAAGTTCAAAGATTTGATAGAATTTAGGACTGCATTATTCATGTATAGAGTCAATAAAAAAAACACTGCCTGATAATATTCAAAGGCTGTTTGCAGAAAGACAAGGGGGATATAATCTGAGAAGAGAATTAAATATGAAACAGCATTATGCTCGAACAAAACTTAAAAGTATGTGTATGTCAATCAGTGGAGGTATATTATAGAACAGTATTGAAGAAACTATCAAACAAAGTATAAATATATTGCAATTTAAAAAATTATACAAAGAACAAATTTTCTCCAGATCCAGACGAGGAAGAATGAGTCATACATAAATGGTAGTGACATTATACATTAATTTTGTTATACTATGATGTTGATATTTTGTGTTGTATTGTGATGTTGCACTCAGTCGTTGTGCTCTGATATTTTAAATTTTTAAGTGTATAAAGTAATTTAGGGATGGGTGAAATAAGCTATGCTTCTTCCTATTCCTTTTCGAACAATTTTAGTTTGTGATACTTTGATAAAAGTGGGAAAGTCTTATATGGTAAGGCTTTTTAATTATTATTTTTTTTTTTTCACAGAAAACATTTGTTGTGTTATTTTTTTCTTTAGTTTTTTGTGAATTCAGTATTATTTAACCTTGTTCGAAATAAAGATCAGAAAGAAAGAACTATATTATAAATATATTATAAATATAACTATATTAAATGACAACAAACAAAAAAACTTTGTTTTAAGTTATTTGTTAAAAAAGTTTTAATTCTTCAAAAAGAATATCTGTATTTATTATTATTATAGTTTATTACACATTTGAAGTAGTTTCTATTGAGTGCTGTGAGTCTGTAATTTAATCATATTTTATTTCATGTGAATCTGCATCTGTAGGTTTCTCTGTTGTTGGGCAGATTTTGAATAAAAGTCATAATTCCTGTTTAGAACCAGAGTTTTTCCAGCTGATGATGATTTTCGTTGCAGATAAATTTCCTGGTTTTTCAACCTTGTCCAGGTACGAATTATTTTATTTGAAACATCAGAAAATGTTCTTTATGACCTATTAAAACAGTGGATTTGACAAGAGATTAAAAAGTTTTCCCAAGACATGACTTGGATAAAGGGTTGGCCTTTAAAGACTAAAAAAAAGATTTTCCAAACACCTAGAAATAAAAAATGAGCTTTAAATGAATTCCTAGACCTAGACAGAAAGAAACAAATCTTTGAATTTTTGACAAGTTTAAGCTTTTTTATCGTCACGTTTTTATGGCGCTGACTTTAAAATAAAAACCAGTAAAATAGTTAAAAACATAATATTTGAATATTAATGAGAGTAAAAATAAATGAACACTTGAAAGTTTGAACTTTCAACTGAATGAAAAATGCTAATTTGATTAAATTATTCCCACTGAACCATTTTTACTTTGTTTTCCTCTTCTCGTCGGATCAACGATTTTGAGAGCAGGAACCAGATTTCTGTAAAGATGCTCACAGAAACTCAGACCCTCTGACTCATGCCTTCATAATGTCTTCAGTTTTCTTTGCTGTGATTTCCTGTTCGGAAGGCATCCGCTCCCAAAATCCTCCAGGTTTTCTTCTTTTATGATCGGCAGCATTCCTGCTATTATCTGCTCACAGGCACCGCTTTCGATCGGAGCCACAAGCGGACGTGTTGTGGTGCGCTGCAGCGGAGGAATGCTCCAGCATGCACACAGGAAGAGCTGAAGCGTGTTGCAGCGACGCAGCACGTGACTCAGCTCAGAGGTATGCGTGTTTCACCGGCACAGTAATATCTGGAGGATGGACACGCTATGTTCGGCTCACTTTGGAGACGCGTGAGTCAGCGGATGGATGAAATGTGATCCATGTGGTTAGAAAGAGCAAACACACACACACATGCGGTTACAGTGAGAGATTAACGCTGTGGTCCTGATTCATACTCAGGATCGGGTAAATAAAAAGATTCAGCCTCGGTTAATGGATGACACGTCCTCCTTCCTCCTGATTCATCCTCCTCATCTCCACACGACGGTTTGACTCCTGGAACCCGTTAGACCCAAACCGGCTGCAAGTAGAGAGTAAAACAGATTCCACAACACATGCAGGAACTGATTTGTGAACACAGAAAAAGTCCAAACATGGATTTTATTTCATGGAGCAGTGCAAATGTTCCATGGAAGAGAAATTTAGATTTTTCTTACTTTTTGTTTCATTTATATTGTTTGTTTGGTAGAGTGACGTATAAACAGCCCTATTGAACATGGTCATGTTAAAAGATGCCTCATCTTTGCTTCCTGAGCTGCCCTGCACCACTGTTTGATTTTATTTAAATAAAATATTTTTTTCTGAACATAACTTCCTTTGTTTCTTATATGAGAAATGGAAAGAATCATTTGTTGGCAGCCAGAGGCCGCATGATCTATTTTCGCTTATTTTTAAAATAATAATAAATATTCAATAAAACCGTTAAATATCCATTCTTTTTCCATTAATATTTATCCCACACAAGCTGACCAGAGTTCCCCAGTAACATATAAACAACACAATTAAACGATTTCACTTTAACATTCCTGCTGCCGCCCGAACGCACATTCTGCTCCGCCTGAACTGGTCACCTGCCTGTGCGCAAATGTCACGCGAGGAGCGCTGAAGAGAAGCGCTGACAGAGGGATTCAGAGGTCTGTCTGGACATCCTGTCAAGTTCTGGAATTAAAAATACAACAACTTTCTGTCTTTTATTTGTGTCTGACGCTCCGCTGCTGCGCTCCATCACCCGTGCTTCTGCGACTTTACCTCACTGGCGCAGCAGCGAGCGCAGCGCACTCTGCTATGTTTCACAGATCTCTTTGATCTGCGCTCATGGTGAAACATGAAGCCAGGCAGCCATTTTTCTGGAGGATTGAGAGGAGATGCAGCTAAAATACAGACAGGACAGGAAAATGGTTGCATATAAAATAAAACAAAGTGCTTGAAAAGGAAAATGCAGGTAGATTTATCCCACTACGCGTTTGTAACTTTATAAAGCAATAACTTATAAGCATGTAATATTTATTTATTTGATACAATTCAAATCACCTTCAAAACTCAGTCCCACACCCAGGGCCGTTTCTAGGCATTTTGGGGGCCAATTCAAAGTAGCCCCCCCCCCCCCCCCCCCGGCTCGCACATTACCCCGCGGGGGGTCGCGAAAAAAATCTATGTACCCTGGGGGGGGCTTCACCAAAAGTAATTGAGAACCACTGATCTAAAATAATAATCTACATATTCCAACTATAAATCCACCTGGAACCGCTACCGGTCCTTCTGGACTCCTTAAGTCCCGTTAGCATGATGGTAGCTGCACAGCTAACCGTGTTAGCGCCGGTAAATAAAAAATAAGTCGGCTCTCTGAACCAGTCTGACCCACCAGCAGAGGTTTCAGAAGCTACATGACTGATGAAACATTGTCATCTGCTATAATGCTAAAGCAGAAATACCGATCTGCAGGACGGTTTACTCTCTGGCTGTCTGAGTGGCTCCTGGTGAAACGTCATCGCCGGCTAATGGGCTCGACACACGGGAGGCGACAAATGACCGCGATCAGCGAAACTCATCGCTATCGCTTTTATAACATGACACACGGGAGGCGACAAGCAGCAGCGGCCAGCGGCAAAAGCCAGCGACGCCTCTGTTCCAGGGTGATTAGCGAGTCTTCCGTTGTTTTGATTGGCTGTCAGATTGGAGGGAATTTTAGGTTATTAAATCAGTTCAGAGTTAAAAAAGCAGTATGAAGTCTCACAAGGTTTTGCTGGAGTTAAGGGAAGTCTTGTAAAGCTCTGGGACATCAGACACGGAAAGTATTAACTTTTCCTCCATGTTTACCCGGAGATGTACTGAGAAGCATCCTGTCCCCTCATTGGTCAGTCAGTGAGACCTCCGCTGATTGGTCCTTGTCCGAGCGACAGCGATGAAAAGTTGAAATGTTTGTCACTACCCGATCCGTACCGGAAACCCGATCCGTACCACGCATGCGCGAAAGGCGTCTACTTCCAGTCGACACATTTTACGATAGTTACGGGTCAGAGTATCTGTTAAGATGTTAAAAATAATAAGTATCTCTTAAAATGTTTGCAATATTGAAACATTTCAATATAATGTAGATAAAAACGAAAAAAAAAGAAAACGTCGGCCCGTAGAGATCGGGTCTACCCGATCCGTACTGCGCATGTGCAGATGTTCTCTTCTTCTTCTGTTTTGTTTAATGGTAGTTTACGTCGCAGTGTACGAGGATACTGCCCCTTGCTGACATAGTGTTTATTTTCACAATGTTGCAAAATTAATGTTTGAAAATATTTTCTAAAGGTACTCATAGGTTAACCATTTGTTAAATCCAGAGTTAGCATGAATTTGTTTGTATACGGAGGTTTCCATTGTTTAAACGTCCCTCAGTCGAAAAAGAAGGCAGAGCTGTTGTCACTGTCGCAATGTTGGCAAAGAGAGGAGGTGACGTAACATTCGCGCATGCGTGGTACGGATCGGGTTTCCGGTACGGATCGAGTAGTGACAATGTTTTCAACTTTCTGGGATCGCGTCGCTGGCTCGCGTGTGCACGACACATGCACGAGCGCAAAATTTCACATGCACATTTTTCGCGTTTCGCAGGAGGGAGACCCGCGATTATCGCTTTGTCGCGCTTGTCTCATTGAAAATGAATGGAGGAGAGGCGATGTCACCTCCCGTGTGTCGAGCCCATCACGCTCAGACCAGAAGCTATCTTCCTTTTTTGCTGTGCTTTTTAAAAACACTGAATTTTCTTAAAAATGCAGCTGAGGAAATAAGAAAAATCTGTTGAGGTTTTAATACTTTTTTACACAGGTGATGCAAAGGAAATTTGCCTCTGGCTGGTGTCTTTCATATATCTGATCATCGACTGGTGCTTCACAACATCTTTGGTCTAAAGTAAGGCTGGTTTATACTCGGTCCGTCTGCGTGAAACGGACGCACGCACCGCCATTTTGCGTCGGCGCAAGGGCTCTCTGACTGGCTCGCGGAGGGTGACGGAGACATGCCCCAAATTATAAACATCCGTCGAAAGTGACGGAGATCGCAAGCTTGTGATTGATGACGCTTCCTGTTACTTCGTCACCAGCACCGCCGTTGCTCCGTTAATAAGTAAAAAAAATATTTAGCGGAAAAGTCCAAAAATATGAACGTTTATTCACCCGTGACTGAAGGAGTACAAAATACGGAGCAAACGTGGACGGAAACGACGGGAAACGTGGGTTTAGAGGTGGCGACTGGATGAAGAGGTGGAGGAGAATGAAGGACAAATTAGTCCGTGTTAAAAAGTCTCTGAAATACATTAAAACAATGTAAAAACATGAGTAAATACACTATCGTGAACCGGATACATGAGTGTCATGGTGGCAGGATATCACAGAATAGCGCTACGCCCTCTGTTGTCCTGGCGGGGAATTGCTTTGCAGCACTCCGCTGCCTGAACACAAGTTCCAATGTGAAAACCTTCCCGACGCTCCGTGTGCGTCTCTCCGTTGCAGAGCTCACAGAAAGTATAAACCAGCCTTTAGGGTTGACTGCCGTGATTTCTGATGAAGTTTGTTTGCATTTTTAACAAAGTTTCTCAAAGTTAAAATCAGTGAACTTGATGGAATTCCCAGATGGATAACTCGGGTAGGAAAAGACGACACGGATGAAGTAATTAAGTAGGTTTTTATCTCCAGTAGTAGAATAGAAAAAGACTTTATTGTAGTTGCTTCAGAAGCAGCTGAACTGCAGGTGGTCCACCCGCGACTTCACACAGGATATGTACACAAATATACACAATAATGTACACAGCTTAGCGTAGCAGCAGTACGTCGTCGTCCTGAGGTAAAGAACCAGATAGTCGTCATGATGAGATTAAAGATCTTTTGTTATCTTGAAGAGATGATTTTTTCTTTGAAGATGAAGAAATGAACCGCTGCCTCGAGCTAACCCCCCCACCCTAGCCCCTGAGGAAAAGAACGGATCTCAGTGTGAAGACAGATGAGTGATTTGTGTCGACGACATCATGAAATCCCACCGTCATACATGTGGGGCTCTTGTCCCTCCTCAGCCTCCGTAGGAATGTCCTCTTGTTGCTTTATTAAAGTTAGACATTCATTTATTTAAAGGTTTCTGAGTCACCTGTTGATCACCCTGTGACCCCCCCCCCCCGTGTCGTTCTCCTCTCAGCTTTGAATTTTTCTTGGGTTCCCCCCCCCCCCTCTCCCATCCATGACCACGTACGGATTTAACCCCTCACCCACTCCGATGCATTCCATCAGCTTCATAAACACGTGGTCCCAAACATGAAACGGTGCCTCCTCCTCCTCCTCTCTTCACGTCTCCATCCATTCTCTCCCCTCTCCTCCATCTCTCCCTCCCAGTGGACGACAACAACAAGTTGGAAAAATGAAAGTGGGGTGACAACTGCGAGTCCCCTTTCTGCGTCCCCTCCAGGGCCAGTGTGAAGTTTTCAGTTTGATTGAAAGCCTCTTTTCTGTGGTGTGCGGTGTGAAAGCTGTCCTAATTGAATGATAAAGTGCCCTGAGATGGAGTCCAGTGAATAGCCAACAATGGCCAGCCTGTGTGTGGTAGAGGGATTTTGGTTCACATCCAGCCTCTGCCTCTCCGCTCCGAGAGGGGGCCTATTATAACGCTCTCTGCTGGACTCGATCACGTGATGCTGGCCCACTGCCCCCCCTCCTCTGGTTCATCCCATCATCCTCTGCTGCCCCCCTTAATCTGGACCAGCCAGTCTGCTCGCATCATGGCGTCCTCTTCATGCTGCCATGTGTCCGACGGTCTCATTTAGCCGTGTCATCCGTGTGTGACATGACCCAGACACCCAGAGACTGCAGGTGGGTACAGGTGGACTCATGTCGGCCTAGTCCGCCTCATCTGAAGGACCCACATTTGACCTATTTTTAAACCAGTTAGCATTAATCTGTGGTCGATAGGAGCATGTTCACGAAGTTCACATAAAACATTCTCACCTACGTTCCATTATCTACCTTCAATAATTCATCACCATCAATAGTTTCTGATCCATGTGCCTGCTGCTGAGTGCTTGAAGATGGTTTTAAGTCTGTTCTGATGGCGTGTACATATTATCTATGAGAACGGTCCTTTGTCTTTAGCTGTTTTATCTTATTTTTATCTCATCTGTTTGTGTGAAGCTAACTGTGTGTCTGTTGCTGCTGCCTCTTGGCCAGATCGTCGTTGGAAATGAGAATGAGTTCTCCATCGACTCATCTGGATAAATAAAGGTTCAATAAAATAAATTCTCAGTAGTTTTATTCCCACAGCTTCAGTACCTTCCAGAATGAGCCGTTTCAGGGCTCTGTCACTTTAAAGACCAAGTTCACTTGTTCACCTCAGAATCAGGTCTATTACCATGTAGGTGAGAGACTCGTCCACTAGGAATTTGTTTCAGAGGCAAGGTGCAAACATACAAACAAGTCAGGTATATAGGTTAGGATACATCAGAAATAATCAACATAGGGCACATGCCAAGAAAAACGATCATAAGCAGGAATATAGGCGACTGGTGCAGATCTGTGTGGGTGCTCAGGAGTCTAACAGCAGAGGGCAAGAAGCTGTTTTTGTGGCGTGAGGTTCTAGTCTGTAAGGACCTGAACCTCCTCCTGAAGGTAGAGGATCCAACTGTCCATGACCAGTGAGAGGGGTCAGCTGGTATCGGAGGTGAACTCTGAGGTATACAGGCCATGGGAGGTTGCATCCCATCACCTTTTCTACTGAGCACACAACACGTTGCAGTATTTGCTTGTCCTTGTCAGTGGCTCCTGCGTACCACATGGAGAAGGTGAGGACTGACTCCATGATGGCCGTATAAAACTGGACCATCATCATGGTTGGAACACAGAGTTTTCTCAGTTGTTGCAGAAAGAACATCCTTTGCTGGGCCTTCCTGATGAGGGAGCTGATGGACATCTCCCACTTGAGTTCATGGGTGATGGTGGTCCTGAGGAAGCAGAAGGAGCCCACGGTTGGGATGGGCGTGTCTGTCAGGGTTATGGGGGCAGAGGAGCTGGCGTTCTCCTGAAGTCAACAATCATCTCCACTGTCTTCTGCACGTTCAGCTCCATGTTGTTGTTGCTGCACCTGGACACCAGACGTTCCACTTCCCCTCTGTAGGCAGACATCTGCAGTGGTCTCTGGCACTCATGTTTCAGGAAGTAGAAATTAGCCAGAGGACAGTTGAGCAGAAAACGACAGGACCTGGAGTCTTACTTCCTGATATGTGGACATCTCTCCTCTGATTGGCTAACAGCAGCACGACTCTACCACTGACTCTGTTTGCTCTGCAACGTTGATGTTTTATCTCCACCAATAACACAAGCCTGGAGGAGTTCTGCTGTGTGGTGGAGCTGCTAATGCTAACGGTTAGCTTCTACTAGCCCAGACGTTCTCTGCTGTTTCCTGGACGCTAAACCAACAACAGCCTTCCCCGTCGTGAGTCCAGATGGGTGAGTCCATGAATGTTCAGTGACAGTGTGACGTAGATCTGTCAGGATTTTCTGATCCTAGAGTTTCACCTAGAGTCTATTTTCTATCAGAAGCTGATGCAGGAGATAGGGTTAGAAGGTTAGAAGGCTAAAAAAACAGTTTCTCAGTAAACTTGGCCTTTAAGAAAACATGCCTATACAAATATGTGTGTGTGTGTGTGTGTGTATATATGTTTATATATATATATATATCCCCCAGCATACATTGCGGTCGATGACACAATGCTCACTGGGCCATTGGCCCAATTTCAATACTCGCACTGCGCCCTACACCTCTGTGAAGTGCGCTTAGAGGAAGTGCGCAGTAAGGCTTCAAGTGCGTAGTACACAAGTGTGCAAATAATTGCTGAATTGGGACAGTGAGCATTACGTCATCAATCGTGACGCATGCTGGGATGCCGGTCACTGTTTGTGCTTTTTAAAAAATCTTTATTAACAGCTTTCAAACAAACAAACAAACAAACAATTATTTGACTAAATTTAAATTAATTGCTGTCCACATTTATATCTTTGTCCAAAACATTCAGAGCATGAATAAATATCATTAATCATCTTAAAATGAACTTATTTCACTTGAAAATACATTTTCAGAAAAGGCACTTGACCCTATTGCTCCACGTTCTTCTCAATATTACCACGCAGCAATGAATTATGGGTAATACACTTCACCCAAGTCTGCCAATGCAGACTTGGGTGAAGTGTATTACCCATAATTCGGATAAAGGGTGCAAAAGGGGCGTGGTCAACTTCCGCACTTGAGAATCGGGACACCCAACGCACTCGCACCCCTGTCCGGGAACGTGCAATAGAGCTTTCTACGGTAGCTAAAAATAGATTGCCGCAAAGCACTCTGGGAAATATGGTCATACAAACAATCTACATTTTAGTATGGAATCCTATGGGACTGAGGCGCTCAGATCTAGCTAAAGTTATTTTTTCGTCTCCTAAAGATTTTCAAACAGCAAGGAACTTAACGCTGCTGCTGGGGGAGGTGCTAATCGGACTCTAGACGCCCAGATCGGATGTTGGAGAGGACTTTTTATCCCTTTTCCAAAGCCGGTAAAGTCAATAGTATAACGCTGCAGACCCGGAGACGCCAGTTTCAGGCCGACACCACGTGAAACAGCTGGAAAGCTACACGGGCTAAGCTAAAGACAGAAGAAGCAAAGCGGTGGTAGTTTTTAAGTTGGACGAGCGGATTTTAACTGTGTGGAGCAGATCAAGAAAAGCACGTATATTTGTTACTTACATCTTCCTGGAGGGGAAAGTCCTACATCCGAGAATGACCAGCCGCCGGTCGTAACGACGCTCTCAGTCGTGGGGTTATCCAGGAGGAGCAGCGGAGGAGAGTTAATGCAGGACGCAGCGTTGTTAACGGAGAGTGGAGGCAGCGTTGTTAACAGAGAGTTAGAGGCGGCGTTGTTAACGGAGAGTGGAGGCAGCGTTGTTAACAGAGAGTTAGAGGCAGCGTTGTTAACAGAGAGTTAGAGGCGGCGTTGTTAACGGAGAGTGGAGGCAGCGTTGTTAACAGAGAGGTAGAGGCAGCGTTGTTAACGGAGAGTTAGAGGCAGCGTTGTTAACAGAGAGTTAGAGGCAGCGTTGTTAACGGAGAGTTAGAGGCAGCGTTGTTAACAGAGAGTTAGAGGCAGCGTTGTTAACAGAGAGTTAGAGGCAGCGTTGTTAACGGAGGAGAGTTAACAAGGAGGCAGCGTTGTTAACGGAGAGTGGAGGCAGCGTTGTTAACGGAGAGTTAGAGGCAGCGTTGTTAACAGAGAGTCAGAGGCAGCGTTGTTAACAGAGAGTTAGAGGCAGCGTTGTTAACGGAGAGTGGAGGCAGCGTTGTTAACGGAGAGTGGAGGCAGCGTTGTTAACGGAGATTTAGAGGCAGCGTTGTTAACGGAGGAGAGTTAACAAGGAGGCAGCGTTGTTAACGGAGAGTGGAGGCAACGTTGTTAACGGAGAGTGGAGGC
>SSNS01000028.1:637512-642512 GCA_006937985.1 Aphyosemion australe | reverse complement strand
AAAGCTAAGGATCTTTAGCATGACTAGCTTTATTCTTATGAACACACACACACCCAGGGTTAACCCTAACCCAGTACGAGGGTGAACCAGGGTACTAGTAGCGATTGTGTTTTTTACATGTTTCAGTAGAAAAAGGGAAGCGAGTGGGTTTTACAAATGAAACACAGAAGAAGGAGACTCTAGCTCTTCCACTCTTCACATTTCAGTCTCGTCCTGCGTTTGGGTGTTTGGTTCTCCGTCTGGCCTTCACCATGTTTCCAGCTAAAGTTCCGTTTTAGGCCCACACCTCGACCAGAATCTGGTTGTGGTGCGGTTACATCGCTGAGAAATCTGTGACGGTTGAAGGAGAGTCAACTTCTCTCCACTGGTGACAGTTGGGCGCCTCACACACCCATCCCAACCACAGCTATCTTTAGCCAGGACCCCGGGGTGGCGCCACATCCCGGCTCAGTGTTCCGGCTGGTAGCTGTGGCGATGGGTGAGCGTTTGGCACCCTTGCACCATCATCCTCCTGCACACGCCGAGCTCCTCGCTCAGTTGGGAGAGGAAATGAAACCGTGAGGGGGAGGAAGGATGAAGAGAGAAAGGGAGCGTAGCTGAAACTGCTGCTGGGTTTGAACCGCTCTCATTTACAGCCTTCACTAAAACACCTTTTTAGAGCTTTACTGTCAGACCTGTTCCTGCAGCTCTGCCTGAAAACGTGACTATTGGTTTCATCGGTGAAGGATCTGTGTTGTCTTGGTAAACCTTTTGGGGATTTTTTTATTCTGGACTAATAAATTCAGTCTTTCTGGCAGCTGACAGTTGGCCAGTTTTCCTGTTCAGACCACAAACCAGCCCAAAAACACACAGCGAACACGGCACGGTTCAGAAAAACCTCTAATTCTTTAAACCTTCGCTCCGTTTGTTACCAGGTTTCTGGGGAAATCCTCCTCTTTTAATTATGGGAGCAGGTTTTGGTAGGTTACTCCTGATGAACCAAAGTAGGACACGGCCTGCACCGTAGAAAACTACACCCAAGATTTATAACTGGTTAGACTGGTCACACTGGTGCAAAACCGCTCCATAATATTGGACCTTTCCACATGTAAATGAGTATAGAGAAATAAAAGAAACTTTCTTTAAACGATTCATCTAAATGATTGTTCTCGTTTCTTTTTAAATGAAAGGTTTAGTTTATATTAATGCAGCATTTGTACATTTGAGTAAATTGTCTTTATGACATTATTATTGATTATATGCTGTTAGACGATATGGAATAACCTGGTTCTTTTATTCGTCAGCACAGCTCTGGCTCATCCCTTGAGTTTAGCATCAGACCACAACAACAGAGTCATCCTGCTACATGGACACAAGAACTGAAAACCAGTCAAGATCACTTTAAAAGGCTCCAGGAAAACAACAACTTTGAGATGTTTACGCAGTAAAATAGTAACTAAAAGTATCTGTTAATAAGCCCCACCCACACGTCTGATTGCATCGATGACATAATAAAACGTTTGTTTGTCGTACCGACAGAAAGTCGTCATGAAGCACATCGCTGAGCTGCTAATCCAGACTTCTTTATCATTCACGGACCATTCTTCTGCTTTTGCTAGCACACTTTACGGCTAAAGTTACGTAGTCATGGCAACCCTCCGGTCCTTTTACGAATCCCACATAGCTGTCCAGAAAGTCTCTCAGTTTTAGGTTTTTATATATATTTGGTGTCAACAAATACGTGTCAATAAAGTTTAGAGTTTAAAAAGGATTTTAGCTCAATAAAGTTTGAAACCGGGGTGAAGAAACTCCGACATCTGTGATCTGCATTTATTTATACTTAAACTAGGGGTGGGACTCGATTAATACAAATTAACTTAATTAATCAGAGGCTTTGTAATTAATTCATCTTGATTAATCGCATTTTAATCGTTCCAGAAATTTTTCCCCCAAAACATTTTTTTATTAAAAATAAGTACAGAATCAAGCAGGTGACATGGGAGTGAATATTGATACTCAAACTCTTTTCATTTCTGAAAAAAATGCTTTTAAATTGTATTTCAATGGCGTATTCTATTTTTATTGCAACAATAATCAATTGAAATAATTTCAAAAAAGAAAAATGCAAACCAGTTTCTACCACGAGGTTTAAACCGGTAAATATAATAAACGAATAAACGTACGAAACTCCAGAAAACCTGAAAGAGTTTGTGAATAAAGGTCCATGCGGGTTAGGGTGATGCTGTTGCCCTGGGTGTGGTAACACACTCAGGAGTGTTACAGTAGTGAGCACTCACCTCACCGTCTTGCTGTCATCGTTCTGAACAAAGCTAATAGACTTTATTGATCCCACAGTGGGGAAATTCACTTGTCACAGCAGCAGCAGCAGCAGCACTCAAAGGGTAATTAGGAGAGAAATAAAACAAGGATGCATGTATATACAGAGAGGCAGTGATCTAGTATTGTAATAGTCACTTAACAGTTGGACTACTACTGTTAAGAGCAAAAGATATTTTTGTTTGACGCGTTACTTCTGCACAAACGTTACAGAAATAAGACGTTACCCTTAAAGCCTCCGGTGTCCAGGTCAGTGAGACAGCGCTGCTGCTGTACGTCCGACGATTTAACGTTTTTTTTTGTCGGACAAAATTAAAACACATCTTTACGGTTTGACTGTCTGACGTGTTTTTGCGAACAGTGCAAGAAAGGCGCTTTTTTATCAAACGGTTCCATTTTAGTCGCCGTTAGTCGAGCATGGCTCTGTAGTGTGCGTCGGTGTAATCGGTGTACCAGGAAATCGTGCTCTGACAAACGTTCCACTTTCATTGAGACGCAAGTTGCGATTAAATGCGTTAATTTCTTTAACGTGTTTTTTCCTCATTAATTAATGGTAATTTACGCGTTAAATTCCCACCCCTAATTTAAGCATCTCTACAACAGTGACCAAAATCCTTAGACCAGGGATATAATTTGGTTGTAATTTGCAGCTTGACCACTAGATGTCGCTGTGTTCTACATGTTAATTTGTGTTTCCTAGCGGTCGTGCGGCGTATTTCCCTCTGCCTAAAGCTAAATAAGCTGTACCCTGTTGTTCATCTTCATCGTTTACGTTCTTGGTGGCTTCACGGTGAGCTGATGGTAGCCATGATGTCCTCACTAACCCTCAGCTTCCCTTCCCTTCTCCTCCAGGTCAATGTGGTTAGTAAAGCATGACCTTCCACCCCTCCCCGTCTGGAGTCACTTGACTGGTGCAAAGACCCCTGACTCCTCCACTGAAATGATTCCAGTTTTCCCTCCCTTTTCCGTTCTTGTCTTTTTTCCTCCCTGGTTCGCCTCGTCTCGGTTCCCCGCCCTGCAGCTTCTCTCTGGGCCGGGATTTCACCCTGACACATGCGTGTGTGTTAGAAAATGAGTCTGTTCTTTTACTTATATTCTTGTGTTGTTCCTACCCGTCAGCTTGGCAGGCTGATAGCGAAGAGTTAAACCTAGACTAACAGGAAATTGATAGATTTTAGCCTCATGTTTTACACTAAAATCAACCCAGAAGCTTTCCTAAAACAGGAAATGCAGACGTAAAAGCTCTAAAAGTTAATAGTCACATGTATGTTTGGTGGTTATAGTTTCCTTTAAAACCCTCAGCCTGACCTTTTCCTGCTCGCTGATAATCATTTCCTAAATTTTAGCTGAAATGTTTGTGCAGCAGAGCGCTTCACCCACCCCCACTCCTCTTCTCCTCACAAGTGCGGCTGTTGTCACCTAAGCTCCGGACGCTGAACTCACTTTCTATATTTAGTTTGTTCGTATGCTTCGGTTGAGCTGCTCGTGCGGTTCTGCTGAGGCTCGGGTCCAGCTCGGTGCGACCCAGAATCATGCCACCGTCTGTCCCGAGCACCAAAAACACTTTGTCCTGTAACTGTGTGCGGCGGCAGTGAAGGGGTTAATACCAGTCACTCAGCATGCAGGAGCCGTGGCAGGCGGGCAGGCAGGCAGTGCAGAGGCTGACCTTTGACCCCGCAGGAAAGGAATGTGGAAGCTCTTTCATCCAGGACAGAAACCAAAGACACCCAGGCGGTTGGAAAGTGGCGGTTCAGTTCTGCTGGCGGCGTTTCTGATTGGGTGAAGTTAGTCAGGAAGGCTTCTGCCATTTTAGAAGCGAGCCCCGTCCTGAAGCACGCTGCTGGGTCGATGTGGCTGTCTGGAGAGAATCTGGTGGACCAGGGTGGGCTGTTCTGGCTGATCCGGGTTTCTAGTTTAGTTCTGTTCAAGTCCAGATCTTTACTTTTTATTTCAAATATTGTCAAGTCAGAGTAATAGGATAGCTAAAAATCTATCCCCTCATTTAGATCTTTAGAGGGAAAATGTTTATTTATTCATGGTTTCATGTAAACCGAGGTGCAGAAGACTGGCTGCAGAGGAACAGTCTGATCTTGATGGTGCAGAGATGGCTCAGGAAGCCAAGAACCTCCTAGAGGCACCAACAGCTGCTCTGGACCGGAGGTGAACTATCCAGATCCATCCTGGTCATCATGGCCCTAACTCTCCTGAAGCAGCTGTGAAGCTTATCAAACAGACCCATGCTCATCAGTGAGTGGCTGGGTTCTTACAGCAGCAGCAGCAGCAGCAGCTGGTGACGGCCATCCTGGAGATGCAGACGTGGTTCTTTACCCTTTTTCTCAGTTGCTAAAACACTAAACCCTGTAGTCTGAAGCAAATGCTCAGTTGCTTGAACCCACTGATTGAATCAATCACTCTTTTAACTCATCAAACTTATATAGCGCTTTGTTAGGACACTGATGATGGTAAGCTACTGAGTAGCCACAGCCGCCCTGGGGCGGTCTGACAGAAGCGAGGCTGCATTGTTGCGCCATCGGCCCCTCTCACCACCACCACCAGAGGCAATTCGGGAAAAGTGTCTTGCCCAAGGACACAACGACGGTGACAGACCGAGTGGGACGCGAACCCGCGACTTTCCGATTGCGGGGCGTCCGCTTCTCCTATGCCACCGTCGCCCCGCTTTGGCA
>SSNS01000028.1:595012-632512 GCA_006937985.1 Aphyosemion australe | reverse complement strand
ATGAGAACGGCTGTTTGTGTGGACCTGGTCCAGACCTGTTTACACCCAGCACAGTGGAGTCAGTCTAGTCTGGAGGTGATAAAAGTCTGAGCTCGTTTTCAGATCCAAATCATTCCTAAAATGCTTCAAACTGTAGAATGATGAATATTAATGCTTTTATGGGGTGACCCCTTACCCTAATACATGCACGCTGTTTTAGGATAAACACCATTTGTCCATCTTTCAGTCCTTCTGCAGCAGCATCCTGTTAGCACACAGGTCAAACGTGGGCAGGTGGATTAAACACGTGTAGTTTCATGTTAAAGGAACTAAACGTGAGTCATGTGGTTCCTGCTTGAGCTGCAGCTAAAATCACACAAAGGTTTGAAAATGCTGCAGCTTTAGTTGACCGATGAGAAAAAAGGCAGATTTGAATCCTTTTGGAGATTTTTATTCTTGTCTTCTGACCTCAGAGCAGGGGTACCCAAGCCTGGTCTGGGAGGACCGCTGTCCAGCATGTTTTAGTTGTTTCCCTGCTTCAACACCTGTTATTCACCTGCTGGTTGAAATCAGCTGTGTTGAAGCAGGGAAACAACTAAAACATGCTGGATAGTGGCTCTCCAGGACCAGGGTTGGCGCCGTGGTGTTGTTATAGAACATTTTGGTCACTCTTCTAACCCAACAGAGAAACTCTAGAGGAATTCTTTATTTACAGACTCAAACATCCATTAACCAATAAATCCGATGAAGCTGAAATCAGTTCACTTCCATCTTTTCCAGTGAAATCTGGATTTTTGTTGATTTGAACACTTTTTGTTTTTCTAAATAAGTCGACTAACAGCATCGAACCCAGGCTCCATTTGTGTCCTTGGGCAAGGCACTTCACCCTCCTTTCCTGCTGGTGGTGGTCTTGGGGAGCTCGGCTGACTCGCCTCTGTCAGCGCGCCCCAGGGCCGCTGTAGCTAGCCTGTAGCTCATCTTTGGAGTCCTCTGACTCAGACTGGAGCTCATTTATTATTTAGACACTAACTCCTAAACTTTGTTCTTGACGAGAGCGAAGATCTTTTTGACACACAAACTCTGTTTTGTGATTTCTTCCAGAACAATGGAGATGCAGAGCAGCGTTTGTCACTCATCACCAACCGTAGCCGTTGGGACAGGGTGAGGAGGACGGAGAGACCGGCTCTACGTGGATAAGGTCTTCTAAAGGTGACTCCAGAGCAGCCATACACGGACTCTGCTAGAAATCCTAGAATGACACAGGAAACAGGTTTCTCTTCATGAAGTGACGAGGCTGTTCTTCACAGGACTAACTGTTGGATTTTTATCTCTCCTCAGCGTTTGTCTCACCTCCATGTTTCTCCTGGATTGTTTTAGCATTTGATCTCCGTCTTTTCCGAATACCTACGAGTGCAGCTTCCCACTCTGAGCCTGTGGGGCGGGGGAGCCACGAGTGGGTTTTCATGGCAGCGGCACTCTAGGGCTGCCATGGCAGCTGCTGCCGCCGATGCCTCACACTGTATTACCGCACTGACACCGGAGGAAGAGGGACGACGCACTGCCGCCAAGCTGTTCGGGAGCGCCGCCCTGCTGCCACGGACAGAGAGAGAGAGGGAAGAGGAAGGAGAGGAAGTAGGAGGAGTGAGCGGGAACGAGTGTCTGGTGTGTGGGCTTCTATTCGCCTCTCAGGAGAAGCTTCGGCTTCACACCTCGAGTCACACAGGAGAGAAACCTTTTCACTGCTCGCAGCCACACTGTCCTAAGGCCTTCAGCTCCAAGTACAAACTCTTCAGGTATTCATCACGCCGGCCTCCGCCTGCAGAGGGTTAGGGTCATGTCTCACTGTGAAGTTATCAACAGTCATGTCAGAAGGAAAATGACCTAAAACCAAGAAAAAAGTAACAAATCTTATTGATACGAGGCGCCATCTTGGTTCTGTTATCTATGTTTGCATCATCAGCGTTCACGCGGGAACTCAAACCCGTGTCCATCCTAACGTGTGCAGGTTATGAATATAAAACGGATAATAAACCAGTTTAAAAGCTTCAGATGTTTTCATCTGTTAGTTTGAGACTCTTATTGTGAAGGATTAAAATATCATCAGTTTTCATACATTTTGTTGCTGCTGCTGATATTTTATGTCTCCAAAATGTAGAAAATCAGAGTACAGGGTTTCGTTTTTACTAGCCATGGTTAGAGCAACTTTTTTCTTGGCTGAGCTTCCACTGGCGGTTAGTTCAGTTGTCCTGAGGTGCCTTGCCCAAGGACACAACCACTGAAACAGACTGAGAGGGGCGTGAACCTGCAACCCTCCTGTAACTCCTCTGCCACCGCTGCAACATTTTCAATGATGTTTTTAACTCGGTGGCGAGAAAATGCTAAATGCTCCTTTAAATGACAACTTGATCAGCTGTTCATCCTGGTAGCGTTCAGGAAGCGCTCACGTTAGGGCCAGAGTCATGTCGTTAGCATCATCTAAACTTGCTCTGTCCTGGTCTTTGCAGGCATATGGCCACACATTCTCCACAGAAGACCCATCAGTGCTCGTTCTGTGAGAAAATGTTCCACCGCAAAGACCACCTGAAGAACCACCTGCAAACCCATGACCCCAATAAAGAGGCCTTCAAGTGTGAGGAGTGTGGGAAGCACTACAACACCAAGCTGGGATACAAGCGTCATGTGGCCATGCACTCGGCAACTGCAGGGGATTTAACTTGTAAAGTGTGCATGCAGAGCTACGAGAGCACGCCTGTTCTCCTGGAGCACCTCAAGAGCCACTCGGGGAAGTCCTCGGGCGGCGCCAAGGAGAAGAAGCATCCTTGCGACCACTGTGACCGACGCTTCTACACTCGTAAAGATGTGAGACGACACATGGTGGTCCACACAGGGCGGAAGGACTTTCTGTGCCAGTACTGTGCCCAGCGCTTTGGCAGGAAGGACCATCTAACACGCCATGTGAAAAAGAGCCACTCACAGGAGCTGCTGAAGATCAAGACGGAGCCTCCGGATATGTTAGGCCTTCTAGCAACGGGATCTCCAACGTGCTCCGTCAAGGAGGAGCTCAGCCCCATGATGTGCAGCATGGGGCCAAATAAAGACCCTATGATGAGCAAACCATTCTCCAGTGGGGCACCTTTCCCAATGAACATGTACAACCCCCACCATCTCCAGGCTATGTCCAATTCAGGGGTGGGTCACCCACACCCTTCCCTGATGCCCAATTCCTTGTCTGCAGCTATGGGAATGGGCTGTCACATGGATTCCCCTGCCTCCATTCACCCACACTCCCACCACCACCACCACCATCACCACCACCACCACCACCATTCCCCTCCACCCCCCTCACACCACCAGCCTGCGGCTCCCCAGCAGCAGCACCAACCCCAGCCAGCGCCCAAATACCAGCTGGGATCTACCTCATACCTGCTGGATAAGCCCTTGAAAGTGGAAATGGAGAGTTTCCTAATGGATCTGCAAAGTGGCTTGCCAGGCCCGGTTCCTTCTGCAGAGCCTCATGCTGCTGCCTCACCCCCCAAGGACGGACTGGAGCCCACCTCAGGGCTGGCAGATGAACTTTGTGGGGATTCACTTCTGTCCAAGAGCCCTGCAGTGATCACTGAGTCTCTGTGTGCTGCTAACATGGACTTTTCCCACCTGCTGGGTTTCCTGCCCCTAAACCTTCCTCCCTATAGCGCCCCCATGAGCACAGGAGGACTAGTGATGGGCTACACCTCATCCGCAACTTCCTCCTCTACTTCCTCCTCATCTCTGCACGCGACAGAGCCCCATGCCGCGGCAGTTGCCGCCGCCGCAGCTGCCGTTACCACAGCACCTCTTACCTCTTTGCAACCTCAACCTCAGGAGCAGCAGAGCTCCAGCGGGGGTCTGGGTCTTGGATCCTTGCACCCCCTTCCACCAGTGTTCAGCTCCAGCCTTAGTACCACCACACTGCCTCGTTTCCACCAGGCCTTCCAGTGATGGGCAGCTGCTGCCCAGCCAAAACGGCCTCCACGCTAGCCCAAGCTCAGCTTAGACCTTTTGGCCAAGGCCTGATTAACAACGTTGGAGGATTTGAAACAAAAACAAATCCATAGATGAACACGTTGAAGCCTTAAACGAAAGTGCGCACAAAAGCTTTTGATTGAGCCTTAAAAGGAAGTTAAACCCCTTTGAGCAAAAAGGAAAAGGAGAAGTTGATGCAGCTTTTATTTGGGCTTTTTTTCTCCCTTATATTATAGATATAACAATGTATTAACCCTTTTTTATTTCAGTTTACCTTCCCTTTATCTTCCTTCAAACCCCCTTTTTGGTAGTGTAGAGAGCAGGATCAGTAGGCCCAAAAGGCACGGTACTGCAGGCTTTCCAAACGAATAATATAAAATAAAAAAAGATCAGTTTAGTAGAGGTTATCTGCCTTGTTGTGACCCAGAAAATATAGTTTGAAGTGGATGATTTGTTTTACTTTCTTTTCCAAATATAAGAACATGGTAGAATGTGTCTTTGAGTTTTGAACCACCAATGCTAATTACCCGAAATGTCATGATTGGAGAGAGATTAGCAAGGGAACAAGGAATTACCAACGAATTCCCGTGCGACGGCTTAGCCACAAAACAACCTCAGGCTCCAAAACCAGTGCTCTTCAATAATAAATAAATTAGCAGAAGGTCATTAGATGCATTACTGATTAAAGCAAAAAGAGAACATAGTTGTGATTTATTTCTTCTGTTTCTGTTCCTCAAGAGAAGCACTTTTAAAAAGAAATTTCTTTGCGGAAGGCACTTCACGTTTTTATCCTCCGCCATACTTCTGTACGGAACTCGGCTTGTGCCGGCTAAAAAAAAAGGAGCGTTGTGGAAACATTTTCTGTTATTTTACCTAACCAGGTGCATGGATTGTAAATCTGTGAATGTGGTTTACAAAACAGAATCTGAAAAAACAATAGAATTCCCAACCTCTAGATTTTTTATTTGCGTGCCTTGCACTAACCGGGCTCCGTACGTCTGGAGCTTTTACTGCCTGAGACGGAGATGTTCTCGCCAGAGTAGAACGTGGACTTTTTCTTTTGTTCACCTGTCTTCTTTCAAAAGTTCCCATAGTCATGATAAACTGCAGCTTTTTCTTAGCTGCCCATCATATCTATAAAAATATATATATGTCTATATTTTTGAAATATACTCCAAACTCATCTTTAGGCAGTCTTTTTAAAAGATGCATCGTCATCGTAATGATGAACCCTGAGATATGTGAATGGCTAAAAAAAGCAGAGGAATTACAGCGACAGATGAGTAAAATATGTTTAAGAATGTTATTGCAGTGTACGAAATATCTCATAAATGAATATTAATATTGCTTATCTCAATAAAGGTGTATTTTAAGTAGATACATTAAAACTAAGTGATAATGTTTTCGATGTCTGGCAGGTTTACATTTGTGTGTATCTTGCATTTTATTTTATTTCTTTGATGGAGAAAAGGATGAAGTATTAGCTTTTTACCCGTAAGCCTTCTGTCATACCTGACTTTTACCTTCACATGAACTTGAGTTAGTTTAGCGGAATCAGAACTGTGGACGGGAAATACTTCTAGAAGTCTGTTAGTGAATAGTGATCCGTTGGGATTTGAGCTAGGGCTAGATTGTGTTTTAGGGACGCTGACATGGGCGACATATTTCAAACCATAGATCTTGGAGTTCTAATTTCCACAAGAGCCTATAAAATAAAAAAATTTAAAAAAACAACCGAAACCCAAAATCAACCTTAAACCTCAAAATTATGTAGACGCTCCCTTCTGTAGAAGTTAATTCAGAATTGTTTCAATCTGCTGTATTTCCCTAACAATGTGGTCACTGTGGCTCGGTGCTAGCTTTATCCTCTCCTTCACTCTATTCTGCTCCTCTAAGCCTAACCCAAACATAAAATAGGTTGTTACTCCCTGTGAGTTGACTGTGTTTTCTATCATTTTATCAGTAATGGTGTTATCAAAGTAGAACATAAGAGTTTTTTCATACCGTACCAATACTTAACATTAAGATGTTTTAGCTACACTACTAAGATTTTCAGGTACTTTTATGTACGATTTACTTGCCAAACAGCGCTTTTGCCATCAGCATTAAACACAAGGCTTTTCAATCACCGTATGAAGATTTAATTTAAAATACAAAGCTTTTCTATCACCGTACGGAGGTTTAACATACCATAGACGAGGCTTTTCTATTACCATACGAAGGTTTAACTTACCATAGACGAGGCTTTTCTATTACCATATGGAGATTTAACTTGCCATAGACAAGGCTTTTCTATCACTGTATGGAGGTTTAATTTACCATATATAAGGCTTTTCTATCAGCGTACGGAGGTTTAACTTGCAATACAAGGCTTTTCTATCAACATATGGAGGTTTAATTTACAATACAAAGCTTTTCTTTCACCATATGGAGGTTTAACTTACCATAGACAAGGCTTTTCTTTCACCATACGGAGGTTTAACTTACCATAGACGAGGCTTTTCTATTACCATACGGGGTTTAACTTACCATAGACGAGGCTTTTCTATTACCATACGAAGGTTTAACTTACCATAGACGAGGCTTTTCTATTACCATATGGAGATTTAACTTGCCATAGACAAGGCTTTTCTATCACTGTATGGAGGTTTAATTTACCATATATAAGGCTTTTCTATCAGCGTACGGAGGTTTAACTTGCAATACAAGGCTTTTCTATCACCATATGGAAGTTTAATTTACAATACAAAGCTTTTCTTTCACCATATGGAGGTTTAACTTACCATAGACAAGGCTTTTCTTTCACCATACGGAGGTTTAACTTACCATAGACAAGGCTTTTCTTTCACCATACAGAGGTTTAACTTACCATAGACGAGGCTTTTCTATTACCATACGGGGTTTAACTTACCATAGACGAGGCTTTTCTATTACCATACGAAGGTTTAACTTACCATAGACGAGGCTTTTCTATTACCATATGGAGATTTAACTTGCCATAGACAAGGCTTTTCTATCACTGTATGGAGGTTTAATTTACCATATATAAGGCTTTTCTATCAGCGTACGGAGGTTTAACTTGCAATACAAGGCTTTTCTATCACCATATGGAAGTTTAATTTACAATACAAAGCTTTTCTTTCACCATATGGAGGTTTAACTTACCATAGACAAGGCTTTTCTTTCACCATACGGAGGTTTAACTTACCATAGACAAGGCTTTTCTTTCACCATACAGAGGTTTAACTTACCATAGACGAGGCTTTTCTATTACCATACGGGGTTTAACTTACCATAGACGAGGCTTTTCTATTACCATACGAAGGTTTAACTTACCATAGACGAGGCTTTTCTATTACCATATGGAGATTTAACTTGCCATAGACAAGGCTTTTCTATCACTGTATGAGGTTTAATTTACCATATATAAGGCTTTTCTATCAGCGTACGGAGGTTTAACTTGCAATACAAGGCTTTTCTATCACCATATGGAGGTTTAATTTACAATACAAAGCTTTTCTTTCACCATATGGAGGTTTAACTTACCATAGACAAGGCTTTTCTTTCACCATATGGAGGTTTAATTTACAATACAAAGCTTTTCTTTCACCATATGGAGGTTTAACTTACCATAGACAAGGCTTTTCTTTCACCATATGGAGGTTTAACTTACCATAGACAAGGCTTTTCTTTCACCATACGGAGGTTTAACTTACCATAGACGAGGCTTTTCTATTACCATACGGGGTTTAACTTACCATAGACGAGGCTTTTCTATTACCATACGAAGGTTTAACTTACCATAGACGAGGCTTTTCTATTACCATATGGAGATTTAACTTGCCATAGACAAGGCTTTTCTATCACTGTATGAGGTTTAATTTACCATATATAAGGCTTTTCTATCAGCGTACGGAGGTTTAACTTGCAATACAAGGCTTTTCTATCACCATATGGAGGTTTAATTTACAATACAAAGCTTTTCTTTCACCATATGGAGGTTTAACTTACCATAGACAAGGCTTTTCTTTCACCATATGGAGGTTTAATTTACAATACAAAGCTTTTCTTTCACCATATGGAGGTTTAACTTACCATAGACAAGGCTTTTCTTTCACCATATGGAGGTTTAACTTACCATAGACAAGGCTTTTCTTTCACCATACGGAGGTTTAACTTACCATAGACGAGGCTTTTCTATTACCATACGGGGTTTAACTTACCATAGACGAGGCTTTTCTATTACCATACGAAGGTTTAACTTACCATAGACGAGGCTTTTCTATTACCATATGGCGATTTAACTTGCCATAGACAAGGCTTTTCTATCACTGTATGAGGTTTAATTTACCATATATAAGGCTTTTCTAACTGTGTACGGAGGTTTAACTTGCAATACAAGGCTTTTCTATCACCATATGGAGGTTTAATTTACAATACAAAGCTTTTCTTTCACCATATGGAGGTTAAATTTACCATATATAAGGCTTTTCTATCACTGTATGGAGTTTTAACATACCATAGACGAGGCTTTTCTATTACCATACGGAGGGTTAACTTACCATAGAAGAGGCTTTTCTATTACCATACGGAGGTTTAACTAACCATAGACGAGGCTTTTCTATAAGCGTATGGAGGTTTAACTTACCATAGACAAGGCTTTTCTATTACCATACAGGGTTTAACTTACCATAGACGAGGCTTTTCTATAAGCGTATGGAGGTTTAACTTACAATAGACAAGGCTTTTCTTTCATCATACAACGGTTTAACTTACCATAGACGAGGCTTTTCTATAACCGAATGGAGGTTTAACTTACCATAGACAAGGCTTTTCTTTCACCATACGAATGTTTAACTTACCATAGAAGAGGCATTTCTTTTACCATACGTGATTTAACTTACCATAGACAAGGCTTTTCTATTAATTCAATTCAATTCAGTTTATTTCTATAGCGCCAAATCACGACAAGAGTCGTCTCAAGGCTCTTCACAAAGTAAACATTCCAATACAGTTCAGTTCATTAAGCCAATCAGTAAAAAAGTTTCCTATATAAGGAACCCAGCAGATTGCATCAAGACACTGACTGTGTGTTGATACAATCCTCATACTAAGCAAGCATGTAGCGACAGTGGGAAGGAAAACTCCCTTTTAACAGGAAGAAACCTCCAGAGGGTCCTGGCTCAGTATGAGCAGCCATCCACTACGACTCACTGGGAGAAGACAGAGCAGGCACACACACACACACACACACACACACAAGTAGTGTTTCTATGGCTACACTGATTTCTTAGTAGAAGTTCTATTTAGTAAGAGAAACTTTATTGTCTTTATCTGAGTGAATCTATAATTAATTCAACAGGTGAACTAATAGTAGCACATTCTATGTTAAAGAAAGTAAGATGTAATATCAGGAAAGGGAGAATGTTAGGTGGTTGGCAGCAGTGTGCCAGCCGATGGCCCCCTCCATGAGGCCACCACAGCTCAGCAGAACGCCAGTGTAGCTTCTTCTGGGGAGAAAAACACTTAGAGAGAAAATAAAGTTAACAGCTGAAATAACAGGAAATAATGCAATTATAGAGTGGTGGTAGAAGAGAGTAGCAGAGTGTGGAAAGTGGTCAGTATGTCCTCCAGCAGTCTAAGCCTATAGCAGCATAACTACAGAGATAACTCAGCATAACCTAGCCTTTTAGATGGAGGCATGTGGGAGGCAGGGCCAGGGAGAAAAGTCTTTAACGACTGTAGTCCCCTCTGTACACTCCACCTCCCTCTGCTCCCCACTCGTCTAAACCTGGGCTAACATCAGAATTTAACCATAAGCCCTATCAAATAGAAAAGTTTTTTGAGCCTAGTCTTAAAAGTAGACAAGGTGTCTGCCTCACGCACTAACGCTGGGAGCTGGTTCCACAGGAGAGGAGCCTGATAGCTAAAAGATCTGCCTCCCATCCTACTTTTAGATGTTCTAGGAACCACCAGTAAACCTGCAGTCTGAGAGCCAAGTGCTCTGTTAGGAACATATGGAACAATCAGATCACTGATGTATGATGGAGCTTGATTATTAAGAGCTTTATATGTGAGAAGGAGGATCTTAAAATCTATTCTGAATTTAACAGGCAGCCAATGTAGGGAAGCTAAAACAGGAGAGATGTGGTCTCTCTTTTTAATTCTCATCAGAACTCTAGCTGCAGCATTTTGGACCAGCTGAAGACTTTTGATTACATCCTGTGGACCTCCTGATAGTAATGAATTAATGCAGTAATCCAACCTTGAGGTAATGAATGCATGAACCAGTTTTTCAGCATCACTCCTGGAAAGGATGCTTCTAATCTTAGCAATATTCTGAAGGTGGAAAAAGGAAATCCTACAAACCTGTTTAACGTGGGATTTGAATGACATGTCCTGGTCAAAGATAACACCGAGGTTCTTTACTTTGTTCTCGGAGGCTAATTTAATACCGTTTAGATCAGGTGACTGACTAAGCAGTTTCCTTTTCTGAGGTTCTGGTCCAAAGATGATAACTTCAGTCTTGTCTGGATTTAACAGCAGAAAGTTTAGAGTCATCCAGATTTTTATGTCTTCAAGACAAGCCTGTAATCTACCTAACTGATTAGGTTCATCAGGGTTTCTGGATAAATATAACTGAGTATCATCAGCATAACAGTGGAAGTTTATCCCATGTTGTCTAATGATTTTACCAATTGGAAGTATATATATAGTGAAAAGAATTGGTCTAAGTACTGAACCCTGTGGTACTCCACAAGTAACTCTAGAGTATGAAGAAGATTTCTCATGTACATGAACAAACTGAAATCTGTCAGATAAATAAGATTTAAACCAGCCTAGCGCTGTTCCTTTGATCCCTACAACATGTTCAAGCCTTTCTAAGAGAATATTGTGATGGACTGTGTCAAAAGCAGCACTGAGGTCCAACAAGACCAGAACAGACACAAGATTCTTATCTGAGGCCGTGAGAATATCATTTGTAACTTTCACTAATGCGGTTTCAGTGCTGTGATGCTCTCTAAAACCTGACTGAAATTCCTCAAACAGATCATTAGTGTTTAGATGCTCACATACTCNGGGATTGAGAAGACAGAGCAGACACACGCACACCCACACACACCCACCCACACACACACACCCACACACACACCATATAGATCAAGTAGTGTTTCTATGGCTACACTGTGATTTCTTAGTAGAAGTTCTATTTAGTAAGAGAAACTTTATTGTCTTTATCTGAGTGAATCTATAATTAATTCAACAGGTGAACTAATAGTAGCACATTCTATGTTAAAGAAAGTAAGATGTAATATCAGGAAAGGGAGAATGTTAGGTGGTTGGCAGCAGTGTGCCAGCCGATGGCCCCCTCCATGAGGCCACCACAGCTCAGCAGAACGCCAGTGTAGCTTCTTCTGGGGAGAAAAACACTTAGAGAGAAAATAAAGTTAACAGCTGAAATAACAGGAAATAATGCAATTATAGAGTGGTGGTAGAAGAGAGTAGCAGAGTGTGGAAAGTGGTCAGTATGTCCTCCAGCAGTCTAAGCCTATAGCAGCATAACTACAGAGATAACTCAGCATAACCTAGCCTTTTAGATGGAGGCATGTGGGAGGCAGGGCCAGGGAGAAAAGTCTTTAACGACTGTAGTCCCCTCTGTACACTCCACCTCCCTCTGCTCCCCACTCGTCTAAACCTGGGCTAACATCAGAATTTAACCATAAGCCCTATCAAATAGAAAAGTTTTTTGAGCCTAGTCTTAAAAGTAGACAAGGTGTCTGCCTCACGCACTAACGCTGGGAGCTGGTTCCACAGGAGAGGAGCCTGATAGCTAAAAGATCTGCCTCCCATCCTACTTTTAGATGTTCTAGGAACCACCAGTAAACCTGCAGTCTGAGAGCCAAGTGCTCTGTTAGGAACATATGGAACAATCAGATCACTGATGTATGATGGAGCTTGATTATTAAGAGCTTTATATGTGAGAAGGAGGATCTTAAAATCTATTCTGAATTTAACAGGCAGCCAATGTAGGGAAGCTAAAACAGGAGAGATGTGGTCTCTCTTTTTAATTCTCATCAGAACTCTAGCTGCAGCATTTTGGACCAGCTGAAGACTTTTGATTACATCCTGTGGACCTCCTGATAGTAATGAATTAATGCAGTAATCCAACCTTGAGGTAATGAATGCATGAACCAGTTTTTCAGCATCACTCCTGGAAAGGATGCTTCTAATCTTAGCAATATTCTGAAGGTGGAAAAAGGAAATCCTACAAACCTGTTTAACGTGGGATTTGAATGACATGTCCTGGTCAAAGATAACACCGAGGTTCTTTACTTTGTTCTCGGAGGCTAATTTAATACCGTTTAGATCAGGTGACTGACTAAGCAGTTTCCTTTTCTGAGGTTCTGGTCCAAAGATGATAACTTCAGTCTTGTCTGGATTTAACAGCAGAAAGTTTAGAGTCATCCAGATTTTTATGTCTTCAAGACAAGCCTGTAGTCTACCTAACTGATTAGGTTCATCAGGGTTTATGGATAAATATAACTGAGTATCATCAGCATAACAGTGGAAGTTTATCCCATGTTGTCTAATGATTTTACCAATTGGAAGCATATATATAGTGAAAAGAATTGGTCCAAGTACTGAACCCTGTGGTACTCCACAAGTAACTCTAGAGTATGAAGAAGATTTCTCATGTACATGAACAAACTGAAATCTGTCAGATAAATAAGATTTAAACCAGCCTAGCGCTGTTCCTTTGATCCCTACAACATGTTCAAGCCTTTCTAAGAGAATATTGTGATGGACTGTGTCAAAAGCAGCACTGAGGTCCAACAAGACCAGAACAGACACAAGATTCTTATCTGAGGCCGTGAGAATATCATTTGTAACTTTCACTAATGCGGTTTCAGTGCTGTGATGCTCTCTAAAACCTGACTGAAATTCCTCAAACAGATCATTAGTGTTTAGATGCTCATATACTCGATTGGCAACTATTTTCTCAAGGACTTTAGATAATAATGGGAGATTAGATATTGGTCTGTAATTCATTAGGTCATCAGGTACAGAGGTTTAACTTACCATAGACGAGGCTTTTCTATTACCGTACGGAGGTTTAACTTACCATAGACGAGGCTTTTCTATCACCGAATGGAGGTTTAACGTACCATAGACAAGGCTTTTCTTTCACCATACGGATGTTTAACTTACCATAGACAAGGCTTTTTCTATCACCGTACGGAGGTTTACCTTACCATAGACGAGGCTTTTCTATCACCGTACGGAGGTTTAAATTACCATAGACAAGGCTTTTCTGTCACCGTACGGAGGTTTAACGTACCATAGACAAGGCTTTTCTTTCACCATACGGATGTTTAACTTACCATAGACAAGGCTTTTTCTATCACCGTACGGAGGTTTACCTTACCATAGACGAGGCTTTTCTATCACCGTACGGAGGTTTAAATTACCATAGACAAGGCTTTTCTGTCACCGTACGGAGGTTTAACGTACCATAGACAAGGCTTTTCTTTCACCATACGGATGTTTAACTTACCATAGACAAGGCTTTTTCTATCACCGTACGGAGGTTTACCTTACCATAGACGAGGCTTTTCTATCACCGTACGGAGGTTTAAATTACCATAGACAAGGCTTTTCTGTCACCGTACGGAGGTTTAACGTACCATAGACAAGGCTTTTCTTTCACCATACGGATGTTTAACTTACCATAGACAAGGCTTTTTCTATCACCGTACGGAGGTTTACCTTACCATAGACGAGGCTTTTCTATCACCGTACGGAGGTTTAAATTACCATAGACAAGGCTTTTCTGTCACCGTACGGAGGTTTAACTTACCATAGACGAGGCTTTTCTATCACCGTACGGAGGTTTAACTTACCATAGCCGAGGCTTTTCTATCACTGTACGATATTTTTACTTTTCGTGTAAAGCTTTTCAACTGCCGTACAGAGCCTTTACCTACCATAGAATATTTTCACTTATTTTTCTTAGGCTTTTATTTGCCACAAAGCACTTTTACTTACTGGTCAAAGCTTTCAGTTTACCATACAGAGGTTTAACTTACTATTTAGAGTTAGTTATGTACCATGTAAAAACTGTACTTACAGGACATAGCTTTCACATACTGTGTGAAAGTTTCACTTATAAAAGTTTTACCTACAATCCAAAGCTTTCTGTATGGCAGTTTTCCCTGACTGCACAGAGCTTTAATCATTTAGTGAAAGGCCTTGGCATTAAGATGAACATACATTTAATCTATGTAATTAACAAATTTTCACAAGGCTCTCAAAATTAATCATTTTAGTCTTACATACCCCTTCAAGGTGTTCTAAAATCTAGTTTGTAACACCTTGAAGGGGTATGTAAGACTAAAATGTTATTACAATTAAATAAGAAGAAAATAACAAAAACTTAATGTTTTAACTGAATATATTTAGAAACTAAGCATGATGACCACATTAATGAGAAATACACCAGATTTAAATCAATTTAACTTTCATGTTTTGTCCGTTGCGTAAACAACAACAGAGAAATCTAGATCTCACAGTTCATTTAGTTTGTAAATCTTACACTAGCTCACTTTATTTTTTGTAGCAGTTACGGCGCGTCAGGGGAGCGCTACCCACCATAAAGTAGGAAAAGCTGAAAAAGTAAAAACAAAACCATAGCACATAAAGCTAAATGACGAATTGCTGCTTTTAGCCACGGTTGCTGATTTACAACAACTGTAGACCACTAAACCATTTCAGATTTAGATTTTCTTCATTAGGATAGACCGTGAACTGAAGACATGCACAAATCGGATCAGTAAGTGTTCATGTGCCCGCCACCCTCTTTACTCCTCCTATTCCTCTTTTAGCTGCTTCATACAGTGAAAGGAAAAGGGCGTGAAACCCCGGCGAGCTCCGGGCGAATGCTGTCATTGAACCTTCAGGCTTTGACATTCAAAGCAGCGTGAAGGGGACACGTGACTGACTGCATGACTCGGGGCGTCGCGTATTGTCATATATGTGTTTTGTTCGTTGTCATATGATATATTATTTTCTGTTTGTATAAAACAGGACCTCGAAAAAAACAACACAACACATCACCTCATTTTTATTTGTTTTATTTTCTTACCAAACCTCGGGAGAAGAAACTCTATTTTTGCACAACAGCTCCAAACATGTTACATTTTTTATTATCATAGGAAAAACAACAATGTGCAGCTAATGACCTCGTGCATTGGAGAACTGAATATTGCTTTAGATGTTAGCGTACAAACTGTTAAACTTGTGCTAAAATTTGTACATTTCTACATAAATTTCGAACTAAATTAATACTCGCTGTAACGGGCTGTTCATAGGAAATTCACCTTCTAGATGAGGTTGGCACCTTCCTTTGAATTTCTATAAGAAACTAACTCCATTCAAATTTGATACGGACTCATAAATGTTTTAAAAGGGCCTCGATTTGAGCCAAATCTGTAGCATTTATTATTATGACAATGATAATGATAATGGAAAGCTTTTGGTGTGCATAAAGTTTGTCCTCCCTGGGTTTCTGTGAGCTTATCTGAATTCTAGCACTTTCAACCTTAAAAAATAAGAGTATTTTTTTTTTCTTTTAAAGTTTCAGCTTTTATGTTCATGTTGTTAATTCTGTATGGATCTTGTACATGTATGTGCCATTAGTATGATGTGTAGACTTTATCAACTTTTGTGTATTTCTCTTCTTCAAAAGAATAACAGTATTTTTGATAAACGTTTCACTAATAACCTTCAAAATAAGAGCCCCCTGCCCTGTTTCTTTCTGTTTTTATATAATTTTTTTGCTTAATCAGCCTTGCTAACTTTTACAACCCGTTACCTGCTCAGACTCTACAGCCAAGTGTTAGAGCAGAACATCATGACCGCTGTCAGCAGTAGCAGAGGACGCTTTGACAACCCTACAAAACCCCGTAAAAACACGTCCTGCCTTTGTCTGCTGCTGTTTCCTACCTGGGTAATAGGATATTAGTGGGGTCTATTCATCTATTTGACTTTACTAAATATGAACTGACTGAAACTTACGGTGGCCCAGACGGTTCAACAGACTACCAAAGCTGCAACACAACAACAAAATGGAACTAATAATAAAACTGAGGTCAAAAAAATACTAAATAAAATCACAAAGTGGAAGTTTGTTCAGCTGTGGTTACGAGAGACGACCGCGGGGCTCTACGGTGATGTGATGTTGGTAAAAGTTCTGTTTTTTCTTAAGTTCCTGCTGACCACAACTTGTATTTTATTCTATTTTTATTATACTTTAGTAAATGTTTAACTTGGCTTTATTATTTAGTGGCTTTTGTATTTCGTTGGCCCTTCCAGGCCACAGTACAATGTTACCACTTTTTAATTATTGCAGAGGTTTAACAACAACGGAGCTCATGTTAGAATAAAAGTTTAGGATCTGGTGTGTAATGGGCAGCGAGAGTAGAAAGAGTCATACTGGGGAGAAAAACCCGTTTGGTTTATCACCAGTTCAAAAACAGTTTGGAATATTTATGAAATAAAAACCGTTTCCTCTAAATTTGTCCAAGTGTGCCCAAATCCAGTTAATTAACCAACCGGTGGTTTATATTTTATTTGTGGACAATTCAACACATGTAGAGGAAGATTTTTTTTACCCTAGTAAGGGTTAGCCCTAACCCTAACCTAACCTTGTTAGGGTTACGGCTAACCCTAGTTAGGGTAAGCCCAGACTAAACAAACGCTGAGGAAAACTATTCCTTTTGGTTCAACTACTTTTGTTTTCCATAATGATTTAGTGTTTTGGCCGTGGTTGGGGTCAGCTGTGACTCGCTGACCTTTGACCGGTATGTTGTTCTGCTCTTTAGCTTGGCTGTAGCTCCATTACCTCAACCTGCACCTACCTGGGATGCACTTATTCTCACCTTTTCCTTTTTACCAGTAGGTGCAGCAAAACCACATTTTTAAGGGAATTCTATCATTTTAAACCTGAGAAAAGCTGATTTGACTTTATTAACGCTCTCTTTCTCGCCCTTTAGAGACAAACTGGGTACTGTCTGGTGCAGACAACATCCACATGTAGGTTTATGTATTTCTAGCTTAATGTAAGTCTTGCATTCCATCCTCTTTGTGTATCTCGTTTAAGTGAAATAGCCCTTTTTTATTTTTGATCACGTGCTACTACAGCCACCTTTGGAGTAAACAAAGAGAACGACAACAGGCTACAGAACACAGAGTTGTATCAACTACACGAGGAATTATTCTGAGAGAGACGTCAAAAGTTTAGCTCTTGTTTTTCTTTTCCAAGCATATCTCATGCAATCAGTTGCTGCGATTTTTAAGTGACAGATTTGTATATTGGTTGATCCAAAGAGTTGATGAACACAACAACAGAACTATTGACTTATTGTACAGTACCGTGTATCTTTGACTTGTCATGTGTTATGTTGAAATGATTAAAAGACAAACCAGAGGTTTCATATCCTCTTTGCATTCTTGTCTTTATGGTGCGGACTGGTTTACGACTAAAAGCTATGGGTGGGAATTAGATTATTGTGTGGTTGTTTTTAATTGTACAGTGCTTTGTGTTGCACTTAACGCATGAAAAGCGCTATATAAATAAACTTTGATTGATGATTGAAAAGCTGTTTACAATATGAATGAAGTCAAACCAGCTAAAGATGCGCTCTTCTGTAGCGCCATGTGCCAACCCAACGACCTGAGTGCCAACTACCGGTTGCTTCATGCTGATGAACAGTACATAAATTAGCTGGGATTTGATTAGAAGCTGTTAAATATGCAAAAAATAAAATATGCTAAAAATATCAAATAAAACAATCTAATTAGCAACTTGGTGAGATTTAGATCAGATGTGTCCAAACGTTTTGGGCTGTAGTGAAATGGCTTACAGCCAGGAAAAGACTTTTTAAAGCCTTATTTTGAATTTTATCCTGCTCAACAACACATTAAACATTGGGATGTTTTTGTAGGATGTGGAAAAGGTGGAAACGAGACATAAAATGACGGGTTTGACGGATCAATAAATTACATCCTGACAGTAATATGGAAGAAATTCAGTCAAAACAAAACCATATTTGAGGACAAATACAAACTTAAAACAAAGATGTAAAGCTTGAGTTTAAATGGAAGCTTTGGATTTGTTTGGTATTGCTAAATATCTAGAACGTTTAATAGTCTCAGGCCACTTATTCTACTGAAATCGCAGAATGATTCAACTGGCCGTGTGAGTACCACTTTGGCCCAGAACCCAGAGTACATGGTTAAATGTTATGACGTTCCTGAGCATAGCGCTAAGGGGCAAACCCATACTGACATGCGATTGTGGGATGTGAACTGTGCAATAATTCAGGAATAGAAACTCTTGGTTTAGTAGAATTTGCTTTGGGGCAACCAGGAGATCTTTTAAAATAGGTTTAAGGGAATCAAGCCCACTGCTCAGCCTTCCAGAAACACTCGAACAAACCAGGAATGAACGCCTTTTCTTGTGAAGGAGAAGTCTGAGTGGGCATCCATAAAGACCTGAGATGTTCCTAATGGATACATTTCATTTTGCATTAAAGGTTTTAGAACATGGAGACAAAAATGGACCAGTTTACTGCCAAATAGTGAGTCAAACCTAATCGTTTTAAAACACAGGAGATTTTTTACCTTTTCTGCGGACGTTTCGATCATCTGCTGTAGCTCTGAAGATCATCTCCTATCCTATCTGAATCTCCTATCTGTGTTTTAAAAAGAACAAAAAGTAAAACGATTAAGTAAAAGATACACAGAATGAACGTAGAGAAGGTAAGTCAACCTGTTTACCGCTATATTTCAACTAAGTTGCCTTATTAAACATTTTAGACTAAGTTCCTACCGTGGACTCAAAGAGCATTTGGAAACTTCATGGGAACAGTTGTGTGTTTTCAGCACGATTACAAACCTAATTATTCCACTTCAACTGTCCTCATGAGCAACAGTTGGTATCAAGGTTTGACCAGTGGTCATTTGGTTTTATTTATCTACATATAGAAATCTATGTACATAAAGATAGCTCGCTCATTCATATATATACTCTCTATATAAATATATATACACACATGGTATGGGCTGCCACCTTATCGTGGTGGAGGGGTTTGAGTGTCCCAATGATCCTAGGAGCTAAGTAGTCTGAGGCTTTATGCCTCTGGTAGGGTCACCCATGGCAAACAGGTCCTAGGTGAGGGATCAGACAAAGTGCAGCCCAAAGACCCCTTATGACGAATAAAATAAATGGAACCAGTGTTCCCTCACCCGGACGCGGGTCACCGGGGCCCCCCTCTGGAGCCAGGCCTGGAGTTGGGGCACGCTGGCGAGCGCCTGGTGGCCAGGTTTTCACCCATGGGGCCCGGCCGGGCACAGCCCGAAGAGGAGACGTGGGTCCCCCTTCCCATGGGCCCACCACCCGTGGGAGGGGCCAAAGGGGTCGGGTTCAATGTGGAAAGGGCGGTAGCCGAAGGCGGGGACCTTGGCGGTCTGATCCTCAGCTACAGAAGCTAGCTCTTGGTACATGGAATGTCACCTCTCTGGTGGGGAAAGAGCCAGAGTTGGTGTGTGAGGTTGAGAGGTTCCAACTAGATATAGTTGGACTCACCTCAACGCATGGCTCTGGCTCTGGAACCAGTTTCCTCGAGAGGGGTTGGACTCTCTACCACTCTGGAGTTGCTCCCACTGAGAGGCGCCGAGCAGGGGTGGGCATACTTCTTGCCCCCCATCTTGGTGCCTGTACGTTGGGGTTTACCCCGGTGAGCGAGAGGGTAGCCTCCCTCTGTCTTCGGGTGGGGGGACGGGTCCTGACTGTGGTTTGTGCTTATGCACCAAACTGCAGCTCAGACTACCCACCCTTTTTGGAGTCCCTGGAGGGGGTACTGGAAAGCGCTCCTTCGGGTGACTCCCTTCTGCTGGGGGACTTCAATGCTGACGTGGGCAATGACAGTGAGACCTGGAGAGGTGTGGTTGGGAGGAACGGCCCCCCTGATCTGAATCCGAGTGGTGTTCTGTTATTGGACTTCTGTGCTCGTCATGGATTGTCCATAACAAACACCATGTTCAAGCACAAAGATGTCCATATGTGCTCTTGGCACCAGGACACCTTAGGCCGCAGGTCGATGATCGATTTTGTTGTCGTTTCATCTGATCTGCGGCCGCATGTCTTGGACACTCGGGTGAAGAGAGGGGCGGAGCTGTCAACTGACCACTACCTGGTGGTGAGTTGGCTTCGATGGTGGGGGAGGATGCCGGTCAGACCTGGCAGACCCAAACGTGTTGTGAGGGTCTGCTGGGAACGTCTGGCAGAGTCTCCCATCAGAAGGAGCTTCAATTCCCACCTCCGACAGAACTTTGAACGTGTCCCGGGGGAGGCGGGGGACATTGAGTCCGAATGGGCCATGTTTCGTGACTCCATTGTCGAGGTGGCTGATCGCAGCTGTGGCCGCAGGGTGGTCGGTGCCTGTCGTGGCGGCAATCCCCGAACCCGCTGGTGGACACCGGCGGTTAGGGATGCTGTCAAGCTGAAGAAAGAGACCTATCAGGTCTTTTTGGCCTGTGGGACTCTGAAGGCAGCTGATAGGTACCGGCAGTCCAAGCGGAATGCGGCTCGGGTGGTCGCGGAGGCAAAAACCCAGGCATGGGAGGAGTTTGGTGAGACCATGGAACAAGACTTCCGTATGGCTACGAGGAGATTCTGGTCCACCATCCGGCGCCTCAGGAGGGGAAAGCAGTGCACTACCAACACAACTGTTCACAGTGGGGAGGGTGTGCTGCTGACCTCGACTCGGGACTTTGATAATCGGTGGGCCGAGTACTTCGAAGACCTCCTCAATCCCACCGGCACGTCTTCCAGTGTGGAAGCAGAGTCTGGGGACTCTGGGTTGGGCTCTCCAATCTCTGGAGCTGAGGTCACTGAGGTGGTCAAAAAACTCCTCGGTGGCAAGGCTCCGGGGGTGGATGAGATCCGCCCGGATTTCCTTAAGGCCCTGGATGTTGTGGGGCTGTGTTGGTTGACGCGGCTCTGCAATATCGTGTGGACATCGGGGACAGTTCCACTGGACTGGCAGACCGGGGTGGTGGTCCCCCTATTTAAAAAGGGGGACCGCAGGGTGTGTTCCAACTACAGGGGGATCACACTCCTGAGCCTCCCTGGTAAGGTCTATTCAGGGGTTCTGGAGAGGAGGGTCCGTCGGATAGTCGAACCTCGGATATGGGAGGAGCAATGCGGTTTTCGTCCTGGCCGTGGAACACTGGACCAGCTCTATACCCTTGGGGGGTCCTGGAGGGTGCGTGGGAGTTCGCCCAACCAATCTACATGTGTTTTGTGGATTTGGAGAAGGCGTTCGACCGTGTCCCTCGGGGGGCCCTGTGGGGGGTACTCTGGGAGTATGGGGTACCAGGCCCCTTGATACCGGCTGTTAGGTCCCTGTACGACCAGTGTCAGAGCTTGGTCCGGATTGCCGGCAGTAAGTCGGGCTCGTTTCCGGTGAGAGTTGGACTCCGCCAAGGCTGCCCTTTGTCACCGATTCTGTTCATAACTTTTATGGACAGGATTTCTAGGTGCAGCCAACGTGGTGGGGGATCTGTTTTGGTGGCCTAAGGATCAGGTCTCTGCTTTTTGCAGATGATGTGGTCCTGTTGACTTCGTCAGAACGTGATCTCCGGCTTTCGCTGGAGCAGTTCGCAGCCGGGTGTGAAGCAGCTGGGATGAGAAACAGCTCCTCTAAATCCGAGACCATGGTCTTGAGTCGGAAAAGGGTAGAATTCCTTCTCCAGGTCAGGGACGAGGTCCTGCCCCAAGTGGAGGAGATTAAGTATCTCGGGGTCTTGTTCACGAGTGAGGGAAGGGTGGAGCGTTAGATCAACAGGCGGATTGGTGCTGCATCTGCAGTGATGCGGGCGTTGTACCGGTCTGTCGTGGTGAAGAGAGAGCTGAGCCGAAAGGCGAAGCTCTCAATTTACCGGTGGATCTACGTTCCTACCCTCACCTATGGTCACGAGCTTTGGGTAGTGACCGAAAGAACGAGATCATGGATACAAGCGGCCAAAATGAGTTTTCTTCGCAGGGTGGCTGGGCTCTCCCTTAGAGATAGGGTGAGAAGCTCGGCCATCCGGGAGGGGCTCGGAGTAGACCCGCTGCTCCTCTACATCGAGAGGAGCCAGTTGAGGTGGCTCGGGCATCTGATTAGGATGCCTCCTGGACGCCTCCCTGGCGAGGTTTTCTGAGCACGTCCAACCGGGAAGAGACCCAAAGGAAGACCCAGGACACGTTGGAGAGATTATGTCTCTCGGCTGGCCTGGGAACGCCTTGGGATTCCCCCGGAGGAGCTGGCCCAAGTGGCTGGGAAGAGGGAAGTCTGGGCCTCCCTCCTTAGGCTCCGGATAAGCGGGAGAAAATGGATGGATGGAATGGTATATATGTATATATGTTGTAGCGTGAGGGTTATTGCCACATATTTAAAGATGGATCAATAAAATGTAATAATTCATATAAATATGAATTATTAATCTTAATGATCTTTGAATGTTAATTTAACATTAATCTAGGTTCTTTTACCTGTAAGTAATCCACACACTTCAGAATAATTCAGACAGAGTCAAGAAAATAGTTATAAAAATAAATTTAATTCTATATTTCTCAATCAATGATGACACAGGACAATTACCATGAATGATGGTTATAAACAAGATACTGAGACAATTAATGAGGTGATGTAGTGCAAGCTAGATGAGGTTGCCTAATCAGCATTAAGTGTCTTAGATCCTATGATGTCTGGGTTAAATCAAATCTGGATGTTTTAATAAGTTATCAAGTTAATAAAGACCATTTGACACCAGCGTGCAGGGCTACTTCACCTTGTGTGTGACTCAAGGGTCAGAGAGGTCGTGGCTGACGAGTGTCAGTGAGGAGGCCTCTGAGGTATGAAGAGCTGTAGCAGGCCCTGATGCGAACCGATGATCTGGGTGACTTCCAGGTGACTGCGTCGTCTGGTGGATTTGGTTTAGCTTAGAGGCAGTTCACAAAAATAGTTGATCTCGATCAAAAAGAAGAGGATGGTTCCTTATATTATTAATTATTAAGCGTTGCTTTTCACCGGCCGGCCAAACCAAGGAAGCATAGCTTGTTGTCTTAGGCTCACCCCTTTGAGAGGAGGTGACCTAGTCAGGACTTGCAGGATCTCAGGAACTGAAGTGTTCTGGCCGAGAATGAATCCTAAATGTGTAATTAAAGATATGAAATACAGGAACATTTATTTTCTCCATCATTCTTATTATATGATGATTCAAACTGTATGATTTATGCATTCAGATTATATTTGTAAAAGTCTTTCACGAGTCAGGAAAGGTGAACTTTATTCAAGAAAGAGATAGGGAAGGTCATTGCAGAATCCTTGCGTTTCTTCCTCGAGTCGTGATGTCGCCTGCTGGATAAGCTAGCGGCACTTAGACCAAACTAAGATAGATGTCTCTGGGCAGATATCAGAGTCTCTTCTGCAGCCTTGGTGTGGTCTGTAAGTTAAAGTGTTACACAGTTCATTTAGGAGAAAAACCATGGGTTGATGTCACTACAATGTACATGTATATATATATATATATCATATACTGTATATATACAATATATATATATACATACAGTATATATATATACAGTATATATACATATATATGTAACATATATACTGTATATATACAGTATATATACATATATATGTATATATACTGTATATATATATATATATCATATACTGTATATATACAATATATATATATATATATACACAGTATATATATATACAGTATATATACATATATATGTAACATATATACTGTATATATATATACCGTATATGTATATATTTAGTGCTAAATCATGACATTTTCTTAGCAAAATTAAATGAAAAGTTGACTCTAGCATGTCACACACACATTCCATTCCATTCCATTCCATTTATATTTGTAGAGCACACTTATACACAGCCGAGGCCGACCAAGGTGCTGTACAGTAAAAACAACAGGCATACACAAAAACCAAACATACAATACAGGAAATGGTGAGTAGTCCGATGACCACTACCAAATCAACAACAAAAAAGTAAAAACATAATAAAAGGCAAACTAGGCCGAATTAAAAGCCAGCGAATAGAAATAAGCCTTCAGGCGTGCCTTAAAAACAGGGAGAGAGGGGGCCATTCTCACTGCCAAAGGGAGTTGGTTCCAGAGACGAGGCGCACAGATTGAGAACGCCCGTGCTCCTCGTGTCCTCACCCGAACACTTGGGACCTGTATCAGACGGTGGTCTGCTGACCGAAGGGTTCGACCAGGTATGTAGGGCTGAACTAGCTGAGTCAAGTACACTGGCGCATAAAGATAAAGTGATTTAAAAACAAGAAGTAAAATTTTAAACTGGATGCGGTAGCGCACCGGGAGCCAGTGCAACTGGGCCAGAACAGGAGTAATGTGCTCCCTCCTTCTGGTGTCCGTCAAAAGGCGGGCCGCCGCATTCTGCACCAGCTGTAGGCGCGCAACTGAGGAAGATGTGGATCCATAAAAAAGGGAATTCGCGTAATCCAAGCGCGAAATTACAAATGCATGGATCACTGTGTGCAAGTTGCGTCTAGTCAGGATGGACTTCATCTTGGATATTCGGCGAAGCTGAAAAAAGCATGATCTAACCACCTGACTAATGTGAGAGTCCATCCGCAGCTCTGGGTCCAACACTACTCCCAGGTTAGTGATGGTTGGCTTCACTAAACTGGAGAAGCAGGGTGGCAGGACAGGGCTAACTGCAGTGGGAGAGGGAGGAACAAATAAAAGAGCCTCCAACTTTACATACTTGGACTTATATGCTTGTGTGGACCTCCATTGACTTTAGTGACTCCACTATGCCTAGCCCATACCCTAAACTAAACGAATGTAAAGATTTATTCACACCATAACGCTAAAACCAAGTATTTGGGTGCTTAGCATTGTGTGGACCAGCCAGATGTCCCCACAATGTTGGAACGTCCACATGTTACAGGTTAAAGGTCAACATTTGTCCACTTAAACATATAAAGTACACACACCTTTTTTTTCATATTCAACTTTCATCACTTTATTGTTTTGTCTTTGTACATTTTGTAATTGGGGAGAATCTGTGAAAGAAAAGATGCAAAAGTTCCTGTGAAAGTCATCATGAGCTTCATGCTTTTGGCTAAAACAATGACAGGAATCATTACAGAGCGCGCCACAAACAGCAAAACGCAACAAATACAAAGCTGTTTCTGTTATTTACATGGAAACCCTCAAATGTACAAATGCACACAGAACTCCGTCCTGGCCACAAATCCAGTAAAGCACTTCATTTAAACCCTAAAAGGAACACGAATGTGACAGATGTAACTGCAATTTCATCATTTAGCGGCTTTAAAATGTCTGTTACCCAACATTCAGTCTGTCGGTCTCGACCGCCACGACGTCCTACAACTGACCTGCTTTTCAGAACCAGACCAAGGCCCGTGTTGTTCAGAGTGGGTCGGTCTGAGCGTTTAAAGTGGTTGGTGTTTGGACTAGTGGGGGCTGGAGAGGTCCAGATTCTCCAGATAATGTAAAAATATCATTTGGTGAACGTTCTGACACCACAGCGTGGGTTCCCTGCAGCGGTGAGTGCAGACAGGTTCCTAGAGATTAACGTCAAAGTAAAAGCATTCTAGCCTAGCTTAGCACAAACGAGGGCTGGTTTGTTCGTTAGGGAATCAGCCAATGAGATCAGAGTTTATACTTTCATAATTGATGTCTCACCTGCACGAGCTCTGTGAACAGCCACAGATTAATGCAACCAGCCCCACTGCCACTAGCTCACTTAGCGATATGCATTTTACCAGACTGAGGCTGTTCAGAGAGCCATTCATACTTATTTAGTTCCACAGGTTCTTCATCAAAGGTGTTAAAGATCCCTAACACCTAACCCTAACCTCCAACCCTAACCTCTAACCCCTAACCTCTAACCCCTAACACCTAACCCTAACCTCTAACCCTAACCTCTAACCCCTAACCTCTAACCTCTAACCCCTAACCCCTAACCCCTAACCTCTAACCCCTAACCTCTAACCCCTAACCTCTAACCCTACCCTCTAACCCTAACCTTTAACCCTAACCCCTAACCTCTAACCCTAACCTTTAACCCTAACACCAAACCACCAGATCGCAGAAACTGGATTTATTCAGTAAAGTAAAACGATCTTTGAGAAGCTCGAGAGTTTTGGATAAACCGAGCACCTCGAGTCTGAAACTCAGGACAGTTGGGGGCCGTCGTCACACGTGTGTGTGTGTGTGTGTGTGTGTGTGTGTGGGGGGGCAGCATGAGGCCCAATGTCACACGCTTGAGTCAGAACACGTTTGGATCATGTGTGGAAACAGCTGAGCGACATCTCCAACCAGAGAAGAGACAGAATAAAACCCCACAGGACCGTCTCATCTGATAGTACCCCCCCCCCCCCCAGTCGTTTCCGTTCCTGCATAGTTCTGCAGGTTCAGGTTTCTCCTAGTGTCCACTGGGTCTGGGTCCGGTCCTGCCGTCAGCCGTCCTGCTAGAGCAAACGGACGTTTGGAGGAACGGGAGAACATTTTATTCTGGGGGGGGGGGGGGCACATCAGAACACAGAAACTTAGATAAAAAAGGAAAAACTAATTGAATTGATCCTTCTTGGTGGTACAACGTAAAACCCAAAGTTTAACACCACAACCTGATCGGTGAAGTCTGTGAACCCAAACCAAGAGAGCGACGACGCCGTGGAGACAGGAAGTTAGAGGAAAACGGCTCCAGGACAAACATCGCCGTCAGCATGATGCTGCCACACCTACATAAGTTAGACACAAAAGAAAGACAAGCTTTGGCCCGCCGTGTTGGTGTGCAAGGTGGGTGGGTGGGGGGGCAGAAGACCAGAACTGTCCCAGCAGATGGAACCCCCCACCCCACCCCCCCATCCTGATGAGAAGAAAGGATGAAGGAAAAAGACGGAGGGAGAAACAGCAGGTTGGAGTCTTATTTCCACCAGCAGGTGGTGCTGCTGCACCACACGAGCCCCGTTGCTGCTGCTGCTGCTGCTGCTGCTGCACACCAGTCAGTGCTTGTTGGAGAAAAAAAGAATAAAAAATACATATTTAAAAAAAATGTGAGGAAAAACAGGAAAACCGCGAGCGGCAGCAGCATCAGTCGATCTTGACCGCGGCGTAGATTTTTCTGATGAACATGTAGGCGGCGTAGAAACCGATCGTTCCCGTGAGCAGCCAGAAGGTCAGAACCATCAGGGTGGTGTAACCGAAGTACAGGAGGGAGGGGATGAACTCCACGATGTCCAGCTGAAGAGAGCAGATGGAAACAGAGTCAGTGAGGCCAGTTCGGCCATTTTGAAGTTTCCCAGTATGAAGATGAGGTGATTAGAATAAACGCCGTATTGAAGGTGGGTGAGGAACCTCTCTGTTGGACTACAGAGCCCACGTCAGACTCCGGGTCCCCGCAGCCATGGGATTTGTTACAGACTCCCGTTTAGTTCAGGGTTTTGGTAGATTATCGACATGATTTCCCTCCACGGCGGCAGTTTCTGATGTTGAGTAACTAAACTCGACTTAAATGGCTGTAAAACAACACACTGGTCTGCCTAGCCGTTAGCTCATCAGTCAGCGGTCAGGACTTTGTTTAGTCTTACCTTGTTGATGAAATAGAAGACAGCGTAAATAAGGACGTAGAAGGCGGAGCCTCCAGACACCAGGAAGGTTCTCCACCACCAGCGGTAGTCCTGAGAGAAGACGGAGGACAACACGGAATGTCAGGTGTGTCCACGACGACAGACGGACTGAAAAGTGTCCGACCTTCGTACCTCGGCACAGAGCTGGAAGTAAACCATCACGATGCTGATCTGGGAGCAGGACACCACCAGGATGATGAAAACCAGGAACAGGAAACCGAAGAGGTAATAGAACTGATTCTCCCAGATGGCCTGTAGGTGGCGACACATAGCTGTGAGCTGATCGTTGCATTCAACAGTTCAAACGTGAGCTGCTGTTCTTACGCTGAAAATGAAGAAGAGTTCGATGAACATGGCGCCGAAAGGAAGGATCCCAGCCATGAGGATTCTAGATGGAAGAAAAGGAAACCGTAGCTCAGCTCCGCAGCTCCAACATCAACTCCAACCTCCAGAGGATGCAGACCTGCCAACCTTGTCAAAGTTTTTGAGTAGCACTTGAGCGGCTTTTTTCCCTGACTTTTGCAACTCCATTATTTTAATACGTAATTAATCTAAATAAATGTAGAAATACTTTAATATGTATTTAATGGTAATGATTTATTTTGAATATTGCAATATTCCAAGAATGTTTCTTTTTTCTCATTCATTGGGTAATTTTGTTTTACTTCTTTTGTACTAAGCTGAAGTTGGTTCCCTTTTTGAATTTCCAACTCAGAAAGGTCAGTTCCCACTAATGTTTCCACCCCCAGTATCTTGAACCTGCTGTAATTATAAAATGTTTTATTTCATGGGTGAAACGTCAACCTATAGAGCTGAACAACATGTTACTATGATAATCCAAACTCACGATGAGGGCTGCACGATATTAGGAAAACCAGTGCTTAATATTGCGATATCGATATTACTTGCGATAAATGAACAAATACTTAAATCTGCAGTTTTTGTATATATACTTTAGACACACCACTCCAGCCTCTATCATTAGTATTAATACAGTAACCAAATGAAATCATGCAAGTTTACCTTATAAAATTAGCATGATCTGGTTCAATATTTTTGTAAACAATAATCATTAAAATATGTTGGAGTGATTTAAAACAATAGGACAACGCTGTAAACGGATACGTTTGCTCCCGTAGCACTTACCGACTACGTCCGTTATTTCCTTGTACCGCTTTGATAGTTTCTCATAAGGAGTTCCACCCATGGGCATCTGCTGGGCTGTTGTGCTCTTACTTGTCTTAACATCAGAGACTTTGGGTTTGCTAATGCTAGCTTTCTAGAGCCCAGTATATAGATCTTTATGGTTGCGTTGGAGGTGACAACGGAGATTTGTCATGTTTCCCCTCATGGTTGCCACAAGTGTTTAGCATGTCTTGCAAAGTACTTGTGTTTGTTGAACACAAGTACTTTGCAATAATAGTCATGCTGTTTGAATTATGAGTTCCTTCTCGCTAACATTTTCTGCACACGTCTCACCCTCAGTCATTGCGACGCTCTCTAAGCTAACTCAGGTGTTTGCTAGCCATCCAAATGAAGTGCCGTCCACCTAGGCACCAAGGCATCTAACCTATAAGAACCCACCCGATTGGCCAAATGGGTGAAGGCTCTATTTGATTTGTCAAAAACTTCATGCTTCCGTTTGATTGACAAAATGCATTTTGTGTAGCAAAAATCTGAGATGACCATTAATTGTGATATTTTTCTGTTCTTTGCGATATGCCTATTGCACATGCTGATATTGCGATAACGATGAATTTTCCATATATTGTGCAGCCCTACTCACGATAAAAAAATAAGAAAGCCTTCTTTGAACTAAAGGTTTCACAAATTACCACCTGGAATTTATGGATTCTGCTGTTAATGTAGAATAATCCAGGTTTGAAGACTGTTCTTTAAGGACTCTGCTATCAGTCTAATATAATCTAGTTAAGGCCTGTTCATAAAGATTTTAGCAAAACTGCAGGAAAGTGTGTGTGTTAAAACATCCACATCCCCCACGGGGGCGACGCCCAACTGTTGACATTCACCAGAAGATGACCGGTCCAATCCGCTGACACACACACACGCACGCACACACACACTTTACCTTTTTAAACGCCAGAACAGCAGCGAGTGGGCAGCGGGCAGGACGTAGGATGAAACAGGGAGGAGGGGGGTGTTACGCTGCTATAGGTTAGGTAGAATTGTTTTTCTCTTTTCTACGATGATTGGCTTAAACGTCTTCAACACGCTGCCGAGTCGTTTTGTCAGACATCAGTACCACACGTGCATATTTGCTACAGAACTCACGTGTCCACAGCTTTTTGCGTAGTTTAGAGGGGTGAGTCGTACCAGCGTAATCAGATACAAAATTGCGTACTTGCTACGCAAAATGCGTACAGGTTGGCAGGTCTGGGATGAAGGAAAGCCTCGTCTTACCCCACAAACTTGTTCATGTACCAGCGCTGCTCCGGAACCTGCCGAGGGATCTGGTTGGTGCGGACCGGGTTGTCGTACGGCTGCTTACGGAAGCCAAAGTAATATCCCAGGTAGACCAACGGCATGGAGATCCCGAACCACATGCACAGCAGGGCCAGCATGGTGGTGAAGGGAACCTGCAACAGGACAGTGAGGTCAGAACAGCTTACCCTAGCTCTAGCTAACGTAGCGGAGGCGGGAAACTCACCGCTCCAGAGGAGTGTTCACCCCAAATGAAACAGTTCAGGACGAAGCAGATTCCAAAAACCACTCCAGGATACAGAGTAGCTGTCTGTAAAGGAAACAACCACCAACATCCTTCAGTAGGAAATAAAAAGTCCACTTCCTGACCCAACGTCACAGCTCAGCATGAGCGCTGCTAGCTCCCGATGCTGCAGACTTAGGGAGGAAGTAACGAGCCTCGGGTTGAAATGATGACCGGTAAATATTCAGAAATAATCAGATCAGGTCTGTTTCTGTACACGAAGTAAACAGCCGACTCACACAGAAGGCTCCTTTCCTCCACCGGTGGCCCTTCAGTGTTCGATAGAGTCTGCCGGCAAAATAACCTCCAAACACCCTGGAGCAGAAAGAACAGAGAGCTTAAAGCTGAGGAGACGCGGTTCTGAGACGTGGGTCAGGGTTGAACCGGTCTCCTACCCCATGAACATGAAGAGGAAACACGCCGTGGTCATCAGGGCTCCTCGGCTGGACGGAGACAACATCCCCAACATGGCAACGACTAAAACACACACACACAGGCACACACACACACACGCGCAGGCACACACACGAAAGCACACACGCACACACACACGAACGCACACACACACGACAGCACGCACGCACAGCACACACACACAAACAAGCACACACACACACACACACACACAGCACGCACGCACGCACACAGGCACACACACGAAAGCGCGCATGCACACACGCAGGCGCACACACACACGCACGCACACGCAGGCGCGCACACACACACACACACAAGGAGAGCATGCACACACATGCAGGCGCACACACACACGCACACACACAAGGAGAGCATCCACACACACACACACGCACGCACGCGTGCAGGCGGACACACACGCAGGCGCACACACGCGCAGGTGCACACACACACACACAAGGAGAGCATGCACACACACGCACACACACACTTTTAATACATTATAAAGACTACAGTATTCAAAGGGAAAACTGATGTTTTCTACACATTTCAGTTAAAACCCTTCAAAATAAAAGCTCGACTCAAAGTAAGATTAATTCATATAAATATTTTTGTAAAATGCTGCCCTGTAATAATTAATGTTTGCTGTTGGAACAATAAAAACTCCAGCAGCTTAAACAAAAGCTTAAAAAGTGACACTTCCTGTCATTGACCGTTTTGGAGCTGATCCGATGTAGCATTAAAACTACTTCCTGTTTTAAGTTTGGTTGTTAGTTAAAGAGCTAGTCACCCCCCTACCAGAGTCTTACTCCACCCACACTCCACACCAGCAAATTTGTAAAACAGATTATCCTAAAACATTTTTTCAGGCCTCTTAACAACGTTCTAACATCGTAGAGCTATAACTATGTTGTGGAGATTAAAAAAATAAAAAATGAATAAAGAGGTTCTCTCATGTGTCTAAAACCTCCACCAACAACACGTTTCAGACCAGAACCAACCACTGGACCATCCGGTTGAACCGCCGCACTTCCCTGGGTCCTCCACTCATTCCACACTCACGTATTCAGCACCAGAACACCACTGGTGTGAGAGGTTCTCCCTCAATGACATCAGAGAAGGAGCAACAGCCGGCTGCTACCACTTCAGCTTTAGGACAAACTACCAGAGTCCCAGAAAGAAAAACACCATTTGAAGTCACGGACAACAGAAGACGTTTGGACCCAGAAAACGGAGACTGGTGTTTAGCGCTAGCTCGTTTGCTCTGGTGATGCGGGTTCTGCTTCTGGTGGAAGCATCTCAGGGAAGATACCCGAGGGGAGGGGGTGAGTGTTTGTGTTCAGAACCTAGGCTGTTCTGTAGATTCGCTAAAGCAGCTGTAACAAGCCCCCCCCCAAAAAAAAGCTGAGTTAGTGAAACACATGATCTTTTGCTTTTGAGTTGGACCTGAACACTGTTAAAGTCCCAAGTCATCATCACACACTGGTGAAATTACATCTCCGCATTTGACCCATCCCCATGGTGGGGAGCGGTGAGCTGCAGCTGTGGCCGCGCTCGGGAACTATTTGGTGGTTTAACCCCCCAATCCAACCCCTTAATGCTGAGTGTCAAGCGAGGAGGCATTGGGTCCCATTTTTTCAAAGTCTTTGGTATGACCCGACCGGGAATCGAACCCTGATCTCCCAGTCCCGGGGCGGACACTCTACCACTAGGCCACCGGAGCTGGTTTAGGGGATGACTAGCTCTTTAGTCCTACAGGATTTATCTCAGGAAACTCACAGATGACGATCAGAACCATGCAGAAGAGCTGGATCCCAGATCCCAGCAGAGAGCTGAGGATCATGGGATACTGAGGCGGTCTGAAGACGTCTCCATGGACATTCTTCCATCCTGACTCCTCCATTGTGTCCTCCTGCTCAGAAACAATAAAACATGAGTGGAGCGGTCCGATCCGGCTCAAGAACCAACCAGACGTTCTCGATCCAGGTTTTCTTACGATGTCGTCTTCTCTGTTGTAGTTGGCGATGTCCTTCCTCAAGGTCCTGATGATGATCATACTCAGGATACCTGAGGCAGCACCATCAAGCAGGTTAAACATCTGTGGGATGAACCGGTATCGGCCCACAAACCCAGAATGGGTGGTACTGTTTATGTGATGTTATGAACCAACCCCAGAGAAAAGGGTCTATTAGGTTACGGACCTAAATCAAGCTACAAACATAAATATGACCCATAAGGTTTGGTAGAAATAAAGATATAATAACATAATAATGAAGCTGGTAACAAAGGAGAACAACCATGCAGCTTATGGAGTCATCTGGAATGAAACCTGATTAAAAACCTTTTAGAGAAGATCTTTTTAAAGCAGAGAAACAAAAAGGTGAGAGACGACCTCCTGATGGAGCTTTAACTTGTACAAAAACACCAGAGACGTACCAGACAGGAAGAAGACCACCACCACCGAGTTGACGATGGAGAACCAGTGGATCTGGACATCGCTCATGGTCAGGTAAGTGTCCCAGCGAGACGCCCACTTCACCTCGCTCTCCTGCAAACAAAAGGGTGTTTATTTTGTCCCCTTTGCTTTAGTCTTTCTTCTTTGGGACGACTTCTAGGAATCGTGTCCCACTGCAGCACTGAAGAATCACCTGGAAGGTTTAGAAGTTTTCAAGTGAAGCCTGTATGATTTAGACGTGCTGTGTCCAATCCTGGTCCTCCAGGGCCACCGTACTTCATTTGTTCCTCTGCTCCAACACGCCTGACCTGAGCCAGCAGGTGAACTGCTGAACTGGTAACCAGGTGTGTTGGAGCAGGAAAACAGTTCAACTCTGCTGGATGGGGGCTCTTGAGCAGGATTGGACACCCCGATTTAGACTTTTCCAAGCCAGTCTGTGGGTGTTTCTCAATCTCAAGGAACCTCGCCTTGCCTTGCCTTGCCTGCCAAGGCACTGCCTTGCCAGGCCAGACGCCTTGCTTACAAGGACACTGTCCTTCCTTGGTCTAAGAAAATGGTTGAATGAAACAGACTTGTCCCACGTGACCACGGCCGGCCAGAGCCCGCCCCCTTCTTACACGCTCTGTTTGCGTCCCGCCCATCATAGTAATTTTAAGTTACAATATAGATGCATATAGCGTCTTTTACTGTTTTAATTGTATATATATTGGTTAAATCACATGTGTGAGTTAGTACCTGCTAGCCACCAAAGCTGCAACTACTAAGCAACTAACCAACCATAGATAACTGCTTTGGATCTAAATAAACATTTTACATATCAGCCCAATAGCTACCATTAGTTGACTTACATTTAAACTGGAAATTTGCCCCTGAAGTAGCTGCTGCCGACTCCTGATCACATCTGTTTGAAAATACTGCGCTGCATTCTGGGAAATTTTTGACCAAGAGAAGGCACCAAGGCACCTCTCATGTATCCTTGCTCAATTAGCTAAACGGCTAACAAACGGAGGACAGACGCCTTGGAAGCACATGAACACTGGAACCGACTGGGACACACCTTGGCGGTTCCTGATCTCCTAGGCAACTGGGGCGGGACCAAGGCATCAAGGCGAGATTCCTTGAGATTGAGAAACACCCTGTATGATTCCTTAGTTAAATACAGGAATTCTGGGAGAATCCCAACAGGTCTGAGTTCTGGTGTGTGAGAACTGACCTCCCAGTGGACAGAGTAGGTGAAGAGGATCTCGTTCCCTTTGGTCGGATCAATCTCCAGTGGTGCAGAGCCGCTGGCCTCGGGCAAGGTGCAGGTCTTCTGTGTTTCAGCAGCCTTGAGGTCTAAAATAAATAAATAAATAAATAATCATACAGGTGAAACAGGAAACACTAGAATCTGGTGCAAAAGTTCATTTATGTCACTAATTCACCTTAAAGGTGAATCTAATCTATGAGACAGACTCATTCCATGCAAATCCAGATATTTTATTGGTTATAATTGTGATGATTCTGGCTACAGCTGATGAAAACCCCACATTCAGAATCTCCGACAATTAGAATATTGTGAAAAGGTTCAATATTCTAGACTCTCACTCTAATCAGCTGATGAATCCAGAACACCTGCAGACGGTTCCTGAGCCTTTAGATGGTCTCTCAGTCTGAGCTGGATGACTGACATAAATGGACTTTTGCACCAGATTCTAGTTTTTACCGTTTCATATGAAAAACAACGCTGTACTGTTCATGTGTTCATAAGTTTTCTAAAGCACCAACCTTCCACTCTGACGCTTTGAGGCACAACCTCAAAACGGACCACTCTGTAGTTGTGAATCTCTTCCTCCTCCATCTTTTCTCTGTGGAAGTACAGGATGAAGGACAGGTGGTTGTGTAGATAAAACTGTGAAGAAAAAACACGAGGAAGAAAATTAAAAAGCAAACAAACCATGGAATATTTCCACCTGAACTTCTGGTTGATCCTGTGGTGCAGCTGCCATCTGAGAAGGAAACTGACCAGGTTTGTCCAACAGTCTGGTTTCAGGCTAAAAAGATGCTATGGTAATGTATGTTTGTGCTGCAGACCAAGCAGAGGATCACCAAGATGGGCTCCCCAATGCTAGGCTACCTGATCCTAGGCTAACCAATGCTAGGCTACCTGATGCTAGGCTAACCAATGCTAGGCTACCTGATCCTAGGCTAACCAATGCCATGGCAGCATCCTTTTTGAGTCCCAGATGTAGTTGAAGCAGCCTCCATTCGTCAATCACGTATCCGATATAGATTCGGGTCCCTGCTTGTCTTTTACCATATTTGGTTTTTGACTCACGAGATGCCGCTGAATAAACTTCCTTTGTGCCACGCTTGGTCGTTTGCTGGTTGCAGTAGAATCCATTCCCACAGTTCTTCTTTTGGAGTTTGGCGGTTGGCAAGCAACTTACGGTGCAATAGCGCCACCTACCGATCTGCAGTGTCGAACACATTTTCTTTCTGTTTTGAAGCTGTCGTGAACGCGCAAGCAGTGTCAATTGACGCCACATCCGTAGGGCAGCGCGGGAAATTCGTGACCGAACTGCAGCGCATTTTGCAGCAAACAGCCTGTTCAAGAAAATGGAACGATACATGGGTGGCCTCATTCTTTTTGGCTTATAACGCTTCATCACCCATTAGCTTTGAAAAAATGAACATACATGTTTCATTTTTTACAGATTTTTTAAAGGTCCTGCCCCTAGTTCCTTTAAATGTTGGGTTTAAACAATTTAGAAGTCACCGTGTTACACAATGTTCTGATGAAACAAGGGTTGCACAACATCTGGTTCACTCCTGTTTAGTCACTTAGCAGGAAGTGAAATCAGAATTACAACATGGACACGGATTGTTTATAGTAGCTTCAGGTAAGTGAAGGAAATAAATCTGTTTCCACATGACCTACCTTATTGTTGTCGACGAAGCCCAGTCTGTAACCATGTTCAAACTGGACATCCTTCACTACGTCCTTCCTCTGCTCCTCCTCTGCTCCTGCTTCTCTGTTGGGGTAAAACTCCAATCTGGTAGCGACTGGGAGGTTGTCTGCAATCCTGAGATGAGGCCAGACAGATAGGACCAGGTCATCAGTGGGGTCTGAGATGTTTGTCAGGAGCATTTTAGCCACTGTGGTTGAAATGCTCCTCACACACCCAGTGGACATGAGGAGATACTAGAAGTCAAAATGTCCCCAAAGGACAGGTTTGTAGTTATCTGGTTAGTGAAGGAGATCCATCAGCTGGGTAGGCTGTCATTAAATCCTAATTCAGCTTCCTGCTGGTGGTGTTATTATCAGCAAGAATGAAACAAACAGCTCAAATATTATAAGATTTTTAAATGTTTTAGTATCTTCTGCATTAAACAGAACTTAGGTCATGCTCCAACATTTCTGTAATGAGACCACTGGGTTCAAACAAAATAACAAACTAAGCCAAACATTTCATTTAGTCTTATTTATTTCTTACACCCTTGAACCGCAGCAGAAATATGTGATTCTAAAACTGCTCAAAGACATTAATAAATGGACCCATTATGGATTTTATCAACTAAATTGAAGGCAAGAATTGAACATGTCCTATAGGTGTTCAGTATTTGTAAGATTCTGTTAGCATCTGCAGAGCATGTTTCTCCCACAGCCTTGAAGAGTAGGTACCAGTGGAGTAGTGAGACTAGTGAAGATTCACACCTCTAGTGTGTGTGTGGTGTCCATGTTGTGAGGCGGCAGAGGAGAGCGATTGGGAAGAGGTTCGGGGATGTTTCTGTGAAATTGGACCTGTTGTTGGGGAGTTTTCCCAGATTGTCGGTGGCGCTAAGCTGCTGTTATTGTGAAGTTAAAGGAGCTATGTGGGATATTCATCGAAATCATTGTAAAAATTGCGACTCTTTAGCGCCATGCAGTTCAGAGTAAGTATTGCAGCTACGGTGGCCCACTCAAAAAGGCAACAACTCCAGCGTTCACTCCAGCCATCTGGTTCGTTTTTTTATAAAAAAGCATGAGATTGATTTATTTCCAGTCTCTGTAGCCTAACCCACACAGAGCATATAACTACTCAAGCAGGTAAAAAACATTTTTTAATGAGTGTTCAGTCATAATGCATAATGCCAAGCGTAGCCCCCCCCTCCCCCGACGAGACGATGCGCGC